>VZRO01007277.1:550580-567582 GCA_013397915.1 Daphoenositta chrysoptera | reverse complement strand
CCCGCGGTGCCCCGGGAGGGGAAGGCCGCCGCGCTGCCCAGCCGCCGGGGCCACGGCCCTGCGGGAGGGCTGGAGGGAGAAGGCCTGCTTGAGTGAGCCCTTTGAGTAGCGCTAACTTTGCAGGCAGGGCACCTGCGAGGCGGGATCGGCACGGCGACGGCGGGGTCAGGGGGGCATTGGGCAGGAAGATTTTTGGGCAAGAGACATGGCTGGAAAGGGTGAGGTCTCGGCAGGGTCAGGACCAGAGCGCTACATCCTAAGATATTACGGCATCAGTGTTTTATCATCCTGTTATGGGGTTTAATGTGGCTTTTTAAAAACCTTATATGCGAAAGTGATGAGGAACATCCATCTGAGATACATGTGCTGCACCTTTGTGTATTTTTCCAAATGCCGTCTTTGCAGGGACACGGGACCCAGCTCTGCAGTGCGGCTCAGTAACAGTGCTTTTCTTTCAGCTTCGCCTCATGAAACTGAGCGGTGATGGGAACTTTTCTTTCCCCATCCTCTAACTGATCCCATGATTGTGAAGAACATTCAGGAGAATTTTTAAAAATCTAATGATTGGTGATCCAGTCATAATCAGCAAGACTGGAACATGCTTTAATATGTAGGAGAAAATACTATTTTGAGAATTGTACAGAGCAGCTCTACTTTTGAGCAGAGTTTTCATCTTGCTACTGGATTTTCTTAGGAGTTTATTTCCTGTTTTCTGATCTGTGAAGTTAATACAAAAACAGCAGATCCCAAAAACCTCTTCCTCCATCTCCAACATACCTCCATATTAAATTTTACATATGTGCCACATGAGAGGAGTTCAAGTCTTTTTCAGATGGCAATTCCTTAAGACACTTTTCAGCATGTTGCCTTCAGTTAAGCCTACAGACAGATGAATTGTTTGTTGTAAGGTGTTTATGAAAGGTACCTAGAAATACCCCAACTCCTCATCTGCAGAGCAGAGAGTAACAACTGGAAAGTTAGCTCAGAAAGTGCACCAGATGCAGCATATGGAGTGTTTTGGGTAGTAATACAAAGCTTCCCGAAGTCAAGGGTCGAGCAGCTTGGTGCTTATGCAGTGCAATACCAGGCAGAGGCCCATTTTTGTTCCAAAACAGAGGCGTAAAGACAAGGCCAGTGCTTCATTAGAACCAGTTAATTCATGTGCAACACAAAACTGTTACGGCTACAGTACCTTTCCTTGATCATGTCCAAGTGGGTTTTAAATGTCTCCAAAGAGGGATACTGCATGACCTCCCTAGGCAACCTGTTACAGCCTTAAATGTAAAGAAGTTCTTCTCATGTTGAGGTGGAACTTTTAGTGCTTTGGTTTATGGTCACTGCTCCTTGTCCTGTTGCTGTACACCACTGAAAGGAGTCTGACAATACATCATATCGAGTATTTTAAAAAGTCACAGAAATTGACAATTTTTTTTATTCTTCTTTTTGTAAAATTCTCTCTTCTGGAAATATATAATGAAGGGCTTTTAAATCCTCTGAATCCAATTCCCAGCACTAGAGAAAGACTGCAGATGTTCGATGATCCCACACACAAGACAGGTGTAAATGTGAAAGGCTTGGAAGAAATACCTGAACACTACAAAAATGAAGCCTACCGAATCTTGGAAAAAGGTGCAGCAAAAAGAACTATTGCAGCTACTTGCATGAATTCATATTCCAGTTGATCCTACTGTTTTTCCTTTACCACTCATATTAAAGTAACTTGAGCAGATGGACAAGAGCTTGTTAGAACTGGGAATATAAACTTGCATGAGGTAAAAACACTGCAGTTTGGGGCAGTTGATAAAAGAGTTTATGAAGCTGTAATACCAAGTAATCTATTCTGATCCATGAAAGAGTTACTGCTGCTCTTGTGGAAGAAGACACAGGGCATCCTGAAGAGGATCCTTCAAGACTCTTGGAGAACAACCAAGAACATCAGTAATAGCCACAGTTTCTCCGACATCTATAAATCCCAAGGGAAAACAGAGTATAGTGGAGTATGCTCACAGAGCAAACAATGTGATGAAACCTTAAGTTAACCAGCAGCTGCCAAAAGGAGCTGTTATTAAGGAAGATACTGAAGAGATTAAACACCTAAAAGGAGACCTCACTGCTGCACAAGAGTAAAATGGCATCTATATTTTCATTGAAAATTCATGTAGCCTTTAAAGGAAAGCTGACAGTTTGGGAAGAACAAGTTGCAGAGTATATTGAGATAATGAGCTCCATGGAAAAAGTAATGAAAACAATCACTAAACCATTCACTATTAATAAAAGCAGTGAAACAATGAAAACATCTGCAATTCAAGGAGAAATAAATGAAAAGAAGCACAGACAGATCTGCAAGAAACCAAGATTACTCTAGCTGAGAAAGAATATATGGTTTCACTTCTGAATACACAAAAACTTCATGGCACAGCTAGCCATTTGGTCAGTACTGTTAATATAAATGATATGTCTATGCAAAAGTGTATCATAAGAAAGCTGTTGATCAACACAATGCTATCATCCAAATAGATTTGCAGGAGAAATTAATTTTTTGGTCAATAAAGTACAAGATTCAGTTAGTGAGAACTGTCTGAAGCAGCAACAGATGTTGACCTCTTATGCATATTTTATAAGTGTCCTCCTATCTATCTAGTTGTTCAGCAGATAATGTATTTGCATTAGGTGTATCAGGGTCTTTTACCTCTGTTAAAAAATTGCTGACCATTGAACTTTCTCAGTGTCTGAAAATGTTTTACAAAATACGACTGTGCCATTTGCTAGTAAAGCTGAGCCATTCAGGTTGACTGAGAAGCAAATATCTGGATCAGGAGGAGCATTAAATATCTTGACAGTGATGGTAGAAATTGTCCTGGAACTGAACTGTTTGTTTCAGAATAACATAAGGAAATTTTCTGGTTGATGAGATGGAGTGCCATAAAAAACAATTACTATCTTCTTAGGAGATCTCTGTCTCACTCTGAAAAAAATTACAGAAACAGCAAGTTTTTTCTCAGCTGCAAAGTATTGTGGGAATTTAAGAAAAGTGGAAATGGAAAAGTGCATATATACAAAGAATGCAAATGAATTAGTATCCTCACTGCAAAGCCAGCTGGACCTGTTGGCACAGAGATGCAGAAGAACTTAGCTTGTATACTGTCAAAAAATGCAAGTTTGAAGACTACCAACACTGCTGGGCAAGAAAATGTTTATCTGTAAACTACTGACCTAGCCAGCAGTAAAACTTCTGCTTCAAAACAAATTTATTGCATCTCAGGATAATTTCTATCAAAAGCTCAAGGACATAAATGGTGGTTTATGGCCATATGTTTCATGGACATAAAAGAAGATGCTGGTGGAATCCATAGTCTGTTCTTAGCAGTCCAAAAAATGCATGTCAGGATACTGGTAAATGGAGGGAATTTAACACTGCTCAGATTTATGTATCAGTAATAGTCCTTCAGCAACAAGAAACAGCAGCTTCAGTGTTTGCAGTGGGCAACAGAAGGCTTATGATTGAGATACATATTTTTTCTTGATATTTTGTTCTGCATTAAGGTTACAGTAAATGTGGTTTGGAACTACTGCACTGTAAGAATATATCCTACAATCCATTTTATTATATGCATATCAAGAATACAAATAGTTGTGTTCAAAGTTCCTTGACATACTTCTAGAACTAAAACAAACTAACTGCCAATTTTAAAAGCATTGGAATTCACCCATGAGAGCTACAAATCAATGGTCTATATTGACCTTAAAAAAGGAAAGAGTATGTCATGGTGCTGCCTGCCAAGTCCAGGGTCTCCACATCCCTGCTTTCATTTAGAGAGAGGAAATACCAAGTAATCTATTCTGATCCATAGAGGCCTGCCTGAATGACTCCTAAAAAAAAGGATCTTCTTATTGATTTCCGGTTTGTGCTCACTAAAAGCCAGTCAATAAGTAAGAACCTATTCAAAGCAAGGAATTGTCCTATGGCTATTGAAAGCTGGGAGCTAGACAGCAAGCAATTCTGTGTAACTGGGAGATGCAATGGATTTATGTATTATATACAACTTCTCTCAAGAACAACAGTGATGACTTGCAGCATTTACCGTTAAAGAGACAGAAAAATTATCCTTAAATAAAGGCTTGTCAAGCTCTTTTACTCTGTCTCTGTCTCTCTGTAAAAGCTCATATTGCCACAAATATACTCCTTTATATATTTTTTAAAAGGCTGACTTCAGAGATTGGCATCACTGTAATTTCTTTATCACTGCAACATATGGCAGCCTTCCCTGCTGCAAAAACATGGCCATGTTTCAGCCTCGGGGTACAGCTGGCTTGAAGTTAAAACTGAGACTGCTTTCAAACATAAATACAGAATTTTGTGTTACCCCTTCAGACACTATGAAGAAAAGTAAATTAAAATTTCTGTCACTGGAACCTCTATGAATACTACAGTGCCTCATGGCTCCAGCCACATCAGGAAGTATTTTTGACTCCTAGTTTTCGGATAACATCTAAAATGATTAACAGTCACTGTGTCAGGATCATGTATCACTCAACAATCCATACTGAAAATTTCTGCAGTTCAGATTCCCGTATGGGTTTGCAAGATTCTCATCTTATGGGGGTTTATGATGAGTTCCCCACAGAGGCACAAGTTACAGCAATCTCTGATCACGTGCTATCAATGTTTGTGTAAACCTTCTGTTCAGAGGTTTTTTACTACTCATTTGTACTTAACTCATCATTTCCTCTTACAGTGCTCTTCCTGATTTGCAAAGCTGAATGTAAACCTGCAATACTGGTGGTGCATGTTATCTCAACATTCTGAAAATTAACCACATAAACACTGGCAATTCTTAGTTACATCTGGAATTATACCCAGCACCACTATTTTGATTAAAAACAGGAAAACATCAAACACTGCATTATGTTCTGAGCAGTTCTCTCAGCTGAGCATTTTCCAGGTTACACGTCGGTACCACAAACATGTAAAAGAAACACACAGAATAAAAGCCCAACATTAAAAAAGGAAGAAAATCTGCAATCCCACCCTCTGTCCTCATTGCAACTGGAGCTAGAAGGAAAGCCCCAAGTGCCTCGGGTTTTCTGCTGGTTGGTGGAGGTGACATACACAAACTACATGAGAGTACCTGCATAAAAGAAGCCCAGTGGGCAAAAGGAAATTAAAACAGGTAAGGGAGTAACTATTCCCTTCTCAGTAGAAGCTATATAAATAGTAGTGTTAGCTGCAACATTGAAATTGTCTAGGTTACTCCTTTGACCTAGTTCTTTCATTTGGAACAGATTTAGTCACATGAGGTGACATCCCCTACCAGAAGAAAGAAACTTCCTGAGAGGTAGCAGGGAGTGTAAGATCCTGCTTGAACCTTGCAATGCTTCCTCTGATATGTGTGATTTTCTGAATACAGCCCTGGATGCAGGCCTTAACATTTACACAAAGGGAAAAGGAACTGGAGGTTAGACAAGAAACTAAAAAAAACGTTCTCTAGGTAACCTGTACAGTACTTCTGGTAGGTAAATTGCTGGCCACTGAATGTTAACAACTTTCTTATTTCTCCATCTCCTTTTCCTAGATCCCCCCTACACCTAAAGAACAGTTGAGCATGGCTCAGCCTGAGGCTGCTATAAACAAAATCACTCTCAACTTCTAAACTGTTGAAATCAAAATAGTCTGGCACATTAAATGTGATACTCCACAGCTTTTATTTCTGTGAAGTAGGAGGTTTATTTCTAACATCAAGGAAACATATTTTACTGCCAGCACTCTGAAAATGTAGCTGCTCCATTCAGCATGTGGCTGCTGCAAGAGCATCAGGCTGGAGGCTCTGATGTATGAAAATCTCTGTGATCAGATGAAAGGGATCATGACATGGCTGGCAAAGGAAGAGTAAGGATAGAACCTGGGGTAAGGAAGAGGGAAAAAAGACCATGCACTCCTGCAGTGATTTTTACACTGCGATAGATGTATATGTAATGCTTTATGGAGCCTGTTGCATGCCTTGGTGCTGTCACTCTGCTAACAAAAGCGTAGGCCTTTGTGTAGAGCACTCTGCACGTCTTTGTTTTCAAAACCAGTGAGTTTTTTCTTCCTTGTTTAATGTTGGACTTTTACTCTGTTTGTGTAACAGTGTCTTTAGATTACTCTTCCTTCAGCCTTTTCTTACATTCAGATCCTTTTTGCAATGGAAAGTTGCATGGGGATACTGAAGATCTGAAAGAATGACTGAATGTTTGCTTCACTTTTAATTCTGGGGCCATTAGACAACCAGTTATCTCCCGCATAAGAGGGAGGATGCAGGTGTTAGGAACCTGCAGGGAGAGGGGGAGCTCATAAAAGTAATTTATTGAGCTTAGTCTGTCTGCAGAACCAGAGGATTTTCTATCATCCCTTCCACAACTACAGCTGGCAGAGCTGACCTCATTGTGCTAACTATGCACAGCAGTAACTCCTTCCTCACACAGTTAAAAAAAAAAAGTTAATTGTCTCATCACAAAGCTCTCCCAGTTTCTAACCTCTGAAGATGAAAAGAATCGGAGGAGCCAGTGGGTACACATTAGAAATACAGTATGGGACAGTGAGCATGTGTAGTCTTCCTCTACCTGGGACTATTCACTTTCCAAGCACCATCTCAAGAACAGCTGATTCCATATCTGATCAAGGATTTAATATCCAGTATTTCCCCATGCAAAAGCACCTGCAGAAATCAGTTACTGTAGGCTGCTACACCCAGAGCTCACAGTTTGAGGTTTACTGCCTTTTAGGTTGTTTCAGTAAATGCTACCAGCCTTTCATCCTTCTCAGCATGTGTTCTAACAGTTCTCTGTGATTTTTAGGGCATCACTGAAGGTTCTGTATGGCTTCATGTTGTCAGAGCATGAATTCATAGACAGTGGAAGGAAGAACTAGGTAGATATCCAAAATAATCATGTTCTGTAGATACCAGCAATACAAGGTCACAGATTAGTCCAGCTCCTCAGTGTCTGAACAAAGACCCCTGCACCTTTATCAGGATTTGTGCACTGGGAACAGAAGATATTCTAGTCAACACATTTGTAGAATAGATGAGTATGAGTCCACTCACAGTGGGACTTGGGAAATATGGAAACCGCCGTTTCTGAAAGCCTGTTACTTTCATGTGCATGACTAGTGCTGTTAGATCAGTGGAGGAAGAACTTTCTTAGGCATACTGGTGGCAGAATAGTAACTCTACTTATTCAGACCAAAGATTCACCCAACACAGTGTAACTGAACCTCACAGATTCACATTCCAATGTTTAACTCCTTAGTTAAGAAACAACAGAAATATGGAATAGACAGTTTCCTAAAAGAAATCTGTTTTTTCTAATAGGATGGAATCTTTAATCAATCACTTAACTAGTGATAGAAAGTGCAAGTTCCAAAATATGCTTATTTTGAATGTCACAAAAATACCAGTAGATATAAGGAGCATGCTTGTTTTAATTTTTATCTTTTTGTCCATGTTTGCCAAAAGGTATGTTATGTCTTTTCCCATTCTTGGTATTAATTAGCCATGGAAGTATCTGAATACTGCAAAAGCCACTCTAACATATCTCTGCGTAGTTGCCCAACAA
Organism: Daphoenositta chrysoptera; assembly: GCA_013397915.1. Classification (NCBI taxonomy): domain Eukaryota; kingdom Metazoa; phylum Chordata; class Aves; order Passeriformes; genus Daphoenositta; species Daphoenositta chrysoptera. Next base: position 559,989 of record VZRO01007277.1, on the reverse strand, counting down.
ATGAGAGATTCAGACACGGTTCTCTGAAGGGTCTGTGTTTGCTTTCTCAACATTTTCTTGTACTGGTTAGGCTGCATGCATGGTGGTCTGCAATATCATCATTTGGATCATGATGAAAGACAAGAAACTGTGCTCCATACACCAAATACTAGACAGGCTGCTTACTCCATGTGGCCCAAGACTTGCTCTACCTTGACAAGAGATCAGATTTAGGTGTAATAATTGTTAATCCATCTAGTATATGTGGCAATAGTTCTGTAGGTATGTATGCATGTATGTATGTATGTACTTGGAGGTGAATTTCTGTAACTCAATCATATTTAACATACTAGTCCAGAACACAATGTATCTCTTTTCATCACTATAAAACATCACAGATGCTAGGAAAAAAAACAAACAAACAAAAACTCCAAACAAACAAACAAAAACTCGACCAACCAACTAAACAAACCCAAAACCAGAAACACAACAATAAACCAAACAATTGACAGAAGAGCAGGACAAAAAGCAAGAGGAAGATCCTTAGCACATCAGTTAGAAGTCCTCTTCTTGTCATTAACAAATTAGGAAAGATAAAATCCCTACTTCAGATACCAAGTCTTGAAACCCCTTAGCCACTTTCTGGATTATGATTGTTCTTGAGGAACACATATGTGCTATGCTTCTTAATCACCCCGTTAAACAATGGGTATCTGAAAAAAAAAAATAGAATGAAAGAAAGGAAAGTGAGTGGTTTTCTGCACAGGCAGTAGGTTGAGCTGGCTTACCATGCAGGGAGAGGAGCCCTTCTTACCACGGGGGCTGAGGGGTGGCTATTGGCAGAAGAAGGATTCTCCTTTAGAGACAATCCATTGTTAGACTGCAGCCTTAAATTGCTTCTGGTAAGCACACAAAAAAGATACTTGAAATTAATTTCAGAATGATGGATTTCTCTCTGAGAACTAGGCACTTGTCTGCTTATATAGACAGAAAAGTCATAATGGCGCAGGAGACACTAAAAGGCAGACTGCAACTTACTTTCAAGAGAGGTACCTTTGATTTATGGAAAAGTCTAAATCCTATTTACAGTTACGAGGAATGATAGCCTACTTCCATTCCAGCTACAGTCAAATACCCTTTTTAAAGAAATTAATTTTATCCAAAACAACTGAAGTCACTGCTCAAATCATTCACCAGAATGAGAGGCCTGGAGTGGAAGTTGAGTAATCTGGGTCTGAAATTAGGAGGATTGAAAGTTGTCTGGGGAGTCACTCTGTACATTTGTGATGAAGATACAAAAAGCAGCTTGGAGGGAGGCAGGTTATGGAAGTCATTAAATGAAACATTAGGGTTGTGACAGCAAGGGCTATAGATGACAACAGCCCCTCCTGTCCACAAAAGCAACAACAGCATAAAATTGTGTGTCTCTGTACATGTGTGAGTGAATGTTGCCTGGTGGGGGCCTGACACTGAGCACAGAAACTATCTCCCCTTTCCTGCTGTGTCCAGACAAAAAAGGGGTTTATGTATACAGTTTGAAAGGAACAGATCCCAGAGGAGCAAGATGCCTTCAGAGGAGTCGTTGAAGCCATCTTCTGTTTTGCCCAGTGGGAATAACCTGCAAAATCAGAAACACCAGATAAAATTTTAGCATTAAAGCAAATATTGTTTCCATTTAATTCCCAGTCTATAGGGGCAATAAAGAAAACGTATGTATGGTCACCTCTGGTAAACACACGTAATGCATTAATAAAATGCTAAGTTGTAAGAAGTATCAAAATTTAAACCTTTCAGATTTTCCCTATTATTAGGAAACAGGAACACACTTTCATAATTTTTCATAATTTTCATAATAGCTTTTAATTATACATTTGCTGAATAGCATTTTACTCTCTATCTTCAATTTATACAAAAAAACCCCACACCTTATTTATGCCTCAGAAAGACAAAATATCTAAAAAAATACTTAATTTTAGCAAAAAGTGTAACTGCTGTTTTAAAACTTTCAGTTTTACTTTCCCCTCCGTTTTCTAACCTGTATTAGAATATTATGGAAGAGCCTGAAATATATGTGAACCAATAGAAAGAACAAAAGGCAATAGTCGACAATCACCCATTCGTTAAAAAGAGAAAAATGTATCTTGCTTTGTTACTGGGAGCCGCAACAGCTAGTGGAGATCACTGGTCTGTGCATTTCAGCACTTGAAGAGAGAGAGAGAGGACAGATTCTGAAATCAATGTTGTTCTGTCTCCCATGTGAAGAGTCTGTAGATCTGCTTCTCGACCCCAGGCCCCAAACCAGAATATCGTACATCCACAGGGGAGTCAGAAAAAAATGAAAATACGTCATTGTTGGAGCAATTAAACAGTAGAGGATGACCCACATTTTCCAAACAGATTAAAGTATTAAACAAGAACAAATGACTTGGCATGTTCCCTCTGATGTCTGAACAAAAAGTGAAAGACTGCAGAGGCAGCTTGCAGAATTCTAAAAATCTCAGTTGTTCTTGGGGCGAGAGGTGAATTTCCCCATGCCGAAGAGAGAGATGCCCTGCGGGGATCATTTCTACAGGCTGACAAGAGATTTTACACCAGGACAAAACTGGCCTGATCCATTGATGAGAGTCTGGCAGCACTTCTGACAAGAGAAGCTTTGCTGCCATAATTCAGACAGGCCATCAACAGACACTGCCTCTGGAGTAACTCAGTGTACTGAATTATTTAAAGTCCGTCATCCACTGGCTGAGACCTGCTACCTGTAGGCACAGCAGGGAACTTCATCTCCTGGCAGCTCTTAGATGCTGAGACCTAGTCCAACAGGTGCTCAGAGGGACTTTTTAAACTAACTTCTACCAATTTTGTGCACGTGAAATTTATCATTTGTTATCACTCATCATTATACCCTGTGGAGAATTCCTTAATTAATATTAGAAAAACATGAGTCATCCTGACAAACAGTTTTGTTAACTGAAGAAAACTTGACCATTTTCAGCATTTTCTAGCCCAAAAAAGTACAATAGTACCTACAGAGTTCCTGAACTAATGCTTGAGAACACTGGTTTTGTATTTTATTATTTATATAGGAAAGTGTGGTAGCTTCATCAGGATCCCAAAGACATCTTACATGAAGAAAGAGCTCTGCCTTCAAGGAGTCTCAGTAAGTCTGCATTAAAATGCTGGAGCTTTGAAACTTAATCATGTCCTTATTATACAACCTAAAAATGAACTTTTAGTACATAGAGGTAGTACTTCAAATATTTGGGGACCTCTTTAATGGTCTATTTTAGTAGCCCCCAGAGCAACTTGACACTTACATATTTAACCACTGTATCTCTCTATAGAATTAGTAAATGTAACTGTTCAAAATACATCTGTGTCCCACATGCTGCCCCTAGATTTTTGATGCTGTGGGAAGAAGAGGCACACAAAAGGGCTCTCTAACTTCAGTAATTACTTCCACTTGAACTCTAATACTGGTAGTCATGTGTTGGTATCATTGAAACCTTTTCTTCTTTCTTTAATGCATTCTCTAACAGCACAATTTGGGTACGTAATCACTTAGGTAAATGGTGATAAATACAAATGAAAATGCTCAGAACACCTGTAGGAAGAACGTAATTAATTTTTTGTATTAGTGTACATAAAGTATAATATTAGGGAATAATGCAAAATTAACTAAAACAATGCAGCATTATGTCTTAACTATATCCTCCTCTGTGACATACGTTTAGGGGTTCTACTGCATTAGGTGTAGACCAAATCCTTTGTAGTGAACATTATTCCTGTTACAACACTGTGCTACAATAATCCATACTGGTATATTCCTAAATCAAATAAAACATAATTTTTATGGTAAATGAAGCAAGTAGATAATAAATCTATTTTGTCCTGATTATCAATATGAATTCATGTTATCTAAAACTGTGTCTCTAATAAGAGCTTCCACAGGGTATTTCACAGAAGACATAAAACAAACAAAACCCATGTAGTAGATAGAACATATTTATGAAAAATCTTCCCTCGTGAATTTCTTTCTTGACCTGGAATTACACTTCAAATTCTAAGAATTTTTGGTTCATTTTAAATGCAGATTTTTGTCTAGAGCTTTGGATTCTTTCCCACTATTTTCATTCCTATTTATCCTACTCTGGATAAATGTTATTGGAGTCAATGGGATATTATCTGTTTTATATGTTTAAAGGTGAGTTACTAAAGAGTTGCTACTTAGATTTTAGAATAAAATTATTTCAACCAGAAATTTAAGAAAAAATTGTTTGAATTGGCAAAACTTTAATATTGTAACTCTACTGGTGACTGCATATCTTAGAATATTCATTTGTTTCTTGGACTAAATGCTAAATTAATTTGATATATTTCTCTAATCACGCTCTGTAGTTTATCTTTTGGTAATGCAATATTGCACATTCATCTTTACTTCAAGGCTTTTAATTAAAGGTTGTAGGTTGTAACCCTATGGTCACATTTTCTTTGCTCTGCAGTCTGGTAGCTTCCCCTAATAGAATCCTCTCCCAGCATTAGTGTAGATGCATTTGCTTTTTGGAAATTAGAGGACTTGAAACAGCTTGTGGAAGCAGCCAGTAAAGTTGTGTAATATCACTATGGTATTCCTTGAATATCTGCAAAGAATCCTTTGTGTGTGCCAGGCAGATTTTTAGCTACTGCATCTAAAAGAATACAGGTATAGGACTCAAATGCTATTTACCCAGCATAGCACTGATTAAGCCACTGAGCTATTAAACCACACCGTAACTTCTCCAGCTTCTTAAGATCTATATATAAGCCTTCTTTAAGACTGAGATATATATAAAATGGTTTTAGAAGTGTTCACTGAGGTCATTTTGGCTTTCCTATTCTGCACAAAATTTGGCTCCCCACAGGTAAATAAAACAGACTTCAGTTTTTCATGTAATTCATACCTGCAAATACGCAATCTGCAAATTGCAGAAGGTTGCAATTAAAGTGTAAAAGGAATAAATAAAACTGGTTCTGCAACTACTTATAAAAGCATGGAAAATCAATCCCTTGATACATCAAGTCACAGATAAAAGAAATAAATTATAAAGTTATGTATACAAAATGCATCACACCTGTATAAATATTTATGCAACATCATAAATTAAAACCATATAGAGAGAATAGAAATATCCTTTGGGGATGGAAAAATACTACATTATTGTAGAAGAGCATCTTGCCAGTACACATACATTTGTTATTTTTTATGCGTTATATTTAATGAAAGAAACTCCAGCAGATAGCTAATATTCTGAATCCATTCCCCAGCTCTCTTCTGGACTATCAGACAGCTACTGCAGTGGCAGTGCGGTAAAATCACGGCTGCTGTTACTACCTCAAGGCAGTACAAATGATGTTGTTTGTCTTGGGCCATGTCGGAGCACCAGCAAAGCCAGCCCAAGGTGAGCCAGCCACCTCTCCATCCACCCAGTCTCCTCCCACTGCAGGTTCACCTCCTCCTCACTGGGGCTGGTACAGTTGTTTCTGTTGTTGCTGGAGGGAAACAATCTGGGAGCAAAGTGCAAACTCTCACAAGCAAACCAACCAACCAAGTGGCAGCAATACCTCCTGTCATATGCCTTTTGTTTTTCCTCTTGTATTTCCAGTAGCTTGCTTTGGGACCAGTGAAACAAGCAGTGATTGATACAGCTTAGAAAAGTTAAGGGAGCTCTTCTCTTTCTTAAATCAGACCATCTATGCAATGATGTTTGCTCTGGAGATGCTCCTACATCCTCACACTGGCAAGAAGGTATGAACTGAAGCCAGGGTTACAAGAAATAAGGCTGTCAGTTGTCTGAACTAGTATGGCCACTGAGAAGGGAGCCTGGCATACTGAACCCTGTGAATAAAAATGAAGTGAAAAGGCATGTGTAACTGATGAAATTAATTAATTCCAGTACCATATTCTCAAATATGCTGGCTCCTACTGTGCATTTCCAAGTCAAAGTAACCTCCTTATTGAGATACAACAATCAGACAGGAAAAATATTGAAGACTATGTCAGATATGTCAAGCCACAGTCAAACAGGAGAATTTAAATGCAATGTCTTTGAAATTAGTATTATCTGACAAGAAGCTAGTGATCTGTCTGGCCTGGTGTGTGAGCCTGTAACACTGAGCTTGCTGCACTTGCCATAAACTTCATCCACATAAGGACTTGACAAAAACTCCTTTAAATAAAGCACTGCAGCCACCTAGCCTTGAAAATATGCAAGTGTTCAGGAACACTCTGATCACAGACCAGAATTAAGCAAAATCCTTCAATGCAGATCCTCCTGTAGATACTTCAGAAGCCAGTAAAACATAGATCATCTGAAACCCGTAACAGAGAAACAAACCGGATTAAGTACCAGAACGACCAAAAATCATTGAAAGGCAAAAGTGATCCATCAGTAAGTCCATCTCTCTTGCGTTCATCTTTTCAAAGTTGCAGGACAGTCATTTTTACTTGGCACACAATCAATTCTTGCAAATGCGATGTTCTCTGGTTCTGCCTAACACTGATGAGATAAGGAACAAAATGATCAATGCTCTCATTGTGTTTACTGGTAAACCAGTACTCAGGATAGAGGGCTCAATTCCCTGAATCCTAATGATATATGAATTTGCTCAAGTATCATTTAGACTGACATCATTTATGAACAAAAAGCAACAAAAAGATGAGAAAAGGAAAACAGTATCAGTGGTAGAAAATGTGGGCAGAATCAAATATAGACCTGTGCTGCTGCTGCTACTGTCTAAGAGCATTCCTAATTTTCCTCTGTGGTCAACTGCTGTGCCATTCCCAGATAACAAATCACAAAACAAATCACACCTGCCTCTTCTCCAAAATTCTCCAGTTGGGCACCTATTACCAAAAAAACACTCTTATTTCACTGAGATTATCTGCCCATCTGGACTCATATTCTGATTCCTGATCTTTTGAGTAGTAAAGACAGCAAAGAAACCTTAGTAGTACCACACAATAACAGACGTTAACAACAGACATTCCTATTCTCCCTTCTCTAAAGGGAATTTTCAATAAGTCAATCAGACTTTTGATGCTACCAAAATAAATTTCTAATTTTCCACTCAGCTGCAGAACTAGCTGAGAAAGAAAAAAATACACACAACATGTAAACAAAACTGGGAGGAAAAAGTGAAAAGATTCAAAGAACAGTCGCAAATGAATTTTTTTATTTTCCAGGTGCACAGTAGCTCTAGAAATTTTTCTCTTAAGAGGTATGAAAGGATTAAAAGAAGATCTAGTGTGGCAGCGTATGGCACACATATATCATGCGACTTACAGTATTTTTCTCTGATGTGTTTGGTGCTGTCCAGTGTTGAGAACCGGCTGCTGGTGTACATGAACTCAGATGGATAGTGTCCATCTGTGTCTGTGTTCTTCTCATGGGCTGTTTTATGTTATTTTTAAATTACCTGGAAAAATTCAGACTCCTAGTTCAAGAAAAATGCATCCCACTTGAAACTCTATCTAAGCTGAATACACATACATTCATTTTTTAATCATCCCACTTGCAGATGCTTTATATGGAAAAAAAAAATCCAACCTCTTAATTACTGGTATTTAATATCAACATGGTCACATTGTTAAAATACCAAATTATATATATAAAAAAATTCCATCTCAGTTCTTCTGCTTGTTACAGTCTAAGAAAGATTAGTCAGAATAAAAATCTTGTACTTTTGATGTGTCTTTATACATGAAAAGAACAGCTTTGTGCTATCCTTGGTGGTAGGAAGTGACAGGCAGAGCATGACATCACTCTTTATTTTTAACTGACTGCCTTCTGGTGTATTTATTTTGCTGTCAGTAAATATTATAGCAGTGTTAATCACATTCAGGCATTACAAAGACAGAAGCCCTGTGCTGAGTTTGATCCCAGAAGCTGGGAGTTCTTAGCTTTTGAAGGAGAAACTTTGTTTCCAAATTTGGCACAATGGCTGATCTGCAGACAGAACAGTAAGGATATGTCTCAGAGAAATGCTAAAGTACCTATAAAAGGTCTACAACCACCAAAGTAATCCATGTGGATTTTTCCACTAAAGCCACACAGACAGACTCACCACTTACAAAAGTATCAAATCCTGGACTCAAGAACACAGGTTCAGTCAGCAATTGACTATAGATATTTAAACTTGTCACCAGTCTGACTTCAGATTTTAACACCTTCCTATTATCACTGTATCACTTGTCTTCTTAATTCATTCGCATGCAATGTCTATAATAAGACAGGGTCAGTAAGCTTATTACCAGAGAACAAAAACATGTTTCTATCCTCCTAGACTGTAAGAGCCTTTAACATAAACAAGTGGAGAAACGCACCCCCTGATTCACAAAGAGAGCAAAACTCCAGCACAGACCGTGTTTATGTTGCCTTGTCTCCACTGTCTTTCTAAATCTATTTGGCTTCTCTCTAAAGAAAATACTATCATTCATTAATCCAGCATTAAAGCTTACTGTAGCCTTGACAACTATCACATCCTAATTGTTATTACTAAATAATGCTACTAGTAGAAGACCAAGGTCTGAAACCCCAAATTTTGCATAACCACAATAGTAAGCACAACTAGATAGATGCAAGGGCAGAAAAAAAAAAGGTTTTTCCCACATTTAAAAAAAAAAGAAATCACAAGAAGTCTGGTCTTTTCTCTGCCCTTCATTTACACTCTCACTCCAGTTCACTTCATTCAGGCAACTACTACCATGCACTAATTAGTGGCCCAGAAGGCACTAAGAGTCTGCAAACAGCATATACACACTTTAAAACCATTATCAGTCGGGGCTGAATAAAGTAGTCAACCATCAGGCTTTCTCACTTTTTGCATCAGGCCAGTAGTTCTTACTCTTGTTCTTCCTGCCTTTCTTTCTCTGAGGATTCTGTATCTTTTCACACTTTGCTTCTTGAATCTGTGAACTGCTGATTCCATCTCAACAATTTTGATTCTGTCTACGATTTTACCTTTTTATCATGTACGGCTCAAGGCCTTCCCAGTATTTTCTCACGAATAGTTTTTGCAACTTTTGCAAAGCCAGAAGAAAGGTTATTTGGTTGAGCTGAAAAAGAGGGTCTGCACCCTGAAAGCATTGTGTAGCCTACAAATCCTCAACAGTACGGGGGAATTAACTGGCCCTCACTGCAGTTGCGAGCCGCGCCTATCCCCGCCGATAAGTAAGTGGCGACAGTCACGACATGACCTGTCCGGGGGCTGACGGGCCAGCCGCCGCCGGGGCGTACGAGGTGAAAAGCGAACCGCCTTGTCTGTAGTTCCGTTCGCTTGTTTGTCTGTCCGTCTGTCTGCCTGCGGCACTCGGTTTATTCCTTCCGGTGCATTCGCCGGCGCGGCGCACCAGCCCCTCGCCGGCCGGCCCCGTGCGCAGGCGCGGCTGTCGGCG
>VZRO01007277.1:521837-550163 GCA_013397915.1 Daphoenositta chrysoptera | reverse complement strand
CGGGCGGTAGCAGGGGGGTAGCGGGGAGCGGCTGCTGAGGCAGACCGGTACCGAGCGTACCACAAGCGTGTGCTTCCTGCTCTGCAGGGACAGGGGACCGGCCCAGCCCCGCCATGTGAAGCGGTGTCGGTGTCGCTAAGGGCAGGGCTGTGGGAAGAATGACACCTTCCCAAGAGGGCACGTGCATTTGCGGGAGCCATGCCGTGCCCCCGGGGAAGCGATGAGCTGGCAGAACTAACGAAAAGGAAAAAAATAAACTCAGATCAATTTTTTCTGGTTTTTTTTTTTTTTTCTCCCTTCCCTTCTTCTTCTCACTGCCTTTAGATAGCCCAGAGATAAAAGAAGAACTTCTCAGAAAGGATGACAGGTTCCTCACCTTGCTAAAAGATGTTTATGTGGAGTCCAGAGATCCACCGGTGCGGGTGAGTGTGTCTCTCTGTACAAGCCACATCACCATCAGCTTTGTGGTCTTCACACTCAGCACAAAGTCTGTCTCAAGAAAAATGCTCTTAGTGCATAAAAGCTACCTTCTTTTCAGTAGATGAAAGTGGTGGTTTTATTACTCTTTTATACATCAATAGCACTGACTGTGTCTGACCCCGAATTTTGAATGTGTGACAGATTGTGATTATACAAGCTTGTATAATAATAAATAATAAATGCTGACCCAGTCTTCCTTTTTAACATTGTTGATCTTACATTGTTTTTCACCTAAATTCCAATTTCTGCTTCCTGTGAGGCAGAATAGTTCTCCAGCCTGTTGCAAAGATAAAGGAGTTTGCCAGAGATCATTTGTGGAGTTGTTGGAAAACACTGGGACTGCTAGGGGAGCAGGGATGTGGTAGAGGACAAAGATGTTTACATTTTAATGGAGTCTTTAACTACTTAATGTTATACAGTGCAAAGACTTTTTTTTTTATCCAGCTTATGAAGTGCCTGAGGTTTTTTTCTACATAATCTTGTGGGTTGTATGGTCATCATTTCCTTATTGCCAGTGGCTGCAATCTTTTACTTGACAGGCAGAGCAGACTCCTTCGTAAAATGCAGACTGGGGTTCAGTGTCCTCTTTTCCATCATGTTGTGGTGTGGCTTGTGTGTTTTAGCTGTTGCATTACTGGACCACTTTATTCCAGCCGCTTTATTCAGCAATAAAATTTTTATAGTCATCTAGCAAGATCCCTAAGTCTCTCTGATTTGCCACTTACATGGTATTCATGTCTAAAAATATTTAAAATGCAAATAGATTTCTTCAGTCTCTCCCTGAAATTTTCAAGGAATCTCTATCCTTAATTTCCATCACAGAGGTTAGTGTAATCTTGACCTGCTGAAGGTCTGATTTCAGTATCTTTCAATATTCATTTATAAGTCTGTCAAGAGAGATTTGAGAAAAAGCCAGAAGTGGAACAAATCTTTGCTTGATTCCATGCCTACTCTGAGGTTGCTGCCACATAAGACTTGCCCCTGCAGTCTGTCTGCTTGCAGTTGTTAAGAGCTCAATTGAAGTGTAATCACAGAGACTTGTGGGCAAAACAATACAAAAGCTTTCCCCCATTCCTGATGTTATCCTGACGACTTTGTGTGTTGTGTACATGATGTGTATGCACCTGTGTGTATGTTTGGGGTGTCTGCCTGTGGTAAATAGGAAAGCACCAGCTCGGCAGTCCTGAAGTGGCAGACTCCCAGAGACAGATGGTCTAATTAAGAGTTGAAAAATCATTCTTTATCCAAGCACAGTTTTAGCTCAAAGCAGAAGGAAGACATGGAGCACAGGCCAGAAAAACTTCTGTGTAGTTCAGAAACAGACACACAGGTGCTGTAGCATCCACATCAGTTTTCTCAGCACGTGAGTTAATTCGGAGTATCTGTGTGATAATCAGTGGCTGTGGGCTCTGATTACTATGTAAGTACTTCTAAGTCTAGGAAAGGTTCAATTGTATCATTTTTTTCAGTCATTCACTGGTTAAACCTTAAGAAAAGGAAATATGTGGAAGTCAAAGCTGGTTTGGAAATTATTTGGAAATATGAAGGGACCTTGGAGAAGAGACTTTGTGTGTCTACATGTTGCAGTAGTCATGGCAATTAGACTCCATATGGTGCTGCAAAATAGCAGGAAATCTTGTTCTCTAGACAGAGCAAACGAAGGAATTTCTTTTAGCAGCAAAACTAAAATTTGAGAACAAAAGGAATGGGAGAGAGACTACATGGAAAATTTTTCCAGTGGTATCAGAAGGATACCAATTTGTTGTATGATTTTTTTTGTCCCTTCCAATGAATCAGTATCAAATATTAGGTTATCTGCTTTACATTTGGCTACCAGAATCTGTAGTTTGTCTTGTATGAAGGGCTGCCAAGCCAATACAACACTTAAGAGTGCAATAAATAGCTTTTCAGCATTTGGTTAGGAGTTGACACTGTATGTAGAATGGCTGTGGAAGAAGCAAGGCTGGCTAAGCTTTTTTAAAAAAAATACGGGGAAAGCTAACAGGAAATGCCATATTTAGGAAAGCAGTTTAGCTGCTACAGGATGCATAGTAAACAGAATTGCTGTTGAGCTCTTTTTGTTTTCCTTCCCTTAATTAGGTAAAAGATGGAGGTGGTGATCATCTTCCGTGTAAACAGGAGGAAAAGAGACTTACAAAATTAGGCCACTTGGAAGCTCTAGATGTTAAGAAAGTTCCAAAAGGCAAAATTTCCATTGTGGAGGCTCTGACACTTCTTAATAATCATAAACTTCAACCTGAAATATGGACTGCAGAGAAAATAGCAGCAGAATACAGTCTGGAATTGAAGGAGGTCAACTCTCTTCTGGAATTCTTCATTCCATTCACTGTGCATGAATTTCCTAGAGAAACCAAAAAAGCCATAAAAAGCCATAAACCAAAACAGTTAACATAAAAATACTTGCCAAAACCTTTCGTGATCTCACTTGTGTCTTCATTTTACTCTCAAGTTTATTCGTGTCTGAAAATTCAGAGTCAATAATGTGTCATCCAGCAAGGCTGCTTCCTTATGCCAATGAGATGTATTCAAGCAATTCCATTCTGTATTGGATGGTTTCAGTGAAATGCAGGAATTACAGTTTGTAAACTGGAATATGACTAATATGTGGTATAAGAGCATGTCACACAGTTCTGATTATCCCATTCAAATGTTATGAGTTCAGTTAAAGCATTTTACCTTAACAGATTGCCTTTCTCAGCAGAGACTTCCTGGCCTGCAGCTAAACAGGTGCTCTGTGGGTGTTGGCTCTAATTTCATGTTGCACTGTTATTTCAAGGACTTGCTGTTAAGGTGTGTGTATATAACAAACAGCTGTATTTCTTTTGTATAAGAATGGAATGGTATTTATACTTTGTAAAGAAGGTTAACCACAAGAGCATTTAGGAAATTCAGCTGTGTCAAACATAAAATAAAAAGAAGGTGAACAGCAAGAAGGCCTCTTTCTGGTGCTGGAACAGTAATGGCTCATATGTAACTCCTCTTCTACTCTATTCTGATTTAGCTCAAATACCTGCACCTCTCCAGGTGCTGTTAGGGAATTCGTAGAGTAATGATCTTGTGGCATAAGTCTCTTGCAGCAGCCCATGGCATCTGCTGTATGAGAAACAATGCTTCGTATTAGTAGGTAGCAAGGATATGCAACTGGATGTACTAATTGGACCCACTAGTAGGACTTCTGTCCATGTTTGCCCATCCTGTTACAACAATCCTTTTTACCTGTGGAGACCTTGTCTGATCCAAATGTGGGCTATATCAGGTCATGTTTACTCATAGCAACTTACTCACATGGTACATCTAGACAGATGACACAAGGGTGACACAAACTGCGAGGTAGTAATGGTGGATTGTAAACTCAATACTGTGAGTATTCACGTCTGTGTAGGTAAGAAGTTTTGCACTAATGAATAATCCTGTAGTGAAACATGGCCAGATAAGCTGTGGAGATGGGGCAGCAGATAATCAGAATTGATATTGAAAAATGCATTATGGTTGCCTTCCTACAAAAAACAAACCCAAAATCTTTTAATTTTATACCCATCACCAAAGAAGGTGAATTTATTTAAAGGGTGTAAGTAAGTACCAGGTTTACAATCTAACTTTCTTTTCAAGAACTTTTCTGCCAAGTCTTTGATTTGGAGTCTGGTAAGTATCTTAGCAAGAAGATGATCGCTTTGTTATTTCATGGCAAGATTCCTTCAACTTTTCTGACCTGGAACACGGTATCTCCAGTACAGTTTGCCACAGTGTATTTCAAGGTTATGCTTGATTAATTTCTGAAGTACATAACACTCTACCACAGTGGAAGATAACACTATGTGCATTGTATGAAAATTCAATATTGTTAGTCTTTGGATCTGTTGCTTGTCATTTGTCCTCTAATACAACAGGGAATGGAGCTGCACTCTGAAACTAATGCACCTGAGTTATGTATCACATTAAGATTTCTTTGCTTTGAACAAAATACTTTGTTTTATAGAACATTGTAACAGAAATACTTTATTGTTTGAGTACTGTTTATCCTAATGTAATATTTAGGGTAATACTCAGGAAACAGCTGTGGAATGCATTTGGTACAGATACTGTTGATATTGAAGATGCTGCAATTTCCTTTAAAATTTATTTTAATTATGGATTGAAGTTGATTAAAAACACACTACAGCCAGCACCAGACAACAGTTTAACCATGCCCCCTTGACCACCTTGATTTTTATTCTGTCATCTTTTGTCTGCCTTCATGAAAAGTCTTGTGATGTGGCTGAGCCATGATAGTGCCCTGTCTCTATGGTACACTACTGTGTTGCTTACACCCTTCAGCAGGCATGTACTTTGGGATGTTTGGTGCTCACCATGTTCAGTGCCCCAGCCATACCTTCAGGACAAAATCCTATCCACAAATGTGATGATTGCAAAGCTGTTCCCTGTTTCTGTGGAGCCAGGATCTGTTCCTCAGAATATATTATGTACAGAGGGGAAGCAGAGTTGGTGTAGGGATCCATCTCCCTGCAAGCAGGTGAACTTGTGGCCCTGGAGCAGGGTAGTTCTCTGGCAAAGTGTGTTCACCCCAGGAATATTAGATGCAATGCAGTTTGTCAGCACAGATTCTTCTGCTGGTCACCTGCCCCACCTGCTGGGCAGTGTCAAACCAGCATTACAAAGGTATTGCCAATGGTACAGGATCATGTAAAAATTGGTACCATTATCTATCCAAATTATCTGAGGTCTGAATGTTCAGCTTTCACTGTGTCTTCAGGCATGGAGCATGTTAACTGGCCAAAATGCACAAGGGCCAGGAGCATGGATCTTTCCTCTTTACTCTGGTGGGAAAGCCTGTCTCTGGTCAAGTTCTCTAACGCTACCCTCTTGTCCTGTGTAGGACACTGACCACAGCACGTGTGTGTGCCTACAGTGTTCCAGTGAGTATACGTTTGAAGGTAATGCTGTCTTTAGAGTTGATGTCTGGAACATGACTTCTCACTGTTGCATCTTTTCTAGAACTCCTTATTTCCTTTCTTCAGTTTCAAGGGACTTTACTCATCAGTTATCTTGCCTGGTTACTACTTTCTAATTGGAAGAATAATGGTGTTTTCTTTACACTTGAAGCATGATTTTGTCTATGTCCCTTTATGGCTATCTCACTTTCCTGTTCAGCTCTCCACTTAAGAAAAAGGTATTCAAGCAACTGTTTTGAAGAGGTAATTATGGGGAATTTGGGAACCTGCAGTTCAGTTTTCTGGTACTTCTATGTGAAGAATATTTCAGGTCTCATTGCCACACATATGGTGCACCAAATTTAACTCAGGTGGTTTTGGCCACCATATAGAAACATTACATTTGGTAGGGAACAAACTGTCTCACTCAGACTGCTTTGTTCTTACGGAATTAATGTAATAATGTCTATTCCCAGCCTTCTTCAGCCAGTCTTTGCTGCTATGAAAACTTCATGCAGTTGCATTCTTGCTCTGTTGTAGCTCACATGTAAATGTTGGTTGTATTCTGCCCTTTCAGTATCAACTATTTTATTTCTGCAGAGGTCTCTTGCGTTCTCAGAGTAGCACATCTGCTGAGGTAAAGATGAGAAGACTGAGCACATTTTGCACTGCAGAACTCATGAACAGGACAAGTTTTCAAAAGGAATTCAGGTTTCACATCTTCAAAAGCTGCTCTTTAGGGGTATGTGAAACTAAGTAATGTGTCTCACCACATATGTATTAATTGTAGCTTGGTTCCTGCAGAGTGATGACAAGATAGCAAGATTAGAGCTTGTCAGAGGGACCTTCAGTACAAAATGTGCTTTTTCTGTAGCCTTCCAGGACAGGGAACTTGTCTTTTAAGCTGCCTCTTTTTGCTCAAGGAGAAAAGAAAATGATATATGAGGTGTGGATTAAACTTACAAAATGGAATGTCTTGTTTCTGTATTGGAAAATCAAGTCAAAGCTCAAATAGTCATACAACAGGATCAAAATGCAAAAGTTAAAAAAGGTGGCTGTCTCCCTTTGTTACATGTAAACATCATGCTTGCATGCTTGAGATTGTAGGAAGCTTCACATTTCACAGCTCTTTCTGAAGCCCCTTTCTATACAGGAGTTTCCTGGCTCTTAATCAGGTGGTGCTACTGTTGAACTGACAGGGGAGACATGACCAGAGCAGGTGAGCTTCAGGTGCAAACAGATTTTGGTACTTGAGACTGTGGCAAGTTGTACACCAACTGATGTGCTATTAGCAATCAAAACACCCTCTTGGGGCCTGTTATTTAATCTGTTTCCAGCAATCTACAAGTCTAATGAATTCTGTTAACCTTTCACAATTTAGGTACTGCTGTGTTGTTATCAGAGCTAAGTGTTTTCTGCTGAAAAAAGCCACAAATCCCATGGATTAAATTCTCTTAGAAATTTAACATTACTGTTCTTGGCCTGAAACAGAGGCTTAGATGTACACAGCAGCAGTGTTAAGTAACAGCAGCACACCTCCTGTATGATGCTGGAGGGGAGCACTGTGCTGCTCTTGTGCCTCTGCAGGGTGGAGTGGGGTTTGATGTGTCTGCCACCAGTAAAAGAATTTAAAAAATAAATCTGACAAGGTGGTTCTTTTATGACTGTTGTGCAAAACCCCCTTCCAGTGTGGGTTACGTCAACTGCAGAAGGTGTTTTTAGGTGAGATGTTTTGGCCTCCTGACAGGAGCAGTGCTGCATTACTCTGGATAGAAGCAACTGGGGCCAGACAGACTCCACAGTCACCTCCTATAAGGATTCCTTGCACGGGAATAGAAAATGCATGATGTCTTGTAAGCATGAGGCCACTATTTTAAGTAAGCTGAGGGAAGTGATGGTGTGGTTGCATGAATCTCTACTTTTTCAGAAGTCATTCAGTGGCACCCACACCTGTAAGCTGGGATCACTGAGGGACGGAGGAATCCCACTGCTGATGAGCTGCACAGGGCGCTGGTGAAAGCTGGAGTCAGTCCTGCCAGGGCTGCTGGAACTCAGAGCCTGAGTGTGAAGTCACAGCTGGAAGCTCTGCTTACACAGAGGTTGGTTTCTGAAGAAAGGGCAGCAGACAGCACTGGCAAACTGGGTGCACTGGGAGTGCAGAGCTGGTTACAATTGCCTGTGTTGGCAGAGGGAAAAACAGATAAAGGCGGAGTCTTTGGGACATTTTCTCTGACCTGAAGTATGTCCTTTTGTTAATTGCACAGGGCATTGTTCCAACAAAAATCAACACAGTTCATGATTCTGCCCAGCCACGTGTTGAATATGAAGTCAAAGCAGAGCAATGAAGTAGGGACAGAGCACAGTAAGCCTGGGTAGTCAGATCCTTCTTCGGCTGTCATACGTATGGGAGTTGTGCATTGCATGTCACCCTTCATTGCCCTCTGTCCCAGTCTCTGGGGTTCACAGCACAGCGCTGTAGCCTAAAGGATGCCACAGGCTTGATGCGTAGGTGTCCCCTCTTAAAGTGGGGCTGTGGATTTGCATCCCCCTTAAGGTCAAGCAGAAATTGAATGCTAGGTAGGAGCCTAGCTTAGCAGTCTCCATGCCCCCTAAAAGCTGGAAACTATGGATCTCAGTTGCGTAATTCCTCCATGAATTTTCTTCATGAGCATCAAGCATAGCATAGCTCAGGTCCCTCCTGGTGGGGCTCAGGTGGGGCAGTGGTAGGGGCTACAGCCTAGTGGGCACAGGAAGGGGCTCACTGCTGCTCAGGGAGGGATGCCTTCCTCGTTCCTTACCACTCCACGCCCTGTTCCCAATGCTACAGCCCACTACAGCCCACCTCCTCTCTTTTTGCCAGCTCAGGCAATTGTCAGACCACTTTATGAACCACTTAAATTCACTAACATGGCAGAAAACAAACCAAAACAAACCAAAGAAAACAAACCAAAACAAACCAAAGAAAATAAACCAAAACAGGTATTTTTTTAAACTGAGAAGGAGAAACAGTCTTTACCATTGTCAGTATCAGTGTCTATCCTTTGGCTGAAACCAGCCTATATTCAGCTTACTTGTATTATCACACGCCTACAAGAGGAACCAAGTTATTGAGTATGTTTTTCTTGCACAAAATTTAGGGGCAAAAGGCTGAACACACAGAGGTACCAAAATGCTGCTATGAATTTTTTGAAATGCATTATCCCCAGGTTATTTGATTTGGGATTGGAAAAGCATCTGTTAAAACTGTTAAAACACCTTTTTTTTTTTTTTTTAATTTTAAAAGCCTGTTTAGGTATGGTGGTATAAGATGACATTTGTTGCTAACAACAGTTCAAACTGAATACAAAATATTTTGTTCAGACACCCTTTTTTTTACAAAATAATGAGGATCTTTGGTCAATCTCAAAAATAAATGCTAAACCTTGTGTTAAACAAAGTTTGTCCCATTCTAGTTACTACCATTCCCACCCTTACCTAAATCCAGTCCTCCTCATACCCCATGTACCATCTGTCAGGTTTCTAGTCCTGTTTCACAGATAGGCAGTTAATTGTGTACAATGAGTGAGGCTGATTTACTGTCCACCTAAAGCTACAGTGAAACTGGAATAAATACAAAGCAAGTGTGTTGAATAGCAATGAATCAATGTAAAACAGGCTACTGAAGATGTCGTCAGGAAGAAATAATGCCAGACTCTTTGCTTTGCTTCTCTGCAGAGGAGGAAAGTGGAAATAAATTTCATACTGTGTTCTGCCTTTCTCAGTTAGCTGTCACCAGTTAAAGATTTCCTTTGTGGGAACAAATTCACAGTTGTCGTCACTTAACAAAGATAAATTCTATCAGCTCACTTCGGCACATGCAATTCTTCAATATTAAACCCTTTTTATATTGCGAAGTTTTCATTAATGTAGCAATTTGTGAAATTGAGCCATTTTTCTTGTGACTCTCTTAATAGGTTGACATTTAATCATAGCTTCTTAACCCTTTTGAAACAAATGTACTGTTGAATACATTTTGAATAAAAATTACTTGAATTTTACCATGGACACATAGCAATGATTAAAAGCTGAAAAAAATGCTGCAAAAGCAAGTCTTTTCTTTCAACAGCATAAATACCTGGTTGTGATGCATAGTGTCCATGACCCTACACATACGTACATAATTCTCTAGCCTTCAGAAAGCAGTGAAACTGCAATGTTTTGGAGATACGCTAAGGAAAAAACATATTTTTACTGACAGAGCACTATGAGAAACATTTGTTAGATTTTTAGGCTCAAAAATTTGTGCTATCATTCTGCTGTTATGGAACTTGTTACAGAACTCACCCCTTGCTACAAAATTGCATTCTAGCATAACATGCTTAATGTTGCCAAAAAAGTGTAATTAGTTCTCAGTTAAGAACAAAAGCTGAACTGGGTGTAAGCCATACTTACTCAAATCGTCTTGAATTTGCTGCAACCTAAAACACACTTTGTGAAGAATGAACTGTTTCCTCTGTCTTAGCTGCTCAATACTCCTGAAAATGAAAGATGAAAACTTAAATGTAGTTTAAGTGCAGAACATATTGGTATAAATTACATAGGGCTCTTGATGTGCTACTACTCCTTTCTGTCTTGACTTTAACCCAGACTCTGTGACAATTTCCCGTTTTTAGTTTTTTAACAACATTAAAGGCCTTTTCTAAAATAATCTTTTGTCCTTGGTGAAATGATAGCATCTCCTTTGCCTTCTCCTGCACAGATCATTTTAGCTTCCTGAATGAGAGAGGGAAATGGTGCATAAGTATTCAAATATCAAGTTGAAGAATGTGTCATGAAGGATTTTCAAATGTTACGTCCTTCCTTTACCTGGCACTAGACATGGATACGCTGCATTTTACCAGTCGTGATCAAAGGTTTGTTTCAAAGGGAAGACAACTTGAATCTGAACTAACTTCACATTCTGTTGGTTTTCAAGCTATTTTCATGATAAGAAAAAATGATTACTTAAGAGATAAAAATCCAGTGTGCATTCCAATTACTCAAACTCTTTCTGTAGTTGCAGAGTGGTTATCTAAAGATGCAGCTGAAAAAATGTGACTTATAGATGAGAAAGCAGCTTATCTGTTGCATCCCTTCACTAGATACACTAGACAAAAATAGAGTTTCAGGCTGTGGAGGAGATACAGGCAGATGGTTTTGTTGCTGAATCCTTGAAAATAACCTTTCTCTGCAAATAAAACTTTTCCCCAAAGCCTTGGCAAATCTATCTATGCTGCAGGTGGCTAGAGATTTTTATAAGAACATCATTAAATTTATGCAGGGACATCTCAAGGGACCTGTCTGCATAATTTGGGAAGGTAACTTACCAGGATCAACTACTGAATGTAAAGTATGAGAACAAGAATAATATTTGTTTTCTCTGTGTTCTGCAAGGACACTTCACTCTGTAGGTCTTGGATAAGTCACTACACAAAACATTACTTGATTTACTGCTATGTTTTTCTCTGTTTTGCTATTAGGAATAATATTATCTAATTTTTTTTTCTGGGTTTTGCTAGCAGCAGAGTAGGCATAAAAAATTATAGGTATGAGAAATTAATCTTGACTTTTCCTAGGCATGCTTTTTTACGTATGCATCTCTTGGCATGTTACAAAAATATTTCTATTTCACTTTTTAATTTTGCTCATAAAGTTGCAGATCATTAGCAGCATCTATAAGGTCTGTAATACTTCCAGAGCTTGTCCTTGTTCCATCAAGGTTATACAAAGGCAACAGCACTGGAATAATGAGCACTGGGGTCTTACAGACCTGCAGGGCCTAACTAACAGTTTTAACCATGGCTGGGCATCCTCCAAGTCAGCTGCAGGTAGCCATCTAGACACTTAGGATCTAACTGCAGGAGGAATGATCTTGGAAGAAGAACTGAGCATTTCATTTGGGAAAGAGGCAGACCACTTGCTACATCAAAACATTACGCACCATTGTAAACATTTTTGAATTCAGAGATTCACAGAGTAATTTAGATCATAAGGGAATAATTTACCTTGTGCAGTCAAGCTCTGAATACTTCCAAGGCTGGAGATTCTACAACATAGGCAACCCATTACAGTACTTAACTGTCTTCATGGATAAAGTAATTTCTTTACAGCTGGGCAAAATTTCCTGTTGCAGCTTGTGACTGTTGCACATTGTTGTTCTGCTGGAAGATTGGAAGATGGAAGAGTGACTCCATGTTGCTTATGCCTGGCCAAATGTTTTTCAGTATCACCAGAGTATTCAAAATTACCGGGGAAGAAACTTGGTTCCACCCATCTATGCTTTACTCCTTTGCTTAGAATGTCATCCTAACAATTCCTGTTTTTACGGGGATGTAACTGTACCACCTTATCTATAAAACATGAGTAGAGGGAAAAGGCACTATAATATAGCTTAAAAGAAAAATAAACCATTCAGCAGAATACAAATATACAATTTAAGGATTATTCCTGCAATAGTAACACCATCACTCTTCCTGTCAGCTTATGTTTTCTCTGTATATACTTAGTACCAGGCAATGCATTTGTCTCTGGAAAGCAGCAGCCAGGGCTGTGGGTGGGTGAAGAAGGAAACAAGCAAAAATACAAGCAAAGCTTATCCCTGTTTTTTCTCTGTGGTTTACCAGTGGAATTAATATTGGCTTATTTTATTTAATCAACAGCAAAGTAGAAAAATTATACATAAGCTCACAACTGCTCCTCTTCCCTTAGCAACTCCTCTGTAGTAACATTTTCTGGTAATAAGGTTACAAGGATCCACATTACAGTCTGAACACTTTCTGAAAATTGTTTCCATTTACTGCATGTTTAAAAGATCCATAGATGTTATTCATTTCCTAAGGCATCAAAATTTATGAAATAGTTGGAAACAAATCTGTTACAGACTGTTATGATACCTTGATTCTGTTTTAATGATATTGATATGTAAGCACAAGTGAGGTGACGTTTTACTTTCAAGTTCTCCCACATTTTCTTAATGACACCACGCAAAAAATTCTAGTCTCTTAATGCCTCAGGTCTACATCAGACACATGAAGAAATGTGGTTGAAGAAATTTTTTTGATCATTGCCTTAGGAGCATACACCAAATCGTTGTCATGTCACTTAAATCACTCCAGGAAGACTCTCTGATAGTCCTGTAACATATATGCACTTGTCTTTCAGGCAGGTGCTTAAGTTCAAATCAAAGGTAAAAGAAAGCCAAAAATTTCTGACCTGCCACAAGAAGACTGTGGGAGAACTGGTGAAATCCAGCCTGTGCCAGGGCGGGGGTGCACCATTATCCTCATCAAGCAAATGGAATGAGCTAGACCCTCAAGTCCTGATCCTGCAGCTTAGATATGAGTCTTTATTTACATAAATGGTCAAGTTTTCACCAAAAGAAATTATGCATGTGATCAAAAACGTGCACAATTATGTCTTCGGATTAACACTAAGGTGTCTACAAATTTCTCATAAATAAGACTAGTTCAGTTCAGCTTCTGTTGTTCAGGGATTTTTTGGCTGACAGATTAAACCATTGAAATACACTTTTCTGTGAAAGTGTGAAGTGCCACCCTGTGAACATTTGCAGGGTCTGAGCAGCACGATAATGTTTAAATCATATGCTATTGATCTGGCCATGTGAGAACACTCTTAAAGTACAGATGATGTTAATAAAGCCAGTTAGACTAACACCCTAGAGCCTTCCTTTTAACACGTAGTGATACAGCATTATGGTTATGAAATACTGTGCAGCCTGAGTCAGTAAATATCAGTGAACTTTAAAAAGAGAAAAAAGATATGTTGCTTACAGACAAATATGATTCATTTCTGCACAACAGAGAAAGACATGTACACACAAACACATAGCATTATCATTCTCTTATTAGATTTTGAGAGCAGTCTAAGCTTACTCAAGCATGCTAAGCGACATTTGGAAAGACATCATATTCCTGTTCTTTTTTTACAGTCTCCCAAGAGAGCGATTGTAAAATCTCTGGATCATCAATTTGTTCTGTGTCATATGCTGGCACTGGTGTGTGGGTTGTTTAGATCCTGGATAAGTATAAAGGTATTTCACCTGCCTGTACTGAGGAAAATATGTATATGTGAAATTAAAAAGTCCAGCAAGTCAAGGGACGAGATTCTGGTCCTCTACTCCAATCTAGTGAGACTCCACCTGGAGTGCTGCATCCAGCCTGGGCTCCTCAGCAGAGGAAGGACATGGATCTGTTAGAATGGGTCCAGAGAAGGGCCATGAAGATGATCAGAGGGCTGGAGCATTTCTCCTAAGGAGTAAGCACTGAGAGAGTTGGGATTGTTCAGCCTGGAGAGGGCTCTGGGCAAACCTTATAGGTGCATTTCAGTACTTAATGAGGGCCTGTAAGAAAGAAAGGGACAGACTTTTTATACAGGCAGATAGAGATAAAACAAGAGGGAATGGCTTAAAATTAAAAGAGGGTAGATGTTGACTAGATAGTAGGAATATGGTTTTTTATGACTTGGGTGGTAAAACCCTCAAACAGGTTGCTCAGAGAGGTGGCAGCTGCCCCATCCTTGAAAACACTGAAGTTCAGGTTGGATGGGGCTCTGAGCAACCTGATCTAGTTGAAGATGGCCCAACTCATTGCAGAGGGGTTGTACTAAATGACCTTTAAAGGTCCCTTTCAAACCACACTATTCTGTGATTCTATAAAGGTTAGCCTATTTCACATGAACCATCACCAACAAGAAAGTAGCAATACTTTGTATCTTTTAACTCATTATTATAAATAAACTGGATCTTCATCTAGATTTACCACATAGGTAGATATCAAAGATTTGTATAATAATATTTAGTGTTTAGAAAATATTTAAACATCACTGTAGAGTAAAATTTGCATTATTCCAATTTTTCATGCCAATGTGATTTGTAAGGCAGCCAACATATGCTAATTAGAGAATTTCCCTAATGAATTTCTGTCAGTGTGCTGCCCTATCATGACTTAAAATGTACAGCTTAATGTATTAAATGTATTAAGATTGCTTATACTTCCCATTGTAAAACAGGGAATAATATGTTATTAACAGCAAGTGTTTACAAGAATCTTCAGATGCACATATTCTAATTAAAAGTGAACATCCAATATGTTGGGCAAGGATGAGTCATACTTCACAACAGCTCTACAGGGAAGAGATCTGAGTTGTGTATTCTTCTAAAGCAATGGCCAAAAAAATTTAATTATTTTCTTCTGTGTGAAATGTATTTTCTGCTGCTTATTGAACGGGGATAAGGGATTTAGAATTCTTAAATTTAGATTTAAGGGATTAAAGAACATGAAAGTATGAAGCCTAGGATACATACTGCATAGAACAAGGGTGGCAGCTGTAATGGAGGGCTAGAGGGAGCTATTTGAAAACCCAACCATTTTGTTGCTAAGCACAAAACCTACTCTACGTGCATTTTTATCAATCAGGTAGCAGCATTATACCACCCTAGCTACCATGGTTTCCATTCAGCCACAGCGCCCTCTTGGAAAAAAACACCAAACTTTAGTTTTATATTCATTATATATAACCCTTAGTTGTTTTACAACCAAAATTGCAACTTAAATTATATTAAAGCCAGAACTACAACTTGACCTGTCTATGGACAGATCAACATGATTTTATTTTTGAACACAATACATACTTTCCCAGACCCAAAGCATCTCCTCTCACCCCAGCAGGGTTTGAAAATAAACACACTCAGAGAGATGCCTTTTGTCAAAGAGTGCCAAACCTTCTCAACATCACAGGTTTTGATGAACCCTGATAGCAAATGGGTTTTCCAATCTACCTGGCACCACCAACATTATGGTACCATCATGTCACTAGCGGGCAGTGATGGACCTTAGAGTTGGAAGAGGCTGCTGGGAACCTCTGGCAGCACCAGTGCTGCTCCTGCTCCTGCCCCCCTGCCAGGAAGGAATGCTTTGCTGCTCTGATGGTTGAGGTGAAGAAAGCAGATCCACAGTGTGAGAGGAGAGCCCTCTCAAAGGGAGTAGTCACTTGTTGTCCCATAAAAGAATGAAGGTGTTTTGAACATGGTATTTATTGTAAAGGTGTCAGGCTAGATCAGAACAGCTTCTGATCTTTGCTCTTTTCTGTTTCTTGCTCTCTAGCAAGGCACCTTGCTGTCTCTAGCTATATTTAAATCACACAACTTTCATTGTGATACTTTCCCAGGAGAATCTACAGTAATTTAGTTTGGGTGATATAGCATACACGCAAAAAGCAAATTATGAAAGGGATTAATACTATCAGAACAATAGTTTATGTTCTTGTTTTGTTCTGTTTTCACCTTTTCCACGCAGCTATGGTGTTCTCAGTGTATGATGAACAAAGATAGCAGAAGCTGGTCTTCAGGTAGCAAATTGCACGCCAATGAATATGAAGTATGCTAAGGCAGATGAGATAATCTCATTTTTATAAATGTTGCTGTAGAAACAACCAATAACGAAGTAAGTATTCATATAAAAACTAATTTCAGTAGGCTTCAAAGTCAGATCAAAACCACTGAACAAACCTCTTTGTGATTCTCTGACCCATCACCATTTCTGACTCTTCCACATCCTAAAATACTTGCATAATGAGGGTCCACTTGTTACTAGAAAACTGCAAGGAAAAGACACTCCCTACTCCAACTGTCCTTCTTTCTCCTGCCTCTGTAGCTGATTAGAGCTGTGGTAAATCTGTAGTAAATAACCACTGGAAAATGTTGACACGTTAATTGGGCTCATAACTGTGAAGGCAATGAGACATTTCTGCAACTGTTTGGATCGGCTTTGTCAGATGTAAGTCAGTTACAAAGGCGACACATTTGATTCTACAAAGAACACATGGAGAATAAATCAACTTTCAGGCTTGAATTATAGAGCAGGAGGGATAATTACCAGAGCAGAACATGTACTTAGAAACAAAAACCTTTTGTAGAGCACAAACACCTGGAACAGAATTATGCCAAAAATTAATGTTGAGTATCCAAAAAAAAAAAATGGAACAGGAATATTGAATAAAACCATTGTACTATGTTTACTATTTTTTATTTTATAAAACCATTATACTATATTTATACTATACAAATTCTCTGTGGGGATGGAGAAGGGCAGCTTTGAGCAGACTTCCAAAACTTATTGCAGTGATGCTAATGGTTCAGTAGGCATCCATTTTTTCCTCACAGTCAATGCACAGTTGTGGAACTGCTCAAATTTTATTTGCTCCACAGTCCCCATATGCCTGGTAGGTTGATTTCATGCACGTGCAGTCTGGAAGCCTTGCTTCAGTTAGAAAGGTATGTAAATCAGAGCCACTTATAATGGTTAAAAGTATATAAAAAGCCTAAGATGAGCTTTGAGATCTAGGGCAACAGAACTCTTTTATGTAACTGCCAATTTTGTGTTCAGCTAACAACAAAATGACAATTTATTCTTCTTGCTACACATATTACCAGATATTTAAAACCTGTACCTGGTTTAAAACCTAGCAATAGTATATTCTGTGCTAATTAAAATGTGTGTATGACATTTCGAGTCTACCTAGGTAAAATAAACTCAGGCAGGTGATGTGATGAATTACTGAGTTTTTCAAAATTTTATCTGTTAACAAAAGCTTGGTGTCCTTGTTCAGCATACCACTGAATGTTCCCATTAATTGAGGTCACCATGGAACAAAGGATGTACATTCGAAAGTAACACCTTCACTTTGGAGTCACCTAATCTGTATGAGTTTGTTGGAATGCAAATTGAGACTATAAAACAATCTAGGTAATTTCTCATTACCACAAATGGCTAAAAAGAGGTAGGAATTACAATTTTATTCAGTCCCAAGCATGGTAAACTCTTTTGTCCCAGTTCTCAAGAACTTTATTACTGCCCTTGAGCATCAAAGAATTTTAAAAGAAGTACGGGGTTCCTAGGGTTTATTTGGTTCACAATTACTGAACTTTTGCTGCAGATTTATAATATTTTCTCCACAATCATAAGGCTTAGAAACTTCCATTTAAAAAAGGATGGAAATAAAACTTCTCATCCAATAACAGAACTGAAGGATTTAAAACTTCCTGAGTAAAAAAAATATAATATAGTTTTTGTCTTTGAGAAAAAAAAATCTGGGTTAATGTAAAATCTATGATATATTAATCAAATTGAGGACTGATGAGGAATGTTTTTCAGCACATAGTTTAGCATTTTGTTCAGTATTTGTTTCTTATTATTTTCTGAGAAGAGGAAAATGGACAGCAGCTCATATATGGAATAATCCAGAAATCCAGAAATCACACTGCTGATCCAGCATACAGTGTATTATTGTTGATAACTACAATTTTTCTACTCAAGAAAAGATTGCTTTTTACACATGCATGAAATATTCCCATAAACCATCTGTATACCACTTTGGATTGCCACTAAATAAGTGTATTAAATAAATCTGCAGTGTTGTTGTTTGTTAGGGAAAGCCCTCAGTAGGTTACTAAGGAGCTTTTGTTTAAACTAATCTGATAAAAAACCTGATCTTTAAACTGATCTTTATTTATTCTGAATTATTCCAGAGGAAATTGTGGTTTTCAATGGTTTATGGTTCTTCTTTGTTCTTATTTCATAGTTTATATAATCTTAGACATGACCACTGTGATGCTTTAATGTGACCTAAAATAAAGGGATGTAATGCTTCCTTAATTTCCTACTTCTTTGAAGTACTGAGGAAGCTTAGGGGAAAAATAAGAAACCCACTATTGATCAAGTAATTTCCAGTGAGAAACAATCCTGCATAATCCTTAGAAAATTACCACAGAGAGTTACTACCTTCATGTTTCAAGACTGAGCTCTACTTCTAGACTGACTGTGATAATCTGTCACCAATTTGTTGCCTCTTCTTCAACCAATGTTTATGGTATGGAAAACCAGCTGTATTCCCTTACAAACTGTGGTTCATTAATAAAACAATTTAATCTCTGGAATACCTATACAAGGAAATGCACACAGTGTTAGTCCAGCAACTGTTGAAGAAGGACAGGAAATCTCTCCAGAACTACAATTATCAGGAAAATGACAAGCCTACTCAAATTATCAACTATTCCAATAGAGATGTTCACAGTAGCTCTAGCACAAATCCTGCCTTGTTCATGCTGTTGAGGAAAAACACCCTGGGGGCTGTAGAAGTCTTTGTTTTTGCACCCTGCAGACTGTTCTGAGATCTGCTGTATCTTTTAAGTACATTGATGTTATCATGTCAAGCTGTGACTGAAACATTTTCTATTAAGGCTGGAGCTAACACTATAATACAATACATCTTTTCCATTTCTAGCTTCTGTATGTGTCCCTCTAGGCTGGAACTTCGCAATGAGGGCACTAAAAAGGCAAACAGGCTTTGAGGAATGTGTAGCTACAGTGCACTGCAAGTCTTTCAAACCAGTCCTTCTTTTAATGTGTAATTAAATTGTGGAACTCATTGCCATGAGATATTAGGGAGGTCAAAAGCATAAGCAGATTAAAAACAAAATAGAAAAACATCCCAAAAATCAACACTGAGGTAAAAGTTCATGTGTAGTTAATAAACACAGCAGTTGGGATGTAACTCCTAGGAAAAACTAGTGGTTTAGGAAGTTTGTAAGTTACTCACTGCTGGAAAGCAGATGTAATCATTTCGTACATGTTTCTTACTTCTTGCTCCTGTAAACATCTACTGACATTTATTGGTCAAGGTGTCAAACACCCATTCACCAGCATTCCAGCACTTGTAAGGACCAGCACTGTGGTACAGAACCATCCAAACAGGCCAGGAAGAAATGGGCATCAGGGCAGCATGAAAGCAAGCACAAGTCTGTATTGCCCACTGATTTTTCCTTCCATCTATCAGGCATTTCTCAGTGCACCAGAGAATGCATGTTTATGGAAGCACAGTGTTTTCAACCTGTCCAGAAATGTTACAAGCCTAATATTTCAATGGTCCTCCCTGGAAGGAGACTGTAATTCAGATTGAAGCAGAAATAACTGGTTGCATAGATACAGCTACTGAGCTGTGTCAGTCAGCACAGAAATGGCAGAAGCTGTTGCTGTCCTCCCTTTCCAAGTTCACTTGCCTCTGGAGCACAGCTGTGGAATGGCCTTTGTGGGCATTCCTAATCTACTTCTGCACAAAGTCAGCTGGCGTCGTTTACCCTGTTGTTTAATGTATTTTGAGCTAATCTTGGCTGACCTTTTGCTGAAGAAAGTAAGAAACACTTGTACGAGCCTTTCTGCCAGCTCTGCTCTGATGGCAGTGCCCTCCAGCAGAAAAACACTCATGTCTAAAACTTCCACCAATGCTGTCACAAAAGTTATGTTAAATAACTCCACAGCTCAGTCAGAGCTCACTGCCTGCACAGGCAAGGTGTAGTGGAGAAGAATGTGGATTTTTTCCTTTTAATCTTTAAATTAGAAATGCAGTTATGTCCCCACATAGACAGTCAGATGCTTAGGACTGTGGAATTCAGGACTGGGTTTTTATTTTTTGGTTCTGCATATGAAATAAAGACTGCAGGCTGTGTTACAGTCTTGTGATTAAGTTGGCAGAGCTAAAATCTGAAAATCTGAAATCACTAGTACAGTACAGATATGTCATCTCTGTACTGAAAGATCATCCCCCCAAGACTTCTGCTGAAAAACTATTCCAGAACCTGATTCTTCTGATTATGAGAAACGTTCCCTATTTCAACCCTAAATTTATTCATAGCTCTTCTCCCTCTTTGGTGATTTCCATCTCACTGCCCGTGTACTTAGAGACATCAATCATAATATTAGAAAGGACTTTATGTAGAGCAATCAGGAGAAATATGCTCCAGTAAACATGATCTGAAATTGAAAAAAGAATGGACTTATTGAGTTTTTTGGTTATAACACAACTTTGCAGTAATCACCTCCTCCCTGCATTAAAAAAAAAAAAAAAATCAGATCTTTTGTCAGCTGGTCTATTTGAAGACAAAAATGGAAAGGGTATGCTGATCATTAGTAAAAGGTTCATTCTTCAAACTTGTTTACTTTTAATAACACAGAGATGCTTTAAAAGGACCTAGGGCTTTCATATTGACAATCCTTTCTTCCCCAGTAATCAGAATTCATAAGAATAGAATGTTGTGAAATTACTCATTTTCAAATAGTTATTTTACAACACTTACCCCTTGAAAAAACCCCAAAGGCAGCATCTTCTTTTACTTGCTTTAAAATGTCTGGACTTTTAAAATACACAACTAAAACAGCAAAGAACCTTGTAAAAGAATAGTCTGCTGTCTGTCCAATTGCCTTTACAGGTGTCCTACACTATTATTTCATATGAATACTCAATATACAAGAACTAATGTGCCAAGAATAATGAAATATGCAAAATGTCTTATTTCTAGAAAGCCATTACTTCTCTAAGGAAAATAGATTTTTAAAAAAAATTATTTTCTCAGCCTGTATCTGTTTGTTTCAACTCTAATGCAAAGCCTTCAAGTCAAAGAGTGCATCATACAAAGGATATCTGCACACCTGCACATACAAACAGCTCAATGTCATAAAGTCTCTGATAAAAACCTCCTAAGTGTTCACTTTTGGCATTTATATATCTAAAAATTGGAAATTAAATTAAGAAAAGGGACAAAAACCTATGAATATTTCAATGATGCTTAAGGAACACCCTCTCCTCTTTCCATACTCAGCATGGAGATCACCAGCTCCAAAAGAAGCAGCTGGCTTTTCAATCTCGGGTCTCAGGTACTGACCCAAAGGCAACTCTAATTTGCTCTCTCTGCTGTCTTCCTAGATCTACAGTGTTTTCAGCTCATCTACCTTATGACAAAGATATGTGTGAGCTTATTTAAATAAGAATTCCACTTCACTCCAAGTAGAGCTGTTCCTTTGGAAGACCTATGGCACTGGGACCCATGGACATATTAATGCATTACACAAAAAATGGTAAAAGTAATGGTTCAAGGGACTCAAAATGAAATTGGTCTTAACATCTGGCATAGGACATGAAAAAGTTAGTGAAGATACACAGAAGACAACTGAAATTATTAAAGGGATTAAAGGGAGAGGCTGTCTTAGGAGATCAGACTAAAAAATTTTCAGCTGGGAGAATGCAGTGGTTAGACTTGTTCAAGCTTTATGAAATCATGAAGGTGTCTAAATAGATGAATATGGAACCATTTTTCATCAAATTGCAGAGTTTGACTCATTCAGTGGAATTAAATTAAAACAAATAAGAAGAACACATTACTTTACAGTAGCTAGTGTATTTCTGGACTTGTTGACAAAAGAGGTTGTGGAAGCAGATCCCAACAACAGGTTCAGACAGGAACTGGTTAAGTTAATGTAGCACAAGTCCAAAAAAAGGACAGTGGAAGGACTAGGCAAGGATTTATCTTTGTAAGAGCCACAGAAGCTAGGGGAGTACAAAGAAAAAAGTTTGAAGATGGTGGCCAAGCTTGTGTGCACTCTGTAAATACTTTCTCCTACTGCTGCTGATTCTATCTGCTTTTCTGTTTAGAAAAACAGAATTTTGTATTAGCAAAACCTTGAAGACCCCCAAGGGTGGGGGAGGGCTATAGATAATGAAAACAAGGACAAAAAAAATGAACAACAACAAACAACAAATGATAGAAAGATAACAGTTACAGGACTGAAAACAGAGCTAGGAAACTGGAGGAGGGCATGAAGCAGAGACACCCTGACATCACCCGTCACTTCCTGAAGGTTAACCAAGGAGCAGGTGGATGCTGCCCAGTGATGCTCTGCCTGGAGATGTGGGAGGATGATGAAATGAATGGACACAGGTTCCACTATCACCAGGATCCCCCCATCCCGCTTCCTTCTTCTGGTGACATGAACAACCAGCAGGGCCTGGAAGCCGTTGTTGAGGAGATCCTGCAACTTGAAATGGTCTTGGTTAGTGAGTGTACAACTAAAAGTTCAGAGGGAAAAGCACAGCTGGAACTTCAATGAGCATTTCTGGAGGAGAGATGGCATTTGATGTACACTCAAAGTACCTGATGTGTGCTAGGGTCTCTTGCCACCCTCTGAGAAAAAAAAAAGACCCACATTCCAACTCAGTGGGGCACCTTCCCCATTCACATAGGTTCTTAGGACATCTTTTCCCTCTCTGAGGGGTGTGAATTGTAAAGGCCTTCACAGATGAAAGTCACTCTTGAGTTACTAGTGCTGTTCAAAAAATGGTATGACGTATTTAGAACAAAGGGAATTTACAGAGAATTTGAAAACTTAGCTAATCCCAGGTGCAATAATAATTGAGGAGTAACTATTTTAAAGAGAGAACTAAAATGTATGTTCAACATCTCAGTAAAATTCTTACATTTTCATTAAACTGACAAAACAGAAAATTTTGTTTTAAAGTACTATTTAATGTTAATTTTTTGCTGAAGGTACTTACCAGTTCAGAGAAGGGGATTCCAACACAGGTATTTCCCAGTGGCAAATGGTACACCTCACTTAATGTAATGCTCTCTTTCAATGATAAACGAGTTTTTCACCCTTATTTTTATTTAACTGGAGGATCTGTGAAGAATTTGTCATTGGTTAGCAGTTCAGAAACTTCTTTTATTATAGAGGTAACTTCATAAAATAAAGTTCTTGGGGCATTGCTTTTGGTTCTGAATAAAAAGAAATGAAAACGTTTCTAATAAGTATCATCTATGTTGTCCATCTTCACTTCTAGCATCTTCTAAAAGTCAAATTTGCTGATGAATGAATGGCAACAATTCTAACATGATGCACAGAATTAATTACCAAATTTGTGACATCACAAAAGAAAGGTGCTTGTGGCAGAAATCCTATTTTGTTACTCTTTTCTTAGAGTGTAGTTTGCACAAAACACGTTCAGACACTACACTGTAGATAGTTTCCTGCACAAAGACATCGGAAAGTCATTCCAACCAGTTTCACTAGACTGGAATGTAAGGATCCCCAAGGATTTGCTGAAAACAAAGACTGCTAATTTTAATTCCTATGTTATCAGTAAAAGTAACTGTTTTGAAACAGAGATGCCAACACATATCGTAGAGATCCTACTGAAAATTGTATCAAGTAACTGGAGCAGGTATAAATCTAGGTTGAACATGACACAATAGCAAATTTCCAAAAATAGGCACAGATGGGATTGGAATGGGGGAAAGAGTACACTTCCTTTATTACACCCTATGCATGTAAGCATGGGAAACACTGAACTGGGAGGAGGGGAGTGCAGAGAGTGCAGAAAGAAGTTTATAGTTTTTCTCTCGGAAATCTAGGAAATATTTTTTGCCCCAGTTCCTGGATTACAGAACAAAATGAAATAAATGTCATATTAAAAAGAGTTTATCAGTTTCAGTAATACTGGACATAGCCTCCCTGCCAAGATCAGAAATACCAGGAAGTATCCAGAACGTTAACTACAAGGGGAGGTTGGCTGGTTCTATTATGGGAATGTCCAAATGAAGAGAAGTGTTATAAGACTCCTTCCTTTCTTAAAACTGGGACATGGGGTGAAGATACATGTTCTCAGAATTGAGCTTTAAGAGCAAAATATCACATTGGAGACTATTCTGTGCCATGTCCTCCAATTCCACATGCTGCCAAAATGATTGTAACTGCTGAAGGATTTAAGTTACAGCCCAGATATTAGAGGGTCTTGTAAAATGGAAATTGAATGCTGAATTTTCCCAAATTTTTTTTTTTTTTTTTTTGTGCTGACGTGGACAGTGCACAGAGCCAGTAGAGCTTTGGTTTATCTTGCTTCAAAGGCAAATAGTAGCAACTGAAGCAGCAAATGGCCTTTGAGAGGCAGGTGAATTTGTGAGGTTTGTTGACCATCTTTTCATCTTTGCTGTAAGAAACAAAAGAGGAATTACTTCAATAGCAGTCAGATGGCCAGAAAAGGACCACAGACACTGAATGCGTGGCAATACCTGAAACTGTATACTAAACTATCTCAGATTCGCTTAGCAATGAGAAAAAATCTGCTGACATTCTTTCTCTCTTCCTCTCAAGAGTGAAAACAGGATAGAAAACAAAGTAATGAAGCTGTGATTAAATGATTAGTTGATATTCGTTCCACTGCAAACACAGCTCCAGAGGATTTCATTTTTCTAGAGAAAAGGTGTGAAGCATTTTCATGCTACATTTCAAACTCAGCTCCAATTCACCAGCCTTCTGCACCAAATCTCAGGTCAATGTCATAAATTTCCATTTCAAAACAGCAGCCTGTTTTTCCACTGTAATCCTTAACTCACCCAGTCTTTCTTGCCTTGCTCCAGTTACTGTGGTAAGCAGAATGAAATACTTGTGTAACTTCAAGCACATGAATAATCCACCAAGGTCAGATGCCGATACTGTCCCTTCGTTGTTACACTACACCATGTTTTTTCATGTCTTCAAATTCATTCTATTACAAAGAAAAAAGTAGGAAAAAAGGATGATAAGGGTTTTTTTACATTGCATATAGCAGAAACTACATTTTGATGTCTCTTTTCTCCAGGGCACAGAGTTCAGAGGCAGCCTTGACTCAAGACTCTATTGGGATTGTATACAACTCACTGCTTAATAAAGTAAATGCAAATATAAATTCTCTTAACATCTGACTTTTGTTCTGTTCATCTGCATGTTTTCTTGCTACTGCATGGAAAAAACTCCAAACCCAACTGCATTATTTTATCATCTATGTTTAATGCTTTGAAAAAGCAGAGTTCTTATTGGGGAATCTTCCCTGTTACCTTCGTCCTTTTCTGTAAAAAAAAAAAAAAAAAATCTGTGAGGCTGAACTGGAGTAAATACTCAAGAGCAGTAATGTCCTGATTTCCCCTCCCACAAACTAATTGTTTCACAAAAAGGTCTGGTCATTTGCTCCAAGGTTTTACATACAATATCGAAAAGCGTAATCAAAAAGTCTAAATAATGCCAAAATGCTCGTGTAGGTTTCTTTCAATTGAGGACTGTTTCAAGAATTCTGACAGTTGTGCACAAAGTGAATTAACATAAACATGATGTTACTTTCATTGTAATAATAGTAACAATTTAATGTAATCAGTGCAGTGATGGACTAATGAGTCATTGCTTTAGGAAAATGACCAAGGAGTCTGGAAAAGGGTAACAAACACCGTAGTCAATGAAGATTGCCTGCTTTTACATCAGGAATTAATGAGACCTGTCTCCAATACTAGACTAGTAGACAGAGACACTCCACCTTCAAGGCCTTGTTTCCACTGAGGCATTAGTTAGATCAATTCTACCTTGCCAGATAGCTCTGTTTGGAGCAGTAAAGCACACCAGCCATCAGCAAGTTGTCCAGTCTCCTCTCTGGTAAATGAAATAGAAAAGCCCAGTGCTTCATTCAGCACTGCTGTTCCACACCACATCGCAGGGAGAAGCACAGACATTACTGCTACTGCAAGAGAGGGGGGAGTTATGGGGAAAAACAAAAAAGAAAAAGAAAAGCATAGTTCATGGCTGCTAATTAAGTTCAGTCTCCTTGTGGAACCTACTTCTGTGGTGAGGTAATTCAGAGGATCCTCATTTGTACAATAGAATTTTCTCCTAACTCCTTCCCATGCAAGACCTGCTTTTTCCTGCTTCTTTGAGTCTGAATGACTAAGCTTTTCTATAGTCTTTTTTCAATAAAACCTTTTTGCTTCTGCCCAAGGAACAGTTAGAATAACTAGCCCTTTGTATTTTAAGTTATTCATTAAAGTTAAATGGCTTTATCTTCAAGCTTGTCCTAGGGCAACTATTATAAGGTTAACCTTTTTATAGCAGTGAATCCAGATAAGTTTCTCAATTTTCTCTGGATCTGGCCAGACACAAGTATGTATGACTATGCCCTTGCTGTGGTTCACGGTTGTTGCCTCAATACCTATTTTGATTTCCCAAAGCAGCACTGAACATCAAGGGGAAAAAGGTCATAAACCATGAAAGGCAGTTTCAGAGACATGAGAGAATCTCATAATTTTTTTCTTTTTTTTTTTTCCTTTTTCTTTTTTTTTTTTTTTTTTGTTGGTAAGACAGAGATCCTCAATACACTGTCCAGATACAACTGGATTACTGTACTTAATACAGGGGTAACAAAAAACCACCAAAACCACACAGACCAAACCCCAGACCCAGTAAGTTCCCTACAGAGCAATCTTGCTTAGCAGAGTCTTTACCCCAGCCACGTATTTCCAACAGATCACCATCCCCAAATCTCTCTCAAATCTGGAGTGCTCCTTGGCAACCTCACCTAGAAAGCAGATTCTTTCCTTCTTCAGTTTTGCTTTTTTAATTAGGCTCTTTGAATGCTTTCCTAAAGATCCTTTCCAAAACAAAGATGTGAAGCTCATATGTAAAACCAAGGGACATTTACAAAAATGCACTGAGTACAATTAGGCAAATTAAGACCTAAGCAATTTCTTGTATCCATTGCTATATGTAGTTCTTTGCTTTGGCAGTAAGAACCAAACATTGTTAGGTTTAATTACTCAAACCACTACAGGATCATTTTAAAACATGTTGTTGTCTCTTCCACAAGATGGAGTGCAGTGATAATATCTGAGAATTTTCAAATTGAATCAATATATCATGTCTCCCCTGTGCTAGAAAAACCCTTTAAATACTTTATCCAACCACAGCAAGACAAATCAGAAGCCCCCTGTGGGGCAGGTTAGTTGTGCCTATTTCAGATGGGAGGAGTTCAGAGTGCATCCCAAAAAAACAAAGCCCACAGGTTCTTTTAGGTCTTTTCTTTTCCAGTCAAAATGAGCAGCAGAACTTAACAGTGATGAGAACTGAACTCAACTCTGATGGGAAATTGCGACCAAAAAATAGTGGTCACACCCACTTGTAAAAGAAAATTTAACAATAAAGAAATAATTTTACCCAGTCAAGAATTTTGTAAAGCAGACGGAAAGAACTGATTTTTCCCTGTATCTGCCTTGTAGTTCCCAGCCATAGCCCTGTGGGTCCAGGCCTGCTGAACTCAATCAGGAGTTGAACTTCTCAAAAATCAAAGCAGTATCAGTGCTTTGATTGAATGTAGCTGCTAGCATTCTGTTGGCATCCCATCAGCTGTGGGCTTAAGAGATCCATTTGGGAGAAGGAGAAACTTTCTTAGTCTCTTCTTTAATGGTCTGAGTTCACTTTGCGCAGTTGTAATCTGATGTAGAGAGAGACTTGTTAGCTGGCAATCAGGTAAGTGCACTTTGAATAGGAATAGGGATCATGAAACACTCTTCCTTCAGACACCAAGCTTTGTAAGAGAATATAGTTTTCAAATCAGTTTACATCCTTTGTTAGCCATTTAATATGATATTGTGAGTCTTGGCAATAATACATACTTATCTATTAAAACAATCACTTAAAACTACATTAGCTACCCTGAACCATGTAGACTTTGGCCTGAAATTATGATCTATGGCCTTGCACTTCTCAGCATCAGTAGTCACCCTATCCCAGTTTGGAAGCGATACAGCTGTTAATGCCACAAACTATGCAATCTTAGCATTCCAACTATATCCTGTTTGGAAGATCCTCCTTACCAAGTTAGCTGTGTAGGCGATGAGGCGACATAAAAAGGTTTGTCTTAGTCCTTAAATTCAGCTGGCACAACTCGACATAGTAAAGTGACTCTTAGAGATATATTAACTTTCCCTCTACACAAGGACTGCAGTACCAAGTGCATACCGTATTTATATCCCTGCCTGGCAGGAGGCTTGGCGCTCCTTTGCATTGGTTAATCCTGCTCTTCAGCATCTTTCACCTGGATTTTTAAGCAGACGCCTCCAACTTTACAGGAACAGCCTGCTCGGCGCTGGGTGGTGAGAAATGACACGGGGGGGACGCTGCGGACCTGCCGAGCTCAGCCTCGCCGCCCGCGGGCGGGGGGCACGGGGGTGGCGCGGCCG
>VZRO01007277.1:474757-520887 GCA_013397915.1 Daphoenositta chrysoptera | reverse complement strand
TTATATATATATTATATCTTTTTATTTATATATATATATAACAAAGCATATGATAAAGTTTTTCTTGGAAATCAACAAAAACACTTTTCCAAGAAAACAGTTCATAAAGATACAGGTTACGTAGGAATTTTCAATGGTCAGAGTTAGGCATGGCTGGAAAGTTAGATCCGTGCCCAAGAGGGTTGTTAAACAAAATTGTTTGTCCTTACTGAAATGCATAATGAATGCTTAAGCAGTGGGAAATGGGTTTTGCATAATGTATTTTCTGTGAGACATATTGCACATTCTAACATTAGAGCAAAGGCGTCAGAGGCATCAGACTATGAAAAGGCCAGTTTTAAATAGACCATTTCTAGATAACTGAAAATGTAAAGAAATGTCAGAAAGATTTGTTTCAAGATTGGTAACAAACAATAGGTGCGTATTGTCAGTTGTCAAATGTGGGTTTTTTGTTGGTTTTGCAGTTATCTGTTGTGAAACTGTATTTGCCAACATTGCTATAGCTCCAGCATAACAAAACAGACTCACTAGTAATTACATTCTTAGTCTATAGAAGCAAATTTGGTAATGACTAGTAATTAGAAGAACAATTTTTAAATAATATCGCAAATAATATTGAAATATTTACTGCAAATTGATCAGCACTCGAAAGTACAGTCTCTTAGCTGTTCTACCTTCGTTTTTAGAGATTAGCCTTACTGTAAGAATGTGTTCTAAATGTGTAAAACTTTTTTTTTCAAGTGAGAAAATAAATGAGACTCTGGAAATTAGTAGTTCATATGCAGTGTCTGCCTACACAGAGGAAACAGGAAGAAGGCAAGATGAACTCTACGAGTTTCTAATTTTCTTCTTGTGTGCTACAGTGTGTGGGTGACTTTTGTCAGGTGCTGCTGATCAGGCATTGCTTGTGTGCTTCATCATTGCATTTGCCACTCTTAAAATACTCCTCAAGGAATAATAGCAGATAAAGCCTGGAGAGGCTGTGATCACTTCTTTGCAGTTAGTTAAATGCACCCAAGACCATTTTCTGGTTCTGAAGCCAAGTGCTGTGGGTTAGCCCTGTTTAACTCTCTTGCCTTCCAGAACAGGAAATTTGCCTGGGAGACCTGTAGCTGGTCTGTGTTAGAAGGATGCTGTGCTGGTGTGTGGAAGCTCAGCAGTCTGTGTGACAGTGAATTCCATTTCCAGGGAATGATTCCTGGCATTGCTTGATTTACTAGTGTGGACATAGTTTATCTGTAACATAGTCTATCTGCATGTAGCCTCCCTTAACTCTATACTCAATCGTTCTAGTTTTCCTGCATTTCTGGCATTATTAAATGCTGCTTTTCATAGTCAGCTGCTTAGAAGTGCCAGGGCTGCTTTATTCCTTTTTTCTCGGATTGTGCATGCAGGTGAAGAGGGAGTAGGTGAAGGCTTGGTGGTTTTCCCACCTGCCCATAAGGGACAGGTAAAGAGGATCAGGAAGAGGCTTATGTGGCTTGTTCTGGTTGCCTGGGAATGTGCTCCCAGGGCAGTGCGTGTCCATAAGCAGTCCTGATGGCTAGATGTGACGGTCCATGGCCTGCAGTCATATGGGACTTCCATAATTACTTTGTTTCAAGTAGCAAGCTGGGTTTGGAATTTGTTTTAATGCTCTAAAGGTTGTCAGACTTAGTTGTTAAAAATGAGGAGTGAGGCAAGAGGAAGTGTAACTATTATCTAAGGAATCCTGCTTGTAGTGTCCAGAAGTAGAGTTTCAGGTCAAAAATTGTCAGGTTGTGCTGCCTCTCATAGACATATAAAATACTTTAATAGAATGGTGTAATTTTTATCTCTGTAATTTGCTGGCAACCTTTATTTTGCTAACTTAGCTAGTAGCACAGTTTCAACTTGAGTAGGAAAATTGTTTAACCATCTCATCTCCAGCTGAGGATAATACTTAGATACTTACGTAAACCTGAAGTATGGGACTTTTGTGACTTTAGTGTATAATGTTAATGCTGTAAAGTACTTTCCTGAGGAGGCAGCTTGGCTCAGTGAAATTCCTGTTGATTTCATGTGAATGAAACCTCGTAAAATACAATTCTTAATATTGAGCTATTGCTGTGTGTAGTTTAGGAGAAAGGTGAGCTATCTTTTTTTTTTCCTCTGACTGTGTAAAAGGAGTGGTTTAGTAAGGTGTATTTACACTTAAACCCATGTTGGAGGTATCTGAGGAGTCCCACTGGTTTGAATGGCACTTAGAGAAATCTCTTGTATAACTGTAACCTAATTTACCTCAATCTAGATGTTTATTATACACAAGCTGTGTTTAAAAGCATATTACCAAGACCACATAAGCACAGAAGTATTTGGAAATTTAAAGCTTTTAAGTAGGGATGATGTGGCCTTTGGGAACTGTGCTTTATACTATCTAGGACCCATTTTTTTTCAGAACACTTTGCATCTCAAATCAGGTAACCAAAATTAGTGACTGGTTATGACTTTTGCATCTCTTCCTGGATTTTCTCCTCCTTGGAGTTAATAAAACAAGGCTTGAATTCTGTTGATTAAATATGACATTGTGGCATAAAATAATTGTGGAGAAAGCAAGGTTTTGAACACTTGTTCATGTTGGTGAGCAATGCATCTCCTGAAAGCTGGATTCTCTGTGGATAGATGGTATTTAGTAATGTAGTTAAAGACAATGTCACAGGGTTTAATTGAAGTCACAGGGTTTAACTGCTACTTCTCAAGTCTTCAGAGCTTGACTTCCAAACCTTAATTTTTTAACATAGTTTGTGGGTGTGTAGTTTTCCCAGTACTTTTTTTTACCCCTAAAAGAAATACAAGCAAAAGTTTTATTTTTTTTCTGGGGTATCTTTGATCATTTCTGATGTCGTTAGTAGAATGAGAACCTGTAAATGCGAACTCAGGCTGTAAATGTCTAAAATGTAGTGGTAGGTTGTGATCCATAGGTGGATTGACAATGAAGAGAGATATAACAGATGTATAAAGTGTGCTGGAATAACCAACATTACCTCCTAATTTTTATGTAATATAACTGACTTGAAGAGCATGGTGAAACTTAGAAGCACAGTTTCCATTCTATTGGCCACAAGGCAATGCTCTCTGGTGACTTTACTGTTGTTTTCCCTGCAATATCCTACTTACCTGTTTCTTTCGGGGCTATCTTACTGTCCAGCTGCTTTCTATGTTTTTCTGCCACATCCTTTTCTTTGTTGATTTAATATATAATTTGTAGTTGCTAGTCACTTCATTTGGCCAGTTAGAATATTTTATCCTAATCTAGTGTGCAGCCCTGTAGATGAATGGGTCAGGTCAGCTGGCCAAGCAGATCAGGTCTAGAAAGCAAAGGGGAAACTGGCTTTCAGATCCAGTGCTTGGATTTTACAGGCTGTAGTGAGGAAATAATTGCTGTTATAACCTAAGTGAACTGAGGCTGGGGCACAGAACTACAGAATAATTGAGATTGGGAGAGACCTCAGGAGGTCGCATAGGCCACCACTCTGCTCAGTGCTGAGTCTGGTTGAAAGTTAGATGAGATTGCTCAGGGTCATGTCCACTTGATTTTTGCATATCACAAAGGATGGAG
Organism: Daphoenositta chrysoptera; assembly: GCA_013397915.1. Taxonomy (NCBI): domain Eukaryota; kingdom Metazoa; phylum Chordata; class Aves; order Passeriformes; genus Daphoenositta; species Daphoenositta chrysoptera. Next base: position 517,310 of record VZRO01007277.1, on the reverse strand, counting down.
ATTCCACAGCCTCTGTGAGTAACCTGTTCCAGTGTTTGACCACTGTCACTGTGAAGTTTTTTTCCTAAGACCTAATTGAAGTTACCATTCTGTAGCTTTGTGTCCATTGTCCTTGTCCTTTGCTGTGAACCTCCAAGAAGAATGAGATTCTTGAGCTCTTAAAAGCAAAAGATATTTTTCTGACGCTTAATAACACACTTTCTGCTAGAAATATAGATAGCTTTTGCCAAGCACATAAAAACTAATTCTGTTCCAGCCATGGTTGCACACTATATTCAGTAACAGGCTGATCAAATCGGTTGAATTACTTCTTTGTTTATGGAAGCAAAATAAATGTCTTTTGCTAGCCTTGCTTTTTGAAACAGAGTAGATGTTTGAAATTTCTCTTTTCTCACACATGATCGTGCATTGTATTTTCCATCACTGTGTGTCGTGAATAGATGCTGGTGGTTTAGGAGGTAAATTTAAGTCTTCAAGCTGGGCTTCTGAAAGCCAGCTGTGTTATCCTGGGATTTTTTTTTTCACCTTGTTAGGTGTATGGACCTTCCACGTAGCAAATTGAAACCGACTGACTACAGGCTACTTTTGAGGGCTCTGTTAGAAATGACCTGCAGAGTACTACACTGACTCTGAGGTAGTCTCAACTAGCCTTTCAGGCACAGTCAGTGAAGAGAAAAATAAGCCTGTTCAGTTTATTATAACTATGGCTGTATTATTTGCTCAGTGTCTCAGCTTTGCATCATTAGAGTCTCAATGGCTCTTTTAGCCGTTCTATCCAACTTTCAGGACTGCTACATTTGGGCAAGGTTAATCCGTAGTGAGCACTTTTCCAGTCCTTTATTTTCTTGTCATTGCTCAATATATGATCACGTGTCTTACTTGCAACCTATTCTGAATGCTTAATAATTAACTTCAATGCATGTTTCTTTTGTTGTGATGTTCATCTCTGTATCTTGGTTCTTCAGGAAAAGTTAAATTATCTTAATTGCCCTACTGTCTTGTGCAAGTTATCTTCCCTTTTAAAAAGGCAAAAAAGTGGTGGGGCAGGGGCAGAAAAAAGCGGTAGGAAAAATTTCACAAACAAGAGGTGTTCAGTTTTGATTGCTTTGAGCACAAGGGGAAAACTGCAACAAAGCAGTAGAAAAAAGCATGTTTTTAATGCAAATTGTAAAATAATAATCCTGTATTTCTAAAGCTGTCTTAGAACTTCAAAACCTGATACTACTTAGAAGTGGGTATTGCTACAATTTTTCCACATCAGTAGCGTAATTCATAAAATTATCCCTTTCAAAGGATTGTACAAGGTTCATTGTGTATAATGATAGAAAGAGACTGATATCTTGTGAAAAATAGAGATGACTTTCTTTTTGTCAAAGAATTGAAATGTAATTTGAAAACACATTATATATGTTGATTCAGCTCTTATTTTCAGCAGATAAAACTCCAACAAGCCTTTTATTACCTGATCATTTTGATTTTGACTCTTCTGTCAGTTGTCACTTCTGAGTTTTCTGTAGACTGTTTTCTTGAGTCTTACATGAGACTTGTGGATGTGTTTAAAAGCATTGAACATAATATACACGTGATACTTTGATATTACTAACTGTATGTGTATATGCTTTTGCATATGTAAACCCCAAAGTGAAGATAATGATTTTAAATTGTATTCATGTCCAAATTTCCAGTGCTTTGTCCTATTACCAAAATGACTTTAAGAACCAAAGTAAATCTCCAAACAAAAATCCGAACTTTCCATGTCTAGCCAAAGACACATTACAAAACGTTGAAGAAATGTGTGTGCTGTATTTATACTTCCATTCTCTCAGCAGTGCACACATGCCCACTAGTACCCCAGACCTTCATATGCTTGCATTGAGTACTCTGGAAAAATTGTGTCCTGGAAAGGAACTATGTATTTATTTTTGAAGCAAAATCAACTGACTTGCAGCGAGGCCTCCCACCACATGCCTTATTTCTGGATTGAAGGGTTCATGAGTTGGTAGAGCTGAGAAGAGCTAATTCCATCCTTTACACAACTGAATTCATTCAGCATGTCTGCTCAATATCCAAGTATGTCATTTATGATAAGGAGGTGACATTTAAAAGAAATTTGACAATATTTAATAATGACTCATAAAGGCATGTGGAGAGTATTTGTAACAGGGAGAAGTTGTACTATGCATTACTGATACTGGGACATCTGCACCTGCCGTCAGAAATTTCCACTGCATTTATTATAAGGATGGGGATGGGGTTGAGTGTGTTTGCTGACTGAAGTTAGGAGTGTTTTCCCTCCCCATTCCCTTCATTTTGGTAAGAAGGTAATTTCCAACTGCATTCATCTTTTCTGGAGATATCAAATCAAAGCATGAAATCTCAGGTAATAGCACTTATGCTGTTAAACTGCTAGATCCAAATGAACTGGATTAAATATGTGTTTTCAAGGCCACCACAAATCATAGACTTGAAAAAGCATTTTCATGGTACACAGACATTACAGTGATATGCTTCAAGCTATTATCAACAAGGCTGAAAATGTAATAGTCCTGGAATAGCCCCTCTGTTTTTTGCACTGTTTGCAAAGTCTGCTCTGTTCTTGGATATGCAGCTATTTGAATAAATAATCAGATTCTTTTTCTCTGGATTCCAGTATAAATGACTGTGAATTAGGCATCAGGTCAGAGATGAGGTCCAAGATTTCCCACTTCTGAAATGATGGGAAAGATGGGTTATCTTGATTCTGTTATGGTGTTCTGTGGGGTCCTGGCAAGCTCCAGAGCACACTGAGGATCCCAGCATCCTAACTCCAGGAAGGGGGGCCCTGATGAGTCACTTCTTGGGGAGGCTGCTGTCAGCTGTTGACAGGGCAATTTCTGTAGTTTGCTCAAACTACAGAATTGTGCATTATGTGCTCTTACATAGAAGCATGAGTCAGATTTTCAGGCAGGCGTATGCAGACCATTGTAGATACCTGAAGGTGTTCACATACAGTACTGTTACGAAACAAGAGAAATAAAATAGATACATGAAATGATTTAGGTGAATTCACTTTCCAGAAATGCGTGTTCTGTCTGACTGCTGAGTAAGCTTATGTGGCTACCTCAAAGCTGTGTTGAAATTAGGTGAGATCAGTCTCAGCCCTAGTAGGAAGAAAATGAGGAGGGGGGTGGTGTGTGTAAAACCAGATGCTGGTAAGCAAATAGACTTCCCTAAGGCCCTTCATATTGACAAGCACTTACCAAAGTTGCCAGACATTGTCAAAAGGCCTACCCAGTTCACTGCTCAGCCTGCTCAAACCTCTCTTCAGTTGCTGTCAGCAGGTCAGGCAATGTGGACTTCTGTGCCACCACTGTGCAGCAGTCTCGCAAAGTTATGCAGAACTGAAACGCTTCCAGAGTTATTCTGTGGATTAAACACTGGCTTGCTGTTGATGAGCCTTTGAGATGCAGGCATTGGTGGTTCTATTCTACATAACCAGATATGTAGAAGATCCTTTGCAAGGCTGAAGTTGCTGAATTCATGCAAAATGGTGTATGCTTAAGATACATTCTGTGATTTTAAGCTGTATCCATTCATCCTGATGATAAAAGGTCTGATGTTATCCAGTTTCATTGGGAAGTTGGTAGTTACCCTCCAGTTCTTCACCTGGCTTTCCTGAATATTTGAACCTGTGTTTTTTACACTCTTTATGTTTAAAAGTTACTGTTGTAGACTGGATTTTTAGTTTAGTTTGTATAGATGATATTTATAGTTTTAGATGTAAAAAGTTGAAGAGTAAGTTTTTTTAAGACAAATGGCTCTACTTTGTAATGTGATCAACTTTCATAAGGTTTTTTTGGCTGCCATTAGTGGCATTGCATCCTAGGTCTTGCAAATTACTTCTCTTAGAAGAATCCTAAGAGAACTGAATGACCATGTGCAGTCCTGAAGGCCTCTTCAGCTGGGCATGGTGGAACAAAGATGAAGTGTTTTCATTTCTGAAACTCTTGGTGGAAGATATTCTTAGTATAAGAGCTAGTTTTTCAAACTAGAGCAGTGAGAATTCGCATGTGTGTTTTAAGGACATTATTGCCTTTCCAGCTTCATTTAAATGCTCAGTAATCACGATGACTGTATGCTGTTTAAAATATAAATGGTTTTAAGCCTATTTCCGGTGTACGGGAGGATATGGTTTGAGAATTTAGCTTTCTGCAGCCAGATGGATTGTAGTGTTTCTAAGGAAACCAACTATAAATGAAGTGGCAACTGGGTGTCCCTAGAATATCAGACTGCTTGAAGCTGGTATTTTAAACTCGTTTAGGTGGGTAGCTAGATGATGTGATGAGAAGTTAATTTCCTGCATTTTATGGTTCATTAATTTTCATTGCTTTATTAGTATTTATAAAAGGTACCTTAACTTCCCACTCAAACTACCTGGTGTGTGGGTCACTGAACAAAAATTTGCTGTGGAAATTAGAAAATGGACAGAAGCTGTACAGTGAAACAGGTTCTAAAATAATCATTCAAACTAGTGACCAGTGGATAGATAACAGTGTGTAAAGACCAGGCAGCAGTATGGTCTGACTGAGAAACTGGGATGAGGAAGTGATCTGAGTTGGTTCGGAGGACTTGGGAAAGAATAGAGCTTCTACAGACCTGGTGAAGTTACAGGTTTTGAACTTCATGTATAAACATCCATATTACAACTTTTTGATATACATACATGAAGTTGCTCGGAACAAGGGAATTGAGTTGTGGTTTTGATACTTTGCCCAAGAAGATACCTAGTGTTTTTGCTGAAAATGTACGAAGTTTCCAGACCAGAGTTATTGACTGATAGAGCAGAGGTTGTTTTTTTCTTACCAGTGAGAAAGGCAAGCATAACTGAGCCATTCTAGCTGAGCATGCAGGGATAAAGGCTTGACTTAAGTAAGCTATCCCTTCAGGACAGACAGCAACCTCTCCTGTTGGCAAGGTGGACTGGGAGGAGGACCAGCAATGGTTCAGTCTGTGGAGCTCCAGAAACTTGCCTTAGCTACTTCTGTAACAAAAAGGAGGTCTGGAGAGCTCTTCGTAAGACTGAAAATGGTAAGAAGTTACCAAGCACCGGCAGTTTGTGAGCTAAATATGAAGTGGAAGGCAAAGGAAGGTTTTCAAGTTTGTACAGGTGATTGGTAGCATTTCCATTCTATGTGTTGTGAATTGAAATTAAACTGTGTTCAGGACAACACATTCTGGAAAATGTACCATTGTTCCAGCAGTGTTAAACCTTCCCAACATGCAGTGTTTGAACTGTTATATAGAGTATGTTCGAGAGAACTGTGTCTGGTCTTTTCAGCCAGGTAGGCAACAGAGGTGTCTGTGGAGATGGTATTAAGTGCACCCTAACTTCTCCTTCCATGATTGTCAAATGACTAGATTTATTGTATTTATACAACTACTGTCAGTTTGCGTATGTATTAGGATCTGCCACTGTCTTTTCATTGGAATGGTAATAGGCACAGACTAGAACTTCATAGTATGTAAAACATGATTTGTCCTCTTTAATTGCTCCTTTGCTGAGGGGCTTTGGAACTGAGCAAGTTCAATAGTCCTGGTGGCTGTTTGCTCCTAATGCCTTGAATCTTTCCTATGAGTCACTCTCTGTGTGCTCATTGTGTGATGGAAGGAGCAGTAGGACCCATGAGAAAGCTGTCAATAAAGAGCTTTTTCTTTTTTTCTCCTGAGTTGGAAATACAGGGGAAGAAGCATAATTTCTGATGGTTTACATGTGATGGTTTTTGATGTGTTATGCTAAATAATGTTCATTTCAGCAGTATCATTAAGGTTTATAATGAGATTTAGAGATTACGTAGAGGCAAGGGTTTAATTTTCTGATCTCATGGTGGATGTCATTCCACTTGTTTTCCTATAAATCATGCCCATAGCTTTGATTTGTTTTTAACTTTTGCGTGTTTCAGTGTTTTAAAAAGTTGATATGGGTCTCTTGGTCTGAATTTTTCAGCTGTTACTGAGTAGTTGTAATTGAATTAGAAGTTATATGTTATATTTTTAATGCTACTTGGAGTTATTCTGGGTGCAGGATGATGAATCCCATACAGTATTTTCTCAAGATCAATTTCATAATAAATTGAGACTAAATAAACTTCTCTGTAACTGAAGAAACGCTGTTATTATTTGCAAAATTCATTAGTTGAGCATACTTAAACAGCCTTTGGTTGAATAGGGAAATATGATCTCTAGCTACCAAAGTGGAAGACAGCAGGAATTAATGAATTACACCTTTCTGGTAAGGTAATACTTCTCTTTGTAAGTTTGAGAGGTTTGGGATGGTTTTTTTTGGTGGTGTTGGCTGGTTGTTCTTTTTGGGGGTGTGTGTTTTTTCAGGTTTTTGGGTTTTTTTGTACTTATTACTTTTTTAAAATAGTGTGAAAATCCCAAATTTATTACTGAAGGAGCTTTTGCATGGAAAGAAGCCTTTCTTAATACGAAGTTTGTGAACTCAGAACTGCTGTAACTATCTATGCAAGGTATTTGATGTGGTCTACTTTTTGCTTAACAGTTCCCAAGTAGCACAGAACTAATGAGTAGTACAAAATCCCTTTGATTAACTGTTAATTTATTTGTAACAAGGAATTACAAGGTACTTACAAAGATTGTTCTTAAAAAGGATTTGAATTCTTCATTGATGCACATATTTGTTTGCTTTTCATTTTTATAATTAAAACCCCCCCAAAAAATCGAAGTACTGATCTCTTGTATTACATGGAAACAAAAGTGTGCTTTAAAAATCATCACGGCTCATTGAAATATTTTTGGCTTGCAAATGTAGGGTTTTTATCTCTTTGGGATGCATGTTCCAAGCCCTGCCATTCTAGCTGAGCATGCAATTGTTAGTGCTTGTAATATGTCATCTCACCCTGAGAGTTGTCCAGACGGGAACTCTTAATTTAACTGCCTTTTAAAATCTCTAGTGTGAATAGATTTCTGACTAGGATTGTTTCTCCAAAATAGTTGTCTTAAAATTGTTTTTCCAGTTGGCTGGCATGACCAAAAAATAATTTATTTTGTGCTTCTGTATTAGGAAAGATAAGTTACTCCTGTAACATGTAGCTGACTTTTAATACACTAACAGACTAAAAGCAAAGGCTTGGGTAAATCTCAAGGAAAAGATCAAAGAAACACTTAAAACTGTTAGATTATTTTTTTGTGTTAAGCATTTTATGTTTGGCTGAACAGAGAGGATAATAAGTATTGGAAATATAGGCACATATGTATGAGATACGTATCTCATATGTATGAGAAGAAAAGTTATAATATGAATAGGCATATAACGTAAATCTTTGCTTAGTTCCCAGCTAAATCTTACCATTGCAGCCTTTGAGCAGTCTCAGAGCAGGATGCTGCGAGCAGGAGTCACCTTATTTGGCTTGCTACCAGCAGGTCTTCCGTGTGAGCCAAGCACCAAGAAATGAGACCCCTAACACCTGTGTTGCAGCAGCAAGGCTCCTGGGCGGGCACAGAACTTGGCTCTAGCACGACCTCAATCCCTGTGGAAAAGAGAATCCCAGGAACTTGTGGGCAGCATGCTGTGTGAAGAGGGTACACATTTGGTCATTGTAATCACCTTTTCCTTAGCATCCCTACATCCTTTTATAAGAAGATGATTTTTTGTTAAAATAAATTTGTTTCAAGAAACAGGTTTGGTTTTGTGGGAGAGACAGCTTCAATTCCACCAGTGTAGAGTGCTGCTGCTGGCATTGTCATTTTTACAAGCTGAATTTGAGTAAGCCCTTGCTTTCAAAAGAAGACAATGTGTTAACAGCCGTTGTCAAAACTACTGGTAAATAAAAAAATTCATCTTCCCCTGTTTTTAGCAGAAGGCAATGCGATAGTGTGTGTTGGGTATACTGGGGCTCTACAGAGGAAGTAAATATGGTGCAATGCAAGGAGCCTTTAGATCTTTACCTTAAGGTATATGAAGGTGAAACATTTTCACAGAGCTCAGTCTTTCATTCAGAGAATATACTGGAGAAATTTCTGTACTTGAAAAGCCAAAATAGCCTTAGGACAACTCTCTTAAAGCTTTCTGACTTGAAGCAGGGTTTTTTACTTGCTTCTTATCTTCTGATGGACTGACTTTTTGTGAAGGAAGTAAACTTACAGTATTTCACTTGATTGTTGCCTGTGGTTTGACTTAGTATCTCAAGAAAATGTTAGGAAAACTTGATAAAATATGGCTATAGACTAAGGCAAGAGGAGACATAGAGAATTGTTCAGTAAAGTATATAATAAAGTTACGACTCATTTGAAAAGCAGTTTCATAATATTTCTGACCTTCTCTAGGCTCTTGCTAAGTCTTTAATGTAATCTGAATACTTGCGGGAAACACCTTTAAGTTTGATTATGTTTAAGTTCTTTGTGATTTTAGTTCCACTATTTCAGTTATGTGGAAATGACAGCTCCTGGTTTGGGGAATCAAAATAGACCTCATAAGATGTAAATTTCCCTATGATCATCGGTAAGTAAAGTTTTTGCACCATCTTTGCTGGTGGCACGGGACTGTCTTGAGTTAAAATACCTCTTAGTATGTAGAAGCTAAATTTACATCTTAAGCCTTGATGTGTGTTCCCCAGCATCTCACAGCTTCAGGCCAGAAATGTGAAGCTTTTAATTTTGCTTGCCAGGGTCTGTTTTAGTCCAGATTATTCCTTCTGCTTTGGGACTGGGGAGCTGGATTCAGGAATGAGTGAATGAAGGAGGAAAAGGTCAGGACCACCCTTTCAGTACCTCTGCCAGGTCTAAATGCTGATATCATCAAGGCTGTAATTCCACAAGTAGCGCTGTTTGCATGAACAGGAATACTTGCACTCAAATTTCATGATGGGTTACAGAGCTTTTCCCCTCTATTCTTTGAAGAAAGCCTGAATAATCATTTATAATGGAGTGGAAAAAAAGGATTTTCATTATGGAACAGTGTTAACCCCAAACTGTCAACAGAAAACTACCCAAAGTGATCGTTCCCAGCAAGCTCTGCAAGGTACTCCAATTTAATAAAATTTTCCAGATTTACTTTGAAGAAGTACTTTTATTTTTTTTCTTTCTTGGAGGCTTGAAGTGAAAGAATTTTATACTTCATCATGATGTTTTGGATGCTTGTGTAAATTGATTTTTAAGATATTTTCATTTTGAAGTGAGTTGGGAATGTTTTCTATGGTCTTGTAAGGAGAGATTGGAAATGGCTCTTGTGTCAGAGGATGTGCTTGTCTGGTGGGAAGATCTTACAAGTTATTGAAGTATTTAATCTGTCCAGGCTCCCAGTAGTTTTCTGCCTCCTTGCATAACTATTCACTTCTTTGACACTTCAGAAAGCAGAAGAGGGAAGATTAACAGTTTATATTACTTACCTCACTAAAGAGGGAACAAACCAAATGGAGAAAGTCTGTAATAACCCAGTGGCTGCATTTTGTCTCTTTTATCCATAGGTAAATCTGAGAATTGTGTTTTCTTTCTCTCCTTTTTCTGTGGAATAAAGACCAAATTTTTGTGCTAATGGGACACAACTTGCATTGCTAGATTATCAGAAAAATCTTTCAGACACCGGCTTCTATTGTGGCTAGATAATGTGTTCTGCAGGTGTTTCAGCAGCCTACAGTCTGGCAAAACAAGCCTTATGCTTTGGGTGTTTGAGGTCCATGTTAGGTTGGCTGCAGCTACAGAAACTCAGCACTTGAATGATCGGAGGGGTCAGTACATTATGTGCGGTCTCAGAGTGCAGCTTGTTCTTACTGCTTCCCTTGCTGAAGGCTGTTGTAAACTCATTGGCTGGTTTGTCCTTCAACCCCTGTGTGCATCATTTATTTAGAGAACTGTTCCTGAAAGAGCATCTTTTGTTCCAGTGTGGAGGTGACTTACAGATGTTCCTAAAGCTTATTCTTGCAGAAATTAAAAGTTATGTAGCCTTTTGAAAACAAGCATGTAAAGTGTCTCATATATTTGTCCTCTTGCTTTATATATATAAACAATATTTATAAATTAATTAGGTCATTTAAATCTATTAGTGTGACATAAACTCCGTTTTCAAGGCTCACTGAAATTTTATGGGTTCCTTCTAAGAGTGTAAGGAAAAGCTTCACTGAAAATTGATCCCGGTAAGAACCGGTCATGATACAATATGCACCTTTTTACCTATGTTAGGCCCAGCTTGCAGGAATAATTTTAACTGTCTGAGGTGTGTTATCAGTGTGATGATGATTGATTGGTACAAGCACGTGTGAAGGAGGTGCTGAGATCCTGCATTGAAACTTTAATGATATATTCTTCCTCTGTAGACCTGTTTTCTTGTTCTTTGCTTTTTCAATGCTGTTATCTTTGCCGTTTGGGGAAAATTTATTCATCTTCTTTAGGATGCTCAGTAGTACCTGCAAATTTAAATGTTATTGTTTTGAGTCTTTGGGGATATCAAGATCAGGATCCTGATGGTTAAGGCTAAGAATTTATTTTGATAAATCCGGTAAGACTTACGGCAGCTGGCTGCTGTGTCCTTGTTCACAAGTGAAGTAAACACAGCTGAATGAGACGTAAAACAACTCCAACCCTGGCAGATGCTAGTATTAAATGGTGAGATTCTTATGGTCCACAGGTGACATAGCTGAGGATCTCTTTGGTTTGGTGAAACTTTGACGCCTTAGTCCTTTCTATACCTTCTGCCAGAAAGGTGTATGCGATCTGCCTTCTGTCAGGAGACACAGCATATTCTGTGTCTCCCACTAAAAATAAAGTTTTGTTACAGGGAAAATTTTGACATTCTGCTCTTGTCCTGCCTTGAATGTAAATATGACACATTTAACTTTTTCTTTTTTTTTTTTTTTTGGCAGGTTATTTGGGAAGAGAATAATTTGCTGAACAAAACAGCACAAGATGACTTATGATTCCTGCTCTTCACGGGAACCTGTCTGGATTGGTATGCTTTGGGTTTTCTGTGTTGTTTTTTTTGTTGCCACACTGACATACAGTGATTGCATGTGTAATCCAGAGACCCACTTAAAATTTAGGAATCCAATAATTTAGGAAGCTTTGAACTTGTTAGTGGCATGTCAAAGCTAGGCAAAGACTCTGAATTAAAATAGTATGTTTTCAATAATGTTCAGTGTTTATTCTTGTTCTATGTACTACAATATTCACTCAGCTCTTCATCATGAATATGGTTAATATGACCATTGAGCTACAGGGAAAGTTAGAAGTTAGGGGAAACATGACATTACTAGAAATGAACGTAGAACTGCCCAAGTCCTTTCACATGATCTGAACATGATTTTTCCCAACAGCTAAGAAAATATAATTATTTTTTACGTTTTGAATATTTGTGGTTTACAGTAGTAATAATGACTACCATGACTGACATTTCTTGACAGTTAACAGCTCTCTGAATTAAGGTCGTAAGGAAATATCATAGAGAGGGCAATTAGTTGTACTAAATGACCCAAAGCAGAGGTGACTGTTTCCCACAGTACTTTCCTATGAAAATTGGCACAGTACTGTTTAAGAGTGGAAAAAAAACCAATTTTCTAAATTAAAGTAATGCCTCTTGTGAATAGTTTAATGGGTCATCTACTCATGCAGTGTAGTTGATTAGTTTCAATTTAGGTTATATGTAAATAGGTATTAAAAGTGAAAACTGCTCGTTCCTTTTAGGTGGGTAAGAACATTGTCCCTGCTGCTCTGTGCTCTGACTCATTCTTTTTACAGGGGTTAGCAGAAAGGATTCCAGTGCGACATGTTCCTGCCTCTGCTTAATTGCATAGGAAACAATGCTGGATCCATATTGAGAGGGATGTATGTCCTGGGCTGCTTTGTGCAGTAATGGGGTGTCAGAGAGCACATACTTGAGTATTTTCTTGTGGCACAAAAATTCTTTTGAAAACAAAATAAGCCTGTGGCCTTCATGCTTCTTTTTATTATTTTCTCCCTAAGAATATTTTGCTTTTTAAATGTTTTTTATGTTCCACAAAATATTTTTTTGCCAAAGTTTGCCTGTAAAATAAAACCATTGATAGAAGCTATAAGGTATGCAGAAGCTTCTGGGACCACTTAAAATGTCCCCAAGAAATTTGATCACTGTACCAGGCAGTGCTACCTTCAGGTTTCTAAATAAGAATGATTTTTGTATGCTGGATGAAATCTTGGTGCTGGTCAGTATTGAAAATATGCTTGCTTTTAGCAGACAAATTTATTAAGTCATTGAACATTTTGGTAGCTGTTCATAGTGTGTTCTGATCTGAGTTAACTGTTGTTATTGCACTGTTATGTTCCCTCTTTTGTCTTTTTTGGAGTTCCTGGTTTTGACTGATGTCATCTTTGCATATAAGATATAATCTTTTCTTTCCAGTCGAGCATGCTATCCAAATTTTGAACAGGAACCTTTTAGCTTCTAAAGCCATTAAAAATAGATGCCATAGTTCTAGCAATAATTATATTTGATGAATGGAATTTGTGTGTTATTTAGCTTTAAGTATGTACTTCATTGAAATAATTGTGTCTATTATGTTCCATATAAAGAAAGGTGCATATGAGTGAGAACCTTGCTTGAGAGAAAATGTGCATACACAGTAAATTTCAGCACTGCAATTGAAAAAAGTGATTGTGTGAAGCTTTTTTGCATCTGAAGAGAATCTATGAGAGTACATGTTCCAAAACTAAGAATGTTGTGACAAAAAGGTACCTGTCTGTCTCTTGCTTGAGTACCTGACCATCAGTAGGCTTACCCATTTAAACTATCAAAGCATGGTTGTCTTTTACAAGCTGTGTGATTACCATTCAGCAAGGACTGGGGCTTTGCAATTACAGGATCTGCCTTTCTCAAAGAGCAAGTGAGGACTGAAATGCTGTTGCTGTGAAATTTTCTTATTGGTTTCTTTCATCTTACATTTCTATCTTTACATAATTTTGGGGAAGTAGGAAAGGAAGGTAGGAAGAAGGGTGGGAGGCATATGTTTAATAATCACAGGCATGCTCATGGAAGAAGGCCTTCAAGTAGGGAGAAAAAAAAGGAGAAAAATTTATATATTGCTGCAACAGAAGGGAACCTCTTGAATTTATTGGCTGAATTGTCCATAATTTTCATGAAGAATGATAGCCAAGAAAGAGCATTGCCTGCAGGTTAGATAAGTGTAAATCCAAACCACATCTGAGCATGTAGATTCAGTATGCATTGCACACAGGGATTTCATACCCAGAGTGATAAACAGAGCACAGAGCAGGAAACCATGAGCAAGCAATGAGCACAGGAACAACACTCAAGAATTAATTTCTGCATGCAGTCCAAAGCCTGCAGTCCTCTTACTAAGTTAGGTGTCTTCTTTGCAACAGCTGATCAGTGCTCACACTCTTGTCCTTCTTGAAAAGATATGACTGATTACTTATGCACCAGCCAAATGGCTGGTGCTCTCTTTCCACTTTAAACACTTGGCTGGGTCCAGGCAGCAGCTTGAATGAGGTCATTCTCCTCCTCTTCTCTTAATGTGCACAGAGAAACATGCAAACATCACACAGAGGGGAGAAAATACAAAAGAGGATGTAGCTGTCTGCATTGAGAGCTGGGATGGTGAGAGAACGTATGTGAGATTATTTTTCTGAGGCACTTTTTCTGGATTTGTTAGGAATAAGCTACAGACACTTAGGAGTCCTTTGTCCTTTGCTATATACTGGGTGCTACTGACGAGAAATGTGTGGTAGCACAATCTTTTCAACCGGGTTAAGGGTACAGAACACTTTTGCTTCTTCTCCCCTTGTCTGGTTTCTTCTGTTAAAAAGGAAAATTTAGGATAAAGCAGTATTTTCTGAAACTTTGATTGTTGACTATGGAACATTAGCAGTTGTTTGTCTGGTTTTTGTTTATTTTTTTTTCCTTTTTAAAGCTTTTATGGTACATACTATCAGCTAAGCCTCTGCTGAACTTTGTACTTCCGAGTGTGAGGTTGTGTGACATAATGGATGTAAACTTAACCTGAGTGAGCATGTTCTGTTATGTATATTTAAAGCTAGTCAAGTAACTGCATGTGTGTGCTCAGATGTCTGTATTCAAATCAGATGGCCAAGTATCCTTTGCAGTTAGCAGAGAGAGATGGGTGATTTACCTCTTTCTGACATGAGCATCTGTATAATGACATGAAATATGTCCTAAATTGCTGTCTGAATTCACAGAAGCTCTATGGCATCCACAACATCCTGTGGCAAGTGTTTTCGTAATTACACGTGAAATAATAATTTCCAAATGTGGGCTCCTCAGTTCGAGAGAGACATGGACATACTGAAGAGAGTATAGTAAAGGGTTTACAAAGATGATGAAGAGGCTAGAATATCCCTTCCATGAGGAAAGGCTGAGAGAGGTGGGACTGTTCAGCATGGAGCAGAGAAGGCTCAGGGGGATCTTATCAATGTATATAAAGGGTACAAACAGGGAGGGTACGAACAGGACAGAGCCAGGATCTTTTCAGTGGTGCCAGAGGCAGTCGGCAGAAATTGAAACAGGAAATTCCCCCTGAGCATCAGGATACAGTTTTTCTCTATTGTGGCCTTCTACTAGATGGCCCTGCTTGAGCAGAGAGGTTGGAGAAGATGACCTCCAGAAGTGTTTTTTGATTTTTTGACTTTTCCTATTATGTTGTGAGAGACAGTAATCATTCAGTTAGCCTGTGCCACTAAAAACTTGGTAGACCTCTATGATACATTTTTTTCACTCGCTTTTGAATAGAGATCAGGGGGTGCAGAACTGAGCACAATAATGAAGAGGTGCCATAGATGTGTATTGTAACAGGTGGTGTATCTAAATATTCAGAGTATATAGCTAGTTTTCTCATATATGTAGCTGGTTTTCTTCTCAGTTCGTTTGCTAACAATTCTGAACACTTGGCTGAAATTTTCATAGAGCAGACTATGAAAATTTGAAGATCTGCTTTTCTTCCGGATAGTAATTATTGGTTTAGCATCTGTTACTGTGAAGAAAACTTTTTTCAGTACAGGCATAGCTTTATCTCTAGTACAGAATTTTATAGGGCAGACTTTTAGCTTGCCACTGACTCTCAAGAGATCCCTCTGTACCTTTTATAGTTGACTTTTGTTTTTATTAAATTGACCTGAAAAACAGTTCATGTTCACCATCAGCAAATGTCATGGTTTTGCATTTCCTTCTTCTCCTCTATAAATTAAAGACCTTGAACCCCAGTAAAGATTTTCTTCATAGGATCATTCTGGTGACCTGTTTTCTCTGCAAAACTAACCACTCCTTTTTTTTTGTTTCCTATTTGAAACTGATTACTGTCTGTAAGAGAGTTTTACATTTATCTAATGGCAGATTAGTTTCTTTTAGAGCCATGGGGGAAAGACCTATTCAAAGCCAATCAGAAATGCAGAAGTTACCTATTCTGACATATTGCTTACCTAGCTCTAAAAGATACTGCCCTGGGGATCTAATTTTCTTGCTCCAAGATTTTAAATCCAGAATAATTTCTTGAATTTACATTCTTTTGCAGTCCCTGCAGAATGCCACAGCTTCCTTTCCTTCATAGTGTTCTCAGCTTGTGGAGTCATAAACCTCAGTGGAACTTTGGGTGAGATTTTCTTGCTCACTGCTAAAATATTTTTTATTTATTCTGGAAAGTTCTGTTAACCTTTTTCCTGTTGTCTATATATTTTATTCTAAAAGATGTTAAAGAAGACAACTAAAGGAAAAGTTTAAATAGATCAAAGAAAGAAGAGCTTTGGCTATTATATATGCTTTAGCCTGTAATTAACATTGAGGTTTTCTCTAAAGGAGTTAGTGTAAAAATAAAGAGAAAGAATGGAGGGAAAGAAAAAACTATAATAAAGTTAATGGAATTGGTCATTTTTGCAAAATGTCAGTGTACATAGCTTTACATACTTTTGCTGAGCTTTACAATCTTTGAAATGTAGTAGGATAAAATAGAAAATTCTTCCTCTCATTCAAGCAGTAAGACCTCTAGAAAGTGGAATTTTTATGAGTCTCTATTGGGTTTGTGTGACAAGGTTTTGGTCGCAGGGGGGCTGCAGGGGTGGCCTCTGTGAGAAGCTGCCAGAAGCTTCCTCTGTGACCGATAGGAGCAGTGTCAGTGGAAGGGACCCACGCTGGAGTATTCAAGAAAAACTGTGGTCTGTGGGAAGGACTCATATTGGAGAAGTTCATGGAGGACTGTCTCCCATGGGAGGAGCCTTCTCTGGAGGAGGGGAAGAGTTTGAGGAGTCTTCCCCCTGATGAGGAAGGAGCAGCAGAGACATCGTGATGAACTGACTGCAACCCCTGTTCCCTGTCCCTCTGCATTGCTGGTGGGGCAGAGATAGAGAAAATCGGGCAGAACGTTAAACTCAGGAAGAAGGGAGGGGTGGGGTGAAGGTGTTCTTAAAATTTAGCTTTATTTTCTCATCACCCTACTCTGATTTAATTGGTAATAATTTAATCTAATTTCCCCAAGTTGAGGTTTTGCCTGTGGTGGTAACAGGTAAGTGATCTCTCCCTGTTCTTATTTCAACACTCAAGCCTTCTGTAATATTTCTTGTCCCCTGTCTAGTTGAGGAGGGGAGTGAAAGAGCAGCTATTGTGGCTACCTGGTGTCCAGCCAGCATCAGCCCATCACAAGAGTCAATTAAATTAGGATGTTTATAATAATATCTGTTCATCATACCATTGAAAATTAAAGGACACAGGTTAATTATTTGTCTTAAAAATGCTGATGATAGTCTGGATCTGGAAATCATCTAGTGATAGAGCTTGCAGATTGTCAGGAAATCAAAGGAGCAGGTCATAGTGCTGATGTTACCTGAATTCCTGACAGCAGCCTGAGCAGGCTTGCTTTCAGATTGCTGGATGTCCAAACTGGGGGCATAGATCAGACTTTGTTGTCTTACAGTTCATTTCTTCGTTGCTGGAGTATTATCCAGCAAAGGGTAAACTTTTGATCCTACACAACACATGTGGTCCTTGTGTAAATTCACAGAAAACATTCCTTCCTCCCTTTATTTTTGTTTGACATTGATACTAAACAGAACCTGCATAAATACTGTGGGCAGGGTTTGTGCTACCAAGCTTAAGCTGCTTGTGTTAGTAGCAAAAGCTTGTCATCATATGCAGAGATGGAGGAGAGAGATTGCTCTCTGAAATGCCTTTATCCCTCTTCTTTATCATGATGATAAACATGAAAACAGCCAGAAGGAACTATTGCTGTCATCCAGAATGAATGAGGTGAAGCCCATTTTATGTTCATAGCTGTAGTGATCATTTTTTGAAAAGGGCATAGAATCCTTCTGGTTTCCAGCTTGATGAGATGCCAGTGTGCTCTGAGAGTGTTTAATTTAGTAGTCCAAGATAGAGGGGAGGAGCTAGTACTGAAAAGGGGAGAGAGCTTTGAACTCCTTTGCATTTTATTTGTTAAGAATATGTACATATAAGTATATGTAATCGTACAGTACTAGTAGTAATAGTGCAACAAGACAGTGCTTGTAACCTATAAAAGAAAATCTTGCATTGTGGGCCTGCAGGAAGGCTGGAGAGGGACTTTCCACAAGGACAGGGCAATGGCCTTAAGCTGAAGGGTGAGAGATTTACACTAGGTATTAGGAAGCAATTCTTTACTGTGAGACTGGTGAGACACGGTACAGGTTGCCCAGGGATGTTTTGGATGTTCTATCCCTGGAAATGTTCAAGGCCAGGTTAGATGGAGCTCTGAGCAACCTGGTCTAGTGGAAGGTGTCCCTACCCAGCCTTCCAGCCCAAACCATTCTGTGATTCTATGACAAGGGAGGGAGTTCAGCAGGATGTCTAAGGATTAAATTGACAAGGAAAAAGAGGGTGCACATGGTTATGTGGGATACCAAGATTAATTAACAAAAACATGCCTAGACCAGTGAAGACAGGAAAACTTATAGGGGAAGAGTTGTAGTGACCACCAAAGAGAAGGGATGGTTTCTTGCAGCTTAATATGAGTCAGTCCATAAATGAAACAAATTGAGAAATGCTGTTACCCTGTGGACAAGTTACTTCATAATAACAGGTTAGGATGTTTTGCATGTTTTTCCTGAGACATCTGGTGTGGATGACTGACATGGAACCAAGAAGACTGTATTACGTTCAATAACTTGGATAAATAGGCTTTTCAGTACTTACCAAACAGGCAGATAGGCAATTTACTGATATTATTTAAGCTATTTAGAAATGTTATTAAAGTTTCCACCTGCAGGCAATTTCAAAACAAATTAACAAAGTTAGTTCAAAACTTACGAGATTTAAATAAAAATACTTACTTGATTTATTCACTCTTAATCAGTAAAGTTGTTTTCAAACAAAAAAGTTTTCCAGTTTTGGTATGGTAGAAAAAAAGTGTGGTGAATTGAGAATATTGTACAATATTGGCAGGACTATGGGAACAGGATCTATGAGAGAAAGGCCAAATATTAAGAGACTCCCATGTAAATTGTGTCAACCTCAAGTTTAAATAAATATTAAGGATACTATCGTCGTTAAGGAAAGCTGAACAATCATTAGGTTCCCATTGGTTTCAGAGAGTTTTACTTGGTTTATTTACATTTCTTTCTTCTTTTTCAGATGGAAATACTGACATGAACTTAAGAACTTTGATGCTTTCAAACCTCAAATTTTGATTGTTAAATGACCAGTTAAAAATACTGCCTGAACAAGATGAAATGCCTTGAAGACCTTTGGTTCTGCTTTCATTTTTCCTGAAGCAATGGTTTTCTCAGTAATGTTGACGCTGGCCCACTCTGGGACCTCAAATGCTACTTTCATTGTTTATGAAAATGCCTATACGAATTTTACCACTCCCCAGTTCTTGCTTCACAGTGGCACAACACAGCCATTGAGATATAGTTCAGGTGCCATGCTCACCACTGAGAGAAGTACTTTCCTGGTAAACACTACAGCTGTCCTGCTATCACAAGAAGTTTTCAGGAGCTTGAGTTTGCCACTCCAGATCATTCTTTCTGCTGCTATGATATTTATCCTGTTGGTTTCTTTCCTTGGAAACTTTGTTGTCTGCCTGATGGTCTACCAGAAGGCAGCTATGCGATCTGCAATTAATATCCTGTTAGCAAGCCTGGCTTTTGCAGACTTGCTGCTGGCAGTGCTGAACATGCCATTTGCTCTGATAACGATCATTACCACTCAGTGGATTTTTGGGGATATATTTTGCAGAGTTTCTGCCATGTTCTTCTGGCTTTTTGTCATAGAGGGGGTAGCCATTCTTCTTATTATTAGTATTGACCGATTCCTTATCATAGTTCAGAGGCAAGATAAACTGAACCCCTACCGTGCAAAGATTCTTATCGCGATTTCCTGGGCAGCATCCTTTGTTGTTGCTTTTCCATTATCAGTAGGGAATCCTAATCTGCAGATACCCTCAAGAGCACCTCAGTGTGTTTTTGGCTACTCTACAAGCCCAGGTTACCGAGCCTATGTGATAATTATCTTGCTAATTTCTTTTTTTATTCCATTCCTGGTAATGCTGTATTCTTTTATGGGCATACTCAACACCGTCCGCCACAACGCAGTTCGTATCCATAGCCACCCTGATAGCATATGTCTCAGCCAGGCTAGCAAACTTGGTCTCATGAGCTTACAGAGACCTTTTCAGATGAATATTGATATGAGCTTTAAAACTCGTGCCTTCACAACCATCTTGATTTTGTTCCTTGTCTTCATAGTCTGCTGGGCACCATTCACCACTTACAGCCTTATTGCCACATTCAACAGCCACTTCTACTACAAGCACAACTTTTTTGAGATAAGCACTTGGCTCCTCTGGCTCTGCTACCTCAAGTCTGCACTGAACCCTCTGATTTACTACTGGAGGATTAAGAAGTTTCATGATGCATGCTTAGACTTGATGCCCAGATTCTTCAAGTTCTTGCCACAGCTGCCTGGCCATACAAGGCGGCGCATCCGGCCCAGTGCCATCTACGTGTGTGGGGAGCATCGGTCGGTGGTTTGAGACTGCAGTTGTTCGACAGTGATTGTTTTTTTGCTTGGGTTACTTGTTTTTAGGCTTTAGGTTGAACTTTGTTTTGTTTCATATGGCTTTTTCAGTGTGGCCATATCTTACAACTTGATTAAATTTTCAGTACTCTGTGCAATTTTGGGAAGATGGAGGGAGGGAAAGTGATTGGCTGCAGTTGGGTTTACTACCAGAATACAATGTAAACAAAATAACAAATGTTACCTCTAGGATTCAATGAAAATCCATTATTTTAATGAAAACTACATTTGGAACATTTTGTCAGGTTTATGCTTACTAGGCCTGCAATTTTATCTAATTGTAGGGACTTTTTTTATGCTGCTAAGATACGGTGTATTTAGTTGGTGTAATTTTTTTGAAAAATGTTGCTGCTGTCTGCCAATATATTAGAGCCAAAAAGTCTCATTAGATTATTTCTATCTAATTTAATGATATTTCAGAAGATTTCATGGTAACATTAAAAAACTCTTTTTTAATATTTCCATTAATATTTTTGTGCACTTTACAAAATTTACTATGTAGTTTGTTCATTTGAATATTTTGTTCTGTGTTGAAGGTGTATTATTGTTGCTGTTAGTATTATTTGTTATATTGGTGAATTTCAATGAAAGACCCGTGTAAGCTCTAGGAGGGCAATTTAGGTTGGTGTAGCTACAGGTACAGTCATAGATTTCTGTTTTTCTAACAATTGATCAAAATGACCTGCTCAGTTATCAGGAGAGTTAGAAGGAGAAAACGGAGGAATGAAAGAGAAAGGAACAAAAATACCGTGACCTGAGATTTAGGCTAACACATGGTTTAGAAAAATAGTGTTCATGTTAAAATTGTTACAGTAGTTGTTACTTGAGGCTCTTACAAGTTATCCAAACGTGATGATATGCCTGAAAACCTATCTGAAATAGTGATTTTTGGGCCTGCAATTTATACTTTGTTGGTATAATGCTGTTTCTGCTTGGAGCTCATACAAGGCTAGGTGTGCTCTACACTGCTGAAATCATGCTGTCACTCATTTTTTGGGATAGGATTAGAAATAGTAGGGTAAACCAGCAAACAGATAGCAAATGAACCATAGTTGAGGTTAGGATTTAGTCTACATAGTAATTACAGGGAAAAAAAGAATCCTGAACTTGCTTGTTTTACAGTTTAAGTATTGGATCAAAACCGTAAGCAGTCAGAGAATCATCAAATGGCTTGGTTTGGAAGGAACCATAAATATTACCCTGCTCCAATCCCTTGGCCATGGGCAGGGACACCTTCCACTAGACCAGGCTGCTCAGAGCCTCATCCAACCTGGTCTTGAACTCTTCAAGGGATGGAACACCCACAGCTTCTTTGGGCAATCTGTTCCGGTGCCTCACCACCTTCACATGGAAGAATTTCTTCCTATATCTTTTCTAAATCTACTTTCTTTCAGCCATTACCCCTTATAACAGTCAGCCAGCAGAGTTTGCTGGGGATGTAAGTTAAACTCCCAATTTCTCTCTGATATTATTTCACATTGATTTTTTCATTACCCCTTTGTCTCTGTAATGGCTGCTGCCTCGAGGGTTTACTCTCCCTTCTCATCTATTAGGCATCAGCTTCTCTCCCTAAAATGGCAAACTACCTTTCTGATTAATGTCAGGCTGTGTTGGTATCCTTCCGGAAAGCAGAAGGGCAAAGATTTTCCTTGATGATAGCAAACTGAACTCATGCTTTCTTTTTTTCAATCAGCTAAATAAATATTTATTGTGAGACAAGTAAAATTAAGACTTAGGTTTGGGCTTTGCCAGATCCCCAGTTGCTCTGAGGCTGGGAAGAATGCCTGCAGAATCAGCTTTTTGGAGCCGTGACTGAGATACAGAGGGATTGATGTGCAACAAACAACAACCAGAGCTAGGGTTTGGGCTTCTCTTGCTTCCATCTGTCTTTCAGCGCCCCAAAGTATGGGGACCTTCTCATTGTTCTTGTACCAGAGGAGCAAAAACAATAGCAATTTTATCTATCTGTCTATCCACACAGTACACGTGCGTATGAAGAAAATGCCTTGTCTTAGGTAGGTGTCCAGGAACTGCTTGCTTCTTGAGGGCAACAAAGCATTCACACCCCAGATTTTTTTTAAAGGTCTTCGATAAAGAACTAATTTAAGTTATCTCTGTTCTTCTCGTTGACAGCTATTGGTAAAACTGTTGTCATTATTTAAATTTTAGGAGTATAAAAGGAACGATTTTGAATTCAGTAATTTAATTTTTTTAAAAAAAGCTGCCAGCTGAGACTGTGGGTTACATGTAAAAGCACCTGGCAGTGGTGATTTTATCACTGTCCATGCTTTCCCTTCCTTGTCAGTTTCACTGATGATAGTATAGATTTTTCTGATCTAAAGGAGTTCCACTATAAAACAGTGTTTCAGTGTGTCTTTGCAGTAAGAGTTTTATTTTTCAATTATATTTACATTGTTAGCACAAGTCTATTTCCTGGTTAGTATGGATTTTCTGTTTCAAAGCTGTCATACCCATTTATCTCTGAAAGCAGCAAAATTTTGCCTAGAGTTAATGTAAGAGAGTGAGAGTGTACATTGTCTGAATGGCAGGAACAGGTATTTTGCTGTCTTCCAGCTCTACAATGCAAGAGATTTGAATGCTGTGAAACACACTAATTCAAGAAGGAGAGAAAACGAGTAATTCAGGAAAGTTAGTGAAATTACTTTCCTGGATGAGGGAAAAAAATTTTGTGGGGTTTTCATTATCTCTGATACGTACTGGCTGTGAAGTATAAATTGCAAACATCAAAGACAGTTTATTTGTCTTGATTATTAAGTGTTTGTTTACGCTGACTGTAACAAGGTTTTTGGTCAAAGTTAACATCTGCTGATCCTTGTAGAAAAGAAATCCAAATTGTATGGCCCAAATTCAGAGGCGATTTCCATTCAGAGGTATTCACACTTACGAGGTTTTTTGGGGTGATCAAAGCATATATTGAACAAAAGGGTGTTCAAAAAAAGAAACAAGCTGGTGTAGCAGTATCCCCAGGGTAATTATGTGTTTACAGATTCATTTGAGCTATTGTGTCTATGTACTGTCTTGAGAGCAGTGCCTTGATAATTACAGCTGAAGTCCTAGGACCAAGTTGAAGACCTCTAAACTGCTCAGTCTTGCTGTCTGTGATCCTGCCAACAATCCTGCACAACCTCACTGAGATTTGTAATGTTAAAACATACACATATTGGCAGAATTGGATCTCCTGAGGCAATTTAATGATCTTGACCAAGACCAAGGATTTTAAAAACTCAGACTGATCCTTCTTCACTTTACTGGGGAATTACAATTTTCTTCCTCTCCAGAGATGATAGTCATTACTAATCTGTATTCCCTCATGTTCCATTTTCAGACATCTTTAGTATGGAGGATTTAAATGAATGTATTTTGAAATATGTTGCAGTTTAATTCATTCAGCCAAAGCATGCTGCTTACACAGTTCTCAATTGTACAAATCTATTGCTAAAATTATTCTTTTGTACTCAAAATTGTGTATTTTTGACATTCCTTGTTACTTATGTAAAAATATTTGTGTATATAGAGAAGAAAATTGTTTTGGCTCTTACTGCTTTCTGTCACTATTTTTTTCACTTGTGTGCTTAATGCTTTCATATTTTATTTTGGGCATATGCATAAATAATTGTAAGATTTCTGTGATCTTTCTGAAATCATTTAAGATTTTTAATTCTTAAATCATTCACAACGCCCTCCGTGAAAGAGATTATAAGTTATTTTTGTGTGAAAACTAAAATTTCAGAGCACAAGTTTGTTGTGGTTGGAATGGTGAAAAATAAGTCACTACTTTGCCAGTATGAACTGGTTTGATTTTTTTTTTTTCTTTTTCGTGGTGTTTTTTTTGTTTGTTTCTTTGGGTTTTTTTGTTGTGGGTTTTTGTTGGTTTTTTTTTTTTTTTGAGGACTAGTCATTTTCTGATGTGGAGAAACCTTGAATTATCGTTTTAAAACCAGCTGTTAAGTAGAATGGCATTGCCTTTTCTGTATATATTACACCCATGAAAATACCTGAGAAACAACAACAAAAAAAGAGAAAATAAACATAAACATTCTTCAGAAATGTAGCAAAAGTCTTTAGAATTCACTCGTTTGTATGTGCACTGGTTGCTTGTATTTAATGTCCACCTCCATAGTTTCAAATATTTCTTTTATCTGTCTATTAAATAACCAGAATTGCCTGATACAGGTGGTTTTGTTTAAGCCAAAATGTTTCTTGTAAAAAGCCTTTGCAGAGTGCTCTTTTCTGAGACTCTGAGGTATGTCAAGATCTCTAAAACAATTGAAATAGTATCCAACAAGCAGAGAGAGCACCTAGTAAGAAGAAGGTAATTTTCCTAAAATACTACCTGAACTGTGTGTACTATCTTTTAGCTTGCACTGAATAATTAAGATCATCTTACTGTGCAGTAAATAAAGCAGGCAGTGGTACTGCAGGGCATGATTCATATCCACACAAGACCAAAAGTGACCTTTATGATTCAAGTGCTGCATGTTTGTATGTGATGGATTATTCCCCATATTAGTAGAGTGAAAAAAGGTCAGCATCTTGGCTGTTTTGGGGAAAACTTTCAGCTTGATGATGATTTAGCTGAAATGCTGCTGGAGTGATTTCTCTTAAGTGATAAAAACGTGTCCCTAAAGAGTGCCTGAGAGGGGATGGGTATTTCTGGTTGCTTGAAAATGGCTGTGCTCAGCTGCTCAAGTGCCTCCTGGTGAGACTCCATACCTCTGCATCAGCCACTTTTTCCTCATCCTCTCCTGGCTCCCCCCACCACCTCCCCAGGGCAGCTCTTCTGCACTGCTGTGCTGCAGCAGGTACAGTGGTGGCAGGAGGAGGTGGAGGTGCCTGGACAAGCTGTGGAGGCAGCAAACCTCTCACTCCGTGCTACTCTTTCCTGTCTTGAGTTCAGGTTGGACCATCAATGACAGGCTGAGGATGTTTTACCACCCCTGGTTTTAACATTAGTTTGTTTGCCTCTAATGCTAGTGCAGGATCCTTGTTTTAGCCCCAGTAGTGTTACAAGTTTTATTCTACCTCATCTTTCGGCAACTGAGCTTCATCCATCTACAGCCAATTCATGACTGAATAATAATCCCTGAGCTGACTTGTGTGTCTCTATGAGTGTTCTGGCCACAGGATCTTCCAATGAGCTTCCAGCATTACAAAAGTTCCTACAGCTTGCTCTCAAAACAAAATGGCATTCTTGGAGACCACCAAAACTCTGCTCAAATGTAAGGGGTCAAACAGCAGTGACTGCACTCTGTGGTGGAGGAAAATGAGTTGTAATAGGACTTCTGAAGTGCCCCTTACAGAGACAGTGTTTTTAAAATTGATGTATGGATATTTATGCACAGACTTTTGGGTTTTCTATCTTCTTGTGTGACAGTGAGTGCAGCTTGATACCAAATCATTAACAGTACTGCTGATAAGTGACATAGTGTTCATAAATACCAAAGTAGAATTTGTTCCTGGTTTATATTATTATCTTGTCTACATAACGAGCTTTGCCGATGTGCAGGCACAGAACATAGCAATAATGAGACAAACTCCTCATTTAATCGGTGCTCTGCCTTAAATGGGTTACTGCAATCCAAACCTCTGTGGTTGACCTGAAATAAAATTAAGCCTCTTCACCATCATGAGTAGAAATTCCACTGACACTGCCCTGTCTGTTGAAAGAGAAGGTCTAGTGAAATAAATTACAGTTCCTCCAAAAGTCAGTTAATCTGATCTCCAGAGGGGATGTAATCACAGCTGTGATAAATTTAACAATATCTTCCTTTGATTTACTGGGCTTGGGCTCTGTCTCAGAGGGGAGCTTTTGGTGGCTGAAGGTATTGCCTGAACACCCAGGATGGCAAGAGGGAGCCACCGAAGCCTCCATGAAAATCTCAGTGCTATAGTTTGGGCCCCGCTGTTCTTTCAGGTGTCAGTGCTGCCTTTTTCTGTAAAAGTAATTCCTTTCAAAGGAAGAGAGATGAAATGGCATCTGTTCCATCCTCTCTTGCTTCTTTATTGACACTAACTGTGAGAATACTAATTCTGAAGCCGGTTCTCTGGACTTGGCTTTCTTTCGCTTCCTGAAGGGGAATTGAAGCTGTCATTTATCAGCCTGTGTTGTGTGGTCTGATCTAGAGGAGATGAGCGATAACATCAGCCGCTCCTGTGAAGTCTTTCACACTTAACACTCCTTGGGCTGGAGAGAAAGGGTGAGTGTGGGAAGAAAGTGGGAGGATGTGCTCCAGCCACTGTTTGGTACTAGATGATGTTGAGTTTCACAGTTGGCTGTCGGGAGAGCAGCAGTGGAAGCCAGGCTCTCTCCATCACTGCAGTAACTACCCCAGCCCTGGTGTGTCTCCCTTCTTCTGAATATTTAATTAGTCTTTAAAAGTGAAACAGCTTTTACAGGGCGGGGTGGGGGGGCGTTGGGGGTGTAGTGGGGGCGGGTGGGTGCCCTTTCTGTTCCCAGCTCAGTCTAGGTAATAATCCACCAGTTAAAGAGGTGAGGACAGAGTGTTAAAAATCCTCTGGGATCCTGAGAACAACTGAAACCACATCTCCTTCCTTATATTTTCACTATTGAATTAGGTTAAGGGGGTGGTCTCCCAAGACTTTCTGTTTCATTTTTGGGCTTCTTCTTGCAGCCTAAACTCTTGGTTGAGCTCTGAAAATGCCTATGACTAGATCTGTGGCATAGATGATGTAAAGCCAGTTTTGTAAATTCTACTTTGGGATGGGCATGGCTTACTGCCATCAGCACTGCAGCGCTTCTGGACATATGCAGAAGCAGATGTATATGATGAGATGCATCTCTGATACTTTAGCTATCTTTAGCATAGACAGCTCCACCAATCACATGAGGCTCCTTTGCAGTCAGTGGAGATGAGTGGATGCTTTCAAATTTTTAGGAGCTTCTCTGGAAGGTTACCTTCCAAAAGGAGTGAGAGAAACAGCATGAAAAAGCCCTAAACATTTTTTTTTAATTTCTCGTGATAGCTCCACTGGAAAAAAGACTGAGCATTATAGAACTTGGTTCACTTCCTCTAGTGCTTCTACGTAGATGAGATGCAAAATTCCTGCACTTCTAACCATGATGTGGATTTTCTCCTGCAAAGTTAAATTGTGCTCAGTTTGGTCCAATTTGTCTAAAGGATTAGAGCACTTTGCTTCTATGTGAGAACACCTACCAAGAGAGTTAGCATTGTTAAACTAGTGCACATTGCCCTTGTACCTTTAATTACTTGGTCTTTGATGTCTCATATTCCAATGTAGACAAGACTTTAAAAAGTCACTTCTAAAATTACCTAGCCTTCTAGCATGAGATTTTTCAAGTTTTGGTAATTACTCCATTTCTGTTATGTCAAATTTATAAATCCAGAAGACATCACTGTGTTGGGTTACACCTGTCTGTCACGAATGGATTTTGATATAAGTTCATCTCCTGTCTTTGCCCAGGCCTATGGCAGCAGGCAGGAGGTGTATTGAAGTGACCAGCACCTCAAAAATCCACTCTATCCACAAGTTCTTTAATGATAGCTGATTTAGTCTATTATGAAACGAATTATTTATTAATAGACAGGAAAACTAACAGACAATACTTAAAACAAATTATCACTACACAGGGATAAACAAAAGAAATACTACTAGTAGATTGACATACAGTGCACGATATTGGTACCTTTTCATTGTTAGCTAGCAGAGAAATAGTATAAACCTAGGATTCAATGTATCTCACCATCCGAAGGCGGGTGGGGCACACACATCGGGATCCTTTCACTCAATCTCCTGGAGAAGTAACCGCGAAGCTGCGTCCAGACTTCGGGGAGAAGTCTCCGACATTTTCGGGATGTAGAGACTTCTGCCTCAGTCATAACTCGTGTACCTTTTATAGTCATAAAATCGTGACTCTTAAAGTCAGAAGTATCTCTTATCTCTCCCCCATCGGCTCGCCAGACTAAGCTGTTGATTCTTAGCTAGATGTAAATCACCTCCTGGCGCCAGAGATAACTGCTGATGGGCTCCTCCACCCCTGGTTATCTCTTTATGCACCAGCTATTGTGATACACAGAGCCGGGGGGGCAGGGGGTAGTTGTCCTGCCACAACACCATGGGTGTTAGAGAAGAGCGGACCTGAAGGCCTACAAAAGCATCTTCCCTAGGCCTGGTGGTAATCATGGAAACACTTCCAGGTCACCTGAGATTAGCTAGAAAAGAGGACTATGGGTTAGTGACCTTCTTGACCAATGGCCCAGGAAGATTGTGGTTAGTGACCTTATATGGTATTATTTACACCTTACTGTAATAGGTAATATCTAGGGAATACTCCAGGTGAATGGGTGAAATCCTGGGATATGATCTTCCTGTTTATATGAGGTTATATCCTGCTTGTACACTAGTATTAGGTAACCTGATCTGCGCAATAAACGTCTTTACACTTCGCCATCTGGCATGCAAAGTCCTTGCCCGGTGTGAATGCTGCATCACTGCATAGATTGAGCTGCTCTCGTATCTGTTTTGTTAGACTAGATACAGCGAGCAATGCAAGATTTGTAAGACTAAATTTAATTAAGAAGGAAGCCAAGGGACTCTCCTGAGGGGAGCTGACTTTTCAGCCTACTAATTTGGGCAGGTCAGAATCTTTGAAGACAGCCCTAACTGCCCATTTGATTTCAGCTTTTGTTCACGGATTACCTGATGTGAAATGCAGGAGCAATCCTGGAAATGTCATCGGGAGCTGAAGCTTTACATGTCCTGGTCTCCAGGCACCAGCATCTCATCCGTTCCTGTTCCCCTCATTTTTTCCCCACAAAGGTTTTGTTGCCTGTTGCACTGTGCTGTGCCTCCCAGGTAAGTGGTGAGAGAGGCACTCAGACCTCGCTCTCCCCCTTCAGCAGCCCGTGCTGAACCATCCTCCTGAGAGGTAAGTCCTTGTCCATGCGGCGGTGTTTTGAAGGAGATGAGTTCCTTATCGTTAGATCCCTGCCTTCCTCCACGTGAACTGAAAATGTAGGATTTCAGGTAGGTGCTGTGGGGGATGGAAACCAGGCTTTCAGCAGGAAGGTGTCAGTCCTGCCAAGCATTTCTACTGAGCTGCTTTTGTGTCACCTGGATGGCCTGAGGCAGCCGGAAGGGGTGGCTGACTTCCTTCACTCACAAATGTGAGTGAAGTAGATGTAGGTCCCTGCTTCTGACCCTCTCAATAGGAGTCTGCAGCAATTCTGGTGCCCTTCTGGTCCTTAACGTCTCACCTTTGTCACACAAAAGGAGGTTGTTTTTTTTTTAACTAAAGCAGATTTGAAGGGAAAAAAAAATTCTGGAAGTATTTTATATTGAGGTAATTTTCTTTTAAGAAGTGCTTTTGTTAGCACAATAATTAATTCATGTGATTTATATTACACAGGAGGCCAGGTGACATGACTGTAGTAACTTTCTGGGTGTATTCTGTATGAGATCTTGATTGCACTTACACAAAACTTAATTTTATTAGTGCCATTGTCAAGGTAAGCCTGACTATTGATAGAAACAATCTACAATTAACAAAACAAAAAACAATTAAAGAGGACAAAGAAGTGGCACTTTCAAGAGGGCAGTTCATCCTAGGTCAACATTGGTGGCACTTGATTCTGGAAAGTTTGCTGTTCTAATCAACTTTCTCAGAGGAATTCATTAACTGAAAACCTGTGACTAATGAAAGATGTTTTGTTCTTTTGAAGTTCAAGCTAATTTCCATGAAGGTTACTATTACTAAGCAACAGATTCTGCAGGATGTCTCCTTGGGGGGCTGAAACTATAATATGTACAAAGAGTAAAGCAAAACACAGTGCAAAAAACGATGAAATATTATCCCCAGACAGAGAGGCCACGAACAGTACCATGTCCAGGGCCTGTTTTGGAGTCTCCTTCCGTAAAAACTGGTTTTTGACCAATGGGAAAGCTTCCAAAGGAGCAAAAGATCAGCACAAACCATATCACTGTCTATGGTGAATGTAATGCAAGATTCAGCCTTTACAAAAATGCAGAGGTACATTGGAACATGACCAAGGGAAAAAAATACCAAATTCCAGATATATTTCAGCATACATAATTCTTCCAAGAAAAGCAATCACCTGTAATATACTTTAGCGATATTAAAAGAAGAATGGTTATTCCAGTCATGAGAGCAGAGGGAAATGAATACAGGAGTGCTTTCCTGAGTCACGAAAATAGTGTTATCTTCTATGCAGCTTTGTGTCAGAGTAGAAATGCGTATTTGCACCTTGCTTAAGTAGAAAAACACACATGGATTCAGCATTTGGAGGATAGAGACTTCATTCTGCCCTCTTAATTTGCCTTTATCCACTGGCTTTGCTAAATACAAGGTACAAGTGATAAAGGGGGAAAAAACCCCACACCCCTCAATTACTTCCAATAACCTTTTAAATGTTTGAATAAGCTCCTTTGGTCTTGTTCTTTTCTTTTTTGTGTTCAGTTTGGGTGGCTCTGTAAGTGATGTAGTTTTCTAGCATAGAATTTGCATGAGGTGAATTTCAATATTTGTTCAATAGAATTCATAAATTCTACAGTAATAAAAACATCAATATCATACAACTTAACTCACTAATCATGGTATGTGTAGGATATGTACAATCTGGAAATAAGTAAATAATCTAAATATTTGGGTTAAAAATATTGCTTGAATGTCAAACTCCCAAAGGTAAGAACAGAATATACAATACAGTTGTTAGCATAGAAATCCAAATATTTTCTAACTGCTGTGATAATTATATTCACAGTTTCTTTTTAAATATATCTTCTGACATCATAAAGATTTATTATTATTCAAAATTTTATAAAGTGACCAGTGAGGCACAAGAGATACTAATTTTAGAGAAATGAAGTAAACATAATCTCTGGTTAGATGCTTCCTTGTCCCTGTAGGTATTGCAGGTCAGCAGGCGTCCACACTTCCAAGCTATGTGAAGTAGGTTCTTTGGACATGCCTAGGAGCGGTCGTGTCCTCATGTGGCTGTGATGGAGGCACTTAAGTCACACCACAGCCCTGCCAGTGTCCAGGCATTTAATGCAATTCCTACCTACAGAGGAGGTACCTACTATTATAGTCTATACTACATATAGTCTATACTATACTATAGTCCTACCTACTATTTTTCCTCAAGAACGTAGGACTGTAATAAAGGACGTGTATTCATTACACAAAGACTTAAATTTAGGTCTCTCTTTTTCTACAGAAAGCCCCTGCAGCCATTGCACCTTGTAGCAATAACTGGCTTTGGGCTTAATGAGTATCAACACAGTCTAGTATTGTCCCAGGGATACTCTGCAGCTCATGTTTGGGTGGCTGTTCTGGGAGATGCCTTAGCACATGAGAATGATGATGCCACCATGAAGCACTATCTCAATACTCAATAAATAAATTGAAAATAGAATTGGACTGACTTGAAGCTGCAGATAAGGATTATGTTCAACTAGAGGTCTATTCTCATTTCAGATCTGAAAAGGCTCACAGCTTTTCCAGAGCATTCTGTATCTTGTACATACATAACTTCTACGTGATGGATTTTTTTCCAGATTACTGATTCTGAACGTTAAACCTCACCCAGTTTAAAGGGATTGAGATTTTAGAAAGGGCAATCTGTTTCCCCATGACTTCTCTGTGAGAGTATATGAAATAAAAATTACCAGGGACAAAATGCCTGGGAACCTGAACCCATCATATCTCTCTCACCCAGATTTGTGTAGAAACTTTGCAGCTCAGTTTAAAGATCACCACTGTCTCTGCTTCTATTATGTGTATCAAGTGACTGGATGGCTTTTAAAAATAAGTGCGCTATGAGAAATAGGTCCTCTTCTTTAATTGTATCTTCATTTTATGTTGTAGGCTGTAAATCATTTAAGCAAGGGTTTGGAATAAATAAGTTGCAGGAAGTCTGATTAATTGATTACAGTAAGTATGGCTTTCAGTCTTAGAGCAGTAAGGATTTTGCGGTGCTTTCACAGGTCAATTGCCTATCTGGAACAATATTTATATTTTATAAAAACCTTGAGAAAATTACTGGCTTTCAAAATTTTCATACTAGCACTATTTTAAAACTGGTGTTAGATTGACCTAGAGCAGTTATTGTTTATACTGGCTTCAGTACATTTTGTTACATCCCAAACTATGAGGAACAAAGATAAGTTGAACAAAGAGAAATACGCAGTTAATGTGGGGGAAGGTGCATAAATACACATAATCTGTAAACTGGGAAATCAGAATTCCTTAGTTCTGCTGCTGGTGGAGTAATTATTCTCAAGAATAATTTGACATGGAAAATTTTGTTACGTTTCTGCAGTAGGTCCTATTTTCCTGAACTTAGGCAGACACCAGTATAAAAGGTATGACACTCTCCATAATTAAATAATTTTTTGGATGAGTGTACTTAGAGCTAATAACACCAAGGCTGTAGGCTCAATCCCTGTATCAGCCATTCACTTGAGATTTAGACTTGATGATCCTTATGGATCCCTTTCAAATCAGACTATTCTGTGCTCTGTGATCATGTGTGTATGTGTACTTATATATTGTTGTCATCAATGTAATCACTGTCATTTATGTTTACAGACTTATCCACACTAAGCTCCATAAAATGAATCCTATGATTTGGTCTTCAAAGATAGATAAAATCTATATAAATAGCAGGTTCATTTTGAAAAATGAAAAATATTTTGAAAATGAAAAATGAAAAATTTTTGAAAAATCTAAAATAGCAGGTTCATTTTGATAACCAGGCAGAAACACCAAATTAGTGTAGTGGTTTAGTTCACTTATTTGCTTCTGTGAGATATGAATTAGAAGAAATGCAAAGCAGGCTTAAAAACTTTAAAGAATATAAAGAAAGTTTATTACTACTAGGATTAAAAGAAAAAGAAACACTAAGAAAGTAAAGTAAAAATACATTCCCCTCTTTTCCAGCACCCCCTCCTTCCAGCACTTCTGCCCCCATCCCCACCTTTTCCAGCACACAGCTTTCACAAAGGATAACAAAGATGGAATTTCTGGTCAGTATTAAAGTTCTTAAAAAGTCTCTCCAAACCTAGGGAAAAAAGAGGTCTCTTCTCTGCTCCAGCGTGTTTTCCAAACTGCTACCTGCAATAGTCCTGCCCACCCAGAAACAGCCTATTGCAATGAAAAAATACCAATCTCTCCCATGCAAATCTCACAGTCTTTTCATACTGCAGTCATGGGCCAAACATGGGATGTTTTCATTTTAAGGATAAGCAAATTCCAGCCTGAAATTCACAACTCTCTTCTTCACAAAAATCTCTTTAAAAAAGTCTTTTGTCCTGGGATGACGGTTTTAAACTAACACAGAGCTCTTCGGTGACTCTGGCGTGGATCACCTTTTTTCCACAGGCTGCCCACAGAATTCTCAATCTCCCCATGTCCTTTAAATGGATTAAAGAGAAAAGAGCAGTTTATGATACTACAGTTTTTACTATGGTCTGCAGAAAGCCAAATCAAGCTCCGTGCTGCACACAACTCCGCCCTCTTCTCTCCGCTGCCATCTTTCACTTTGTCCCACATAACTCACTTTCTCTTTCTCTTTCTGACCTTAATGCCATGTTGAACAGCTTACTCTCATCGGGCTGTATGTTGGAAGAAAAGCCCTTTTCCTTTTATGCTGTCAGCTATTTGATGTTTTCCTCAGTCTGAGAAAGCTGGAAATCGGCTCCCGCTGGGTCTGCGCAGGGCCGCGTGTAGTGGGGGAAGGGAAGCCCCCCCCAGGTCCTGGAAGCCGCTCCGGTGGTCTCAGCTGTGCAGCTCACAGGTGCTCCTCAGCTGCCAGCGGCTTTGAGAGGGGGTCTACCACAGCATTCCAGGGACTTGTGCCCTGGCACCGGGGGAGGGGAAGCTCGGGCCTGCTTTGAGGGTCGGGCCCGGAGCCATTCCCCCGCCACCCCCTGCAGGAGAGCTGGATTCAAAGAGGAAGTTCCTGTGCCTCCAGCAGGTTTAAATATGTGAACTCAAAAAGTGCAATTGGATCGAGAAACTTTCAATCACCTCAGCTCCAACCCATGACATACAACCACAGTGGAAAAGGGAAGGCTCTAGTGCTACACATTTCTTACTGCATTTTGAATATGTAAAAATAATGAGATTGCTATAGGCCTTTGTACTGACCTTCTTCCCTGTTGGAGTGGAAAATGACAAAGCTGTCATTCATAGTGATGGAAAATATGTCTTGCCCAAGGAATGTGGTACTGTTTTCAAATTACCTGGTTTACAAACTCAAGTTATTTTGGGGTGGAACGTAAACAGTCCTAATCATCATATCATATCAATCTGTATCACATAATATGGTACAGACACAGTGATTTGAGCCCCTAGAGCCAGTCTTCTGATTGAGGGCTGTGCTAGACAGAGGGACTAAACACAAACATGCTGAAAATATAAACCTGAGTAAATATTTCTGACATGGAAGTATAATGGCTCTTGTAGAGCAACAAACCCTGGTATTTATAATGCATTGATGACGTATATATTGCTTTTCTTATCCAGACTTCATAAAAATTTCTTAGTTAACAAGTCTCAAAGAATCAAATTTTGACTTCTTTTTCCAGTGAACTTATCCAGCTAGTGGTATTTTTACTTATTTCCAGTGAAGGATATTTAATCGTAGTCTTCCATATGAACTTTGCCTCAAACAATAACATACCCTGCTGAGCTCAGAGCACAATAGAAAACTTTGGTTTACTTGACTCAAAACAAGTGTGTGCATCTGCGTAGTAAAATCTGCATTTTTATTGCTTTTCTGACCCTTTCATTCAATACTAGTAATGCAGCTATTCATGGCAAATGCAGAGGAAGTGCAATTATGGCTTAGGCAGTAATGTGCTTAAACTTCTGGAAAATGAAACTTTTTTCTAGATGTGCCTGCCCAGAGTTTCCTGCTGTTCCCTGATATTCCCCTGCATCTGAGGAATTAGTTTAATTAAACATGTTTGCCAGAAATTTGGATTATTCTCTTTCAAGGAAATACTAAAAACAATAAATGCATGACTTTTTTATGTCTATGACCTTTCCTTGCCACTGAGACTAGTATAGCACAAGGACTGTGGCAGTCTCTTCGTGCCAGTTCACTCCTGTCCCATGAAAAGTGTTGCACATGGAATGAAACCTCTTTCCAGCTGAAGAAATAATTGAAGACATACACTCTATGAAATATCCTTGTGTGAAAGTAAAAGAGAGGATGCTTCATTTTGAGCATAAGTGCCTATTACTTCCAGTTTCTATATATTATATGCTGAGATATTTTATTTTAAAAAGGCACTCTAGCTCCAGTAGGGATTAGGAGCTGGGAGACATCCACCATTGTTAAACCTGCAGGGGGTATATATCCAGTTCTACCACTTTGAAACATTCCTTTGACAAGGCACTGAATTGAACTTGGACTTTTTTTTTTATTTCAGTCAATATAGGCTGGTGGGTTTTAAAGGAGACAAGTTGGATGTTTCTTAAAGTTCTTGGTGCCGGTGTCTTGGATCAGCAGGATTTTGTTCTGATTTTTTATGTCTTACAGGGAAATGCATAATGCTTTATCAGGTTTGTATTTGAAAGGTGATAATGGGACTCATTACCGTTTCCTGAACATCACTTTGTGTCTCCTTTCTATAACAGCAATGTGAGAAATAAAAGAAACAGTAAAATGTTACTTTGTTACTGCATTTACCTCCCCGGTACATGTCTTTTAATGGCATTTGCTTTGAATTCTTTCAAGAATAAGCTGTGACTATTCGTCAGCTTTGAAAGGCAATGTAAATCTAGCAGAGTGGGTCAAATTAATGGATCTTCTTTTGTATTTTTTTTTTTTTTTAAATTTCTGGATTCTGGGAAATATCACCTAGTTATTGTATTACGGATTCATTTTACCTAACTTTCAGCACTTTAAATTAGGCATCTAATCTAAACTACTCCCATGTGCTCTCTAGGTATCTTCAGGTGGTGAATCAGCCCTTCTATCCAAGAAACTTATTTTAGGAGGATGAGTCATTATTCAGAAATGCCCACCTGCTTCCAGTGACTCTTGAGGAGAGTAAGCTTAAGGGTGGGGGGGTAACTTTTGCATCTCTAAAGCGTGGTAAGATGAAGTTAAGAGTTTGCTTCTCTTTTCATCTGTGACTTACTTATTATCGTGGTCGTGTTTGTTTCAAAAAGAAAGAAGCACAGAATTACGCCGTGATTATCCCATGGTACTTATTTAATAGTTTTACTCGATCAAGTCCTATGTGAGCAGGCGAATGAGGTACCTGATTGTGGCATTCCCTCTGTCCTTTGAATATGTATAATGGTCCCCTCTACTCAGAGGTCTAAAGAAGTAGTAGATTGCTTTCATTCAAATTTTGACTGGCTAGTTTTGTCTCATCTTGTTTTTTTCTTGCTTCTGTGTCAGCAGCAGAAATAATGAGCACCTTGTTTTTCTCCTGTAAGACATTACTTAGAGCTTACAAATGACCCCTCAAGTTTTTAGGTGAGAGTTCTCAGACTCTCCAGTGTGATTCTAATGACAGGCGTTGCAGGCACTCACCCTTACCCTTTGTCAGGACTCATCACATTTTACGTTCTTATAGTACCTCAATACATTAATTTTACCTGTAGCTAGCTTAGTGTATTTTTGCATCATCACCTTAAAATTTTGACTCTTAGTTGCTAAAAAATAAGTCAAATCTTTTGTTATGGCAAATATGCCAGCATAATAATAATAATAATAATAATAATAATAATAATAATAATAATAATAATAATATGGAGTTGTTGCTACCATCACATTCTGTATCTAATACTTGTATTGTTAGTGACATTTAGTTGGACTGTTTTAATCCACTCCCTGTTATGGTACAGGTATATGATATTATTTGAAATATTTTTAAAAAATTATTAATACAAAATATGGCACAGAGGAAAACTTGTCTAAACGTTTCTCTCTTAGCTCCAAGCTGTGTCCAGCAGCATTTCTCTCTTTCATCCCCCCTCTCCGATGATATTTTTAATACCTTCAGCAAATCAGTCTTTCAATTCCACCTACAGAGAATTGTCCTCACAATGTGGGACCTAAATATAGCTACAACACAGCTTGTGATGTACTGTGGCACAAGAGTACCATAATAGTTACTGTGATGTACTCTGGGACCACGGTGCACTGGCCAGGTTGCTTTAACGTAGTGCTGTCTTAAATAGGAAGAAGAAAGACTGTCCAAGGTCACAGCAGGTAGTGTCATTCCCAGCAAGCCTGTGGGGTAAGCAAGATGACTTTCCAAGAACTCTTTCTAAACTCTAACAAGCTGACGTCAACATGTTTGCAGACTCATCAGAAGGGTTTTCTGGGAGGTCTGTCCAGGGCAGTGAATAGTTCTTAATCTGTTGATTATAGGTCAAAATGGGGGTCAGTAACTAGGCAGGAACTTCTTCCTTGCTAGAGATGCCAAATGGCTAACTGGTTTTAGCCCTTGCAAGAACTGGTACATTTATTTGAAAACTGTGGGAGCTGCAAAAAGTCAATATTTGGAAAGCTACTCATGCGCGAGGAGGCAGTTTCTGATGTGTCAATGTAGCTTTACTGTCTGAGCAAAGGTAAAGGTGAAAATGGACGGAAATATAGGTTATATTATGGTTACCCTGTTATATGGAAGAATCATAATAGAATAGGATAATTGATATTTGACGCGGCTCGGGGTTCAGCCCGGAGACCCCCTCACTGCGTCCAGCAGTGGGTGTCTTCTAAGGCCTCCTGCCAGCGGAGCGCAGCCGCCCCGCGTGCAGGGTAGAAACAGCGAGCCCGATGGGAAGCGCGCCGGCGAGAGCAAGGATGAGGGGGAGGCTTCCGTGTGGAGTTCCAAGAGCTTTATTCTTGAAGGGGTCCAGGGACGGAAAAGCAAGGATTCAGGGTGTGCAGCGGTTTTTAAGGGTAGGAGGTACCAGGGGTGGTGACAAATACATAACCAATAAGGGCATAACAAAGGAGGGTTTAGCACATAATTGACATTTCATAAACTTATCTGATAGGGGAAAGGGAGTGAAATGAATTACACAAACCAATAAAGTACCGAGTAAAGGAGAATTATCTAGAAGGAGAGGTGTTGCAGACCTTGGGGGAGGGAATACAGCAAACTGAATGACAAGGGAAAGGCGGGGTACAAACCTAGTAAAAAACCAACAATAGGAGAAATGGGACCAAAGCACATATACAAAGAAGGATCTATCAATAGGGAAAACAGGTAACCAATATGCCTAAAAGCAGACCGCAACAGATATTTCTGTGGGCACAATCCAAATGTCAGCCATGGGAATGTGTAGACAAACCCATTTGCCAGATATTGCTGCATGACTGCCATTAAAGCCAGCAAAGTCACACAGCTGAGTTCATATCCCCTCTTCAGGAATGCTGTGAGGAAAATTTCTAAATTCCAGTCATTGCCATTTTAACCTCACTTATGTGTCATGGCATACATTTTCATTTGTCATAGTTTCATCAGGAAAAGGTGAATGTGCTTCTAATGCTCAGGCTGAAGAGAGTTTAATGAATTTTTTATGCGTTTGATTGGATATCTTTCATGGCTTCAAAGTAGATTTCTGAACCTGTCAAATAACAGGTGGTCCTTCCAAACTTAACATCAATTTATTTTTGATATTTATTTCACATATAGCTTCTGTAGCCAAGTAGAAAGTATACCAGTGAACTTGAGATCCACTCATTTTCTACAAACATAATTTTATTTTTTAGTATTTAGAAATGCCATTGCCTTTGAGAGAGCTTGAAAGTTGCAGTAATGAAAAAAACCCCTCTAATTAGGATTATAGGTTTGAACCCATAAGAATAGTTTAGGTTAGAAGCATCAAAGACCAAGATTAGGAGGGCTTTCAGCAACCACTAGTGTTCTGAGAAATTGATAGTAAGTTCCAACTACTCTTACCAGAAAAATCCTGAAATGGAATTTTCATAGGGTTTTTCCCAGACCTTGATATGGACAACAGAATTAACTCATCCTGTTTCCACCCTTTAATATGTTTCTAGTAAGAAACATACTTATCACAGGCTTTTGCTGGAGAATGAGAATGATAACAGAGTCTTTAGTTGTAATTTATTTCACATGTGGTCTCCATTGAGTATGAGACAGCAGAGTCTGATTTGATGTTCCATATGCTTATGAAGCCATTTGAGACACAGGGTGGATTGATTTGAAGATGGTTGTAACCTTAACCCTCTGTAGCTTTGCTCCATGCAGGGTGAAACTGAGTGTTCGAAGAAAAACCTTCAAAACCTCCTATAATATCCCACAGATATCTTATTTTCTAATTAGAGGACCTGATATTAGAGAAAGAATGTTGTTTGGACATCTTCTTCTACATATTCAATAGACTGTGGCATTACATGGTGTTTTTCTAAAATATCATGCCTTAAAAGCAGATTGCCCAGCAGTTAAACAGTGGTCAGAGTGTTTACACTGGTCTGCCAAATGATGACTTAAACTCTATTGTAGATAAGGAGCGTTATTTTTTCCAGAAATGTTAGGTAGGTCTCTAGGGAGTAATTTTCAGAAGAAATATTAGGTAGGGCTCCAAGGCGATTTTCTAGTCTTTCTGAGAGCTGCCAAACAGGAAACAAATTTTATTCTATATTAAACCTGAATACATTACTGTCAAAGTCGTTATTACTGGTTTACCTCAGTGTACTTCTGAGTGTACTTCTGAGTAGAAATTGGCACTATAGATTCTGTCTGGGTGGGTGCTAAAGATGAACAGATGGATGCTTTTGACCACATTTTATCTTAAAAAGTGAATGAAATGGTAATGACGTATTTGAATACGACAATTTCTATAACTGGAAGTCTCAGAAGCAAAAAATGTTAAATCAGTGCGTATGTCTTCCTAATTTAAAAGCTGTTCTGGTTTGCCTCATGATGACTGAACTTTTCTGCTTTATATGCTAGTCTAAATTTACTTGTTATTAATATCCTCAGCTAGGTTAGAGTTGGAAAGCAATAATTATTTCTCTGGTCGAAACCACAGGCAGTGTTTGACATTATGCTGGAGCAATTTATCTCCCTTAGATTAAACTGACTATTTTCAGTGAACACTGGATTGTCCAAATCAAGTAAGAAGCAGTCATGTTGTCCTGACATTTGGTGGGGGGGTTGTGTTGTTTGTTTGTTTAGTTGGTTGGTTGATTTTTCATTGTTTGTTTGTTGGGTTTTTTTAAACATCAAGTGAGAGTATAGAACTTCCCAGTGCAGGAATAAGAAATGGAAATGATGCTTTGATAGGGAAACATTAAGTAAAATTTGCAGGATGGCTGTGCAACTTTAAAGTTGAAGAAATTTTTCTCTGTTAAGATTAAGATCAGGCATAAAAGATTTTCCAATGCTTATTTTATCCATTGGCTTATTTAATTTTAGAGTTGTATTTTAATAAAGCAAATTAATGACAAAATAAAACTATGCAAATTTACAGTCTGTTATAGTTTTTCCTTAAAATTGAGTTAATTATCAAGTATGGCTGCCACTGGTTTCTAAAGATGTCTATTAATGTAATCTTTTACAGTAATATTAATGGAATAACCTTTAATAGTTGTTGTCCTGATTGCCAGTAAAGGTTCTGTGTGTCGCTGTGTGTCAAAGTGTCAGACAGATGATACAAATTATGCAAATTGTGCAAAAAATGGTGGAGTTACTAAATTAACTAACCTCTGCTTTTGATGTTTGTATCTCCCAGGTGTTGCTATTTTCAAACAGGTTGTTAGTTTTGTTGGAATTGGCAATGACAGAGGATGACACCATCACTGAAATAGAGGTGGTTAAATATATCTTCTTATTTTAGCTATCTGACTGTGTGGGGTTTTTTTCTTGAGGTCCGTCTGCTAACACTGGCTCAGAAATCTGATTTAGATGCATCACAATGCCCTTCAATTCCAGAAACTGCATAAATGCAGTACTGAATCACAGCCTTAAATCTAAGTGGGTGGAAAGTGCATTTCATTACACTACAGCTTGAATTCTTCAATTTCCTTTCTCTTGTTTCTGGGAAGCTGGAGTGCTTTGCTATTCTAGCAGTGGAATTAGGCATAAACCTTAAAAAGCCTTCTTTCCTTGAAGGGAGCACTACAGGTTTCCTGGCTTTTGCTCTGGTCTCCACTTGCTTTAGACACTATCGTTTATCTCCAGCTTGCTTCAGTTGAGTGCAACTGGCAGAAGTAAATCCCATCTCACTATTTGATGGACTTTTCATGTCTTCCCAATGTTGGTTTCTCTACCCGCACTTCTCCCTCAGCTTGTCTGCATCACTTCTCCAGCATCACTTGTATCAGCTCTGCCTGCTCTTTACTGGAAAGGGTTCAAGGGTTGCAGAATTCTCTCATCTTTGACTCACTGTTCAAGGGGCTGTCACCATCTGCAATGGAAAAAGGCCGTGCCTAAACTTGGCACATCTGTTCAAACTTGGAGCAGCCTGCCGTTTTTGTCTGGAGCTTAGTGTCTGTCCCCTCAGGGCAAGGGAGAGAGCTGTTCAGGGTTTCTGTAGAGGACCAAGAGTCACAGACCAGTCTCCTCCTGTGGATGGATGCCTCAGTTAGGCAAGCAGGAACATCAGGATCAGCTTGCTTATGAGCACTAACATCACTTGGCCAAACACAAGAGTCCCACCTTCACAGATTTGGTGGTGTCCAGAACGGCTACAGTGTCCAAAACTTAGCTCTATAGTTAAAATTTTACAGGGATCTTTAATAAAACCCCTCAACATAAGCCAGCATTTTGAGCTTGCAGCCCAGAAAGTCAGCTGAATCCCGGGCTGCATCCAAAGCAGTGTGGCCAGCAGCTCCCCCTCTATTCTGCTCTCATGAGATCCCACCTGGAGTACTATGTAAAATTCTGATATCCCCAGTACCAGAAGGACATGGAATAGTTGGAGCAAGTCTAGAGGAGGCCTTGCATTCCTTAACATTCTATGATCTTGTAACTTAGAGAGGCAGATTTCCTGTCAGACTTCACAAATGGTTTCACTTGGAGAGTAGGACACAGTGTCCAAACTCGGAATGGGAAATCTAATCCTAGCCCTTGATATAGGAACTGTTGGTTTTTTTACAACTTAAATCTCCTTTGTCACTCTTTCCTAGTGTGCCCTACTTCAATTTATCCAAGATGTAACTTCATACTTCTTTCCAGACACTTTCTGAGAAGAAAAAAAAAGTGTTCTTGATGGATTTCTTCTTGGCAACTGGTATTGTACTGGAAAAGAAATGGCTCTGCCCAAGTAGTAGGGAGCTGAGACCAAGATGTGTAGAAATCTGAAGCTTGCTGGACCAAGCTCAAGCTATTTGGATGCTGAAGCCTCCCCTTAGGATAGGATCTAAATGACAGCCAAAACAGACCTTGACTAACCTAGAGTGTGTATGTGCTGTTTGGGCAGGTGGTTACCAGCCCATATAACATACCATATCTAACCTCTTCTCATTCCCTTTTCAGTGCAGTCTTTTTTTT
>VZRO01007277.1:394254-474745 GCA_013397915.1 Daphoenositta chrysoptera | reverse complement strand
TTTTTTTTTTTCTGGGTGTCTCTCTAGCATATCTCATTGCTTTGCAATATTTCCAAGCCTAATTTGAGTGCTTCTTCCTAAAAAACCTCAAACAGTGAATATAATCTGACAGATCATGTAACAGAATTTCTGAAATGTAATCCTGATGCTGACTAAAGCAGCCTAATACTTCTCACTGCAAGTATTATTAACAGGGTTTAGCCCAAACAAATGGTGCTTGCCCAATTGCTCTTTCAGTCCAGGCAGTTAACTGGTTTCATTAGAAACCAAAGAATCTCAGTAACAAAAGAACATTGGCAGCTTAAAGACCATATCTTCCCAAAACCATTTAGAAACACTGAACTAACACCTTTGTGATTGCAAAGAAAAACATTGCTTCTTCATGGAAGAAGTCTGATAGATAGATAGATGACCTGTCTGAAGGATTAGTCAATTAAAGTTTGGAAGCAATTGGGAAAATATCTTAAATATGTGCCTCAGTTCATCTAGCTTCTCAGAAGAGCAGAAGACAGTGATGGTGACAAAAGGCCACCAAAGTAGTTATATGCATTCCCCCTAGGTGCTCCTGAAAGTCAGGGACATGTGCCCATGGCCTCCTTCAACTTACCTCCAGCCCTGTCTTTTACAAGTTTTTCTGCTCCTTGTCTTCCTGCAAAATGAGAACAGGTGAAATTACAGATGCTGTACAGTAAACCCAAAGATAAAATGGGAATCACCTTCTGTTCTAAGTCTAATTCTGGCTGCTTCATCTTCAACCAGTCAACAAATGATTATCCCTTTTCTTGCAGTTCTTTTTTTTAAAATATTTTCCATCTAAAATTGCCAGGTAGAGTGGAGCTGTAGCCAGAGGTACATTTTTTCTGGGGAAGTTTTGACATAATTGGACAATGCCTATTTTGCAGAGAAGAGCCAATAAAAATATGTAGGTATTTCGTTTTTTGAAATGCCTTGTGATATATTCTATAAAAATCTCGTCTCAGAACCAGCTTGACCTAGAAGCGACAGTATATTGGAGATCTTTACTTGTGTGGATTTTGGCAGTCCAGAGTTCCTCAGCAGGCTATAACAACATTGCCAAAAGTCCTGCAGAGAAAATTAATCTCTAGCAGAGCCAAGTTGATTCAGAAAATAAGCCAGGGGCTTAGTTGATTTGCCATTGTGAAGCTTCTTCAGTACGAATAATCTGCCTTGGTCCCCTCTCATGCCTTTCTGGCTGTGCACTTGACTCAGAATCATTTCTCATGTCTGGCAACCCATGGCACTATCACCTTCCTTGTATGGTTGAGCAGGTGTCAGGAGGTAAGACCATGACACTTTTTGGTAAAGCAGGACGAATGTCACTAGAGAAAGGTTACAAAATTGGGCAGACAGTTTTTGTCATTTTGTTACCTTGCTACATAAAAAGTGAAAAGAAGACTTCAAGATCCCGTTTGACATCACTGGGCTTGGGGAGGAAGGTTGAGTAAG
Organism: Daphoenositta chrysoptera; assembly: GCA_013397915.1. NCBI lineage: Eukaryota > Metazoa > Chordata > Aves > Passeriformes > Daphoenositta > Daphoenositta chrysoptera. The sequence continues at coordinate 473,278 of VZRO01007277.1, read as the reverse complement.
TCAGTAGTAAATAAATGGAGTATCTGGCAAGACAACAGGTGGCTGTATCAGCAAGAGTATACCTGACCTTCTGTTGTTCCTCCAAGTTTCTGTTTCACAGAAAGCTCTGATCATTTTGGGTAAATAGAGCTGTAAGCTATAGATAGACAAAAAGGCATAAGAAGGAAATAATTCAGCGGGCAGAGAAAACAAGCCTGCTCTCTTCAACTTTTTTCCATCTGTTGGTGTCCATCAAGAAACTAAAAAGGCAGCTGCTGGGGAGTCCTGATCTTCTGGCAATCCAAACTGATTATTTGATTTGCTTTTTCACTGTTGCAGTGCTGAATCTGTGTTCCAGCAGGAGTTGGGTTTATTATTTCAAGGCTTTTTTTTTTTAGCCTTAACGGCCATTGGTTTTATCCTAAGGCTTTAGTTTCCAAAATGTGCTGTAATCTAACATAATGTAAATCCAAAGACTATCCAAAATTAGATAACTTTAAACTTTGATGGGGGAGGAGAATGATACAGCTATATTCAGTTTGTGCTAGTTTTTTGCACCTTTGAGTTGCAGAAATAATAACAGTGTTTAAAGGAGTCAGCAAGGGGCTATATTAAGAAAAATGCCTCTCCTGGCTATGAACACGCTATGTACAGTTGTGTGTGATTCATTCAAATTCACCATGTGACGCATTTTTTTTCTTATTACGTTTGTTACAGTTTGCAACTGTTCTTTCTGTCAGAGAAATCCACATATTTACTTTCCTGAGGCCCTCATTTCTGTGGACCTCTAATAATAAATTGAAATAGATCAAGTTGATCTGACCGATGTTTATTTTCTCTGGTCATTTCATGAACTTTCTCTGCTCATTTCCTACTGTGTGATAGTTACAGCGCAACCCCATCCCACACACCAAAGATACATTTAAACAGAACCTCTTGGAAGAAAAATGTTGCCTTTTTCTCCAAACAACATCTTATCTCCTGGATTCATACTTTTAAAAATAAAAGAGGATAAGCATATAGTAGCCTCATTTTCACTTATAATATGAGCAGACTTAAGCCTTTTCAGGGATCTGCTTGGTAGGGTATGGGACAAAGCCCTGGAAGAAGAAGGGCCCAAGAAAGCTGGTCATTATTCAATGATCACCTCCTCCAAGCTCAGGATTGATGCATCCCAAAGATGCATCCCAAAGAGAAGAACAAGGAGCTTCTGGAAAAATTCAAACACTAAAAGGAAGACCACAGGGGATGGAAGCAAGGACAGGCAGCTTGGGAGGAATATAGAAAAATTGTCTGAGCAGGCAGGGGTCAGGTCAGGAAAGCTAAAACTGTAATAGAATTAATTCTGGCCAGGGCCATCAAGGGCAACCAGAAAAGTGTCTATAAGTATATCAGTGATAAAAGGAAGACTAGGGAAAACTTGAACCCCCTCTGTAAGGAAAGAGGATAACTGGTTACCTGGGACATAGAGAAGGCTGAGGTACTCAACAATATTTTTGTCTCAGTCTTCACCAACAAGTGCTTCAGCCACATCACCTGAGTCTGAGAGCGCAAAATCAGGGACTGTGCGAATGAAGAACTGCCTGTTGTAGGAGAAGAGCAGATCCGAGAGCATCTAAGGAACCTGGAGCTGCAGAAGTCCATGGGACTGATGAGACACACCCAACAGGTCCTGAGATGGAGGGGATAATACAGTATCCATTATATTTGAGAAGCTGTGGCAGTCCGGTGACTGGCAAAGGGGAAACAAAAGCCCCATTTTTGAAAACGGAAAAAAAAAGACCTGGGGAACTACAGGCCAGTCTCACCTCTGTGCCTGGCACAATCATGGAGCAGATCCTCCTGGAAAATATGCTAAGGCACATGGTAAATAAGGAGGTCATTTGTGAAAACCAATATGGCTTCACTAAGGACAAATTTGGTGTCCTTCTGTGGCAGGGTTACATCATCGATGAGTGATGTCAGAGCAACTGATGTCATCTCCTTGGAAGTGTGCAAAGCATTTGGCACTGTCCTGGATGACATCCTTGTCTCTAAACTGGAGAAACATGGATTTGATGGGTGAACCACTCGATGGATAAGAAATTGCTGGGTAGTCAAACTCAAAGAGTTGTTTATGGTCAACAGCTTGATGTCCAAGGGGACAGCAGTGACAAGCGGTGTTCCTCAGGGGTCGGTATTGGAACTTGCTGTGTTCATCCTGGTCAGTGACATGGATAGTATGTTGCAGGTGACACTGAACTGTGTGATGCCGTTGGCACACTGGAGGGAAGGGATACCATCCAGAAGAACCTTGACAGGCTTGAGAAGTGGGCCCAGGGGAACCTCATGAAGTTCAACAGGCCAAGTGCAAGGTCCTGCACCTGGGCTGGGGCAATCCCAAGCACAAATAGAGGCTGGGCAGAGAAGGGATTGAGAACAGCCCTGACTAGAAGGACTTGAGGGTGCTGGTGGAAAAGAAGTAGTATGTGAGCCAACAATGTGCGCTTGCAGCCCAGAGAGCCAAATGTATCCTGGGCTGCACTAAAAGGAGCGTGGCCAGCAAGGTGAGGGAGGGGATTCTGTCCCTCTCTTTCACTCTTAGACCTTCCCTGGAATGATATGACCAGCTCTGGGGCCCCCCGCTTAAGAAGGACATGAAAATGCTGGAGCAAGTCCAGAGGAGGACCACAAAGGGGATCAGAGGTCTGGAGCACCTCTCCAATGAAGACAGGCTCAGAGAGTTGGAATTGTTCAACCCAGAGAAGAAAAGGCTCTGGGAAGACCTTATAGCACATTCCAGTACCTAAGGGGGCTTACAGGAAGGCCAGAGAGGGACTTTTTACAAGGGCATGTGGTGATAGGACAAGGCATAATGGGTTTAAAATGAAAGAGGGTGAGTTTAGATTAGTTATATGAAGAAATTCCTTTCTGTGAGAGTGTTGAGGCACTGGAACAGGTTGCCCAGGGAAGCTGTAGATACTTCATACCTGGAAGTGTTCAAGGCCAAGTTGGATGGGGCTCTGAGCAAGCTGATCTTGTGGAAGATGTCCCTGTCCATGGCAGCAGGGTTTCTTCCACCAGAAAAGGATTCCATGGGAGTCCACCATGATGGTGATGGTAGGGTTGTGTGCTTATGGAATCAAGGAGAGGGCCAACAAGACAGAAAACATGGTGGGAGTCTGTTAGAGACCACGCAAGCAGGATGTAGACATAGACGATATTCTATATGCAGCTGGCAGAAGTCTCGCAATCGCTAGCCTTGTTCTTGTGGGGAACTTCAACTTACCAAATGTCTGTTGGAAATACAGCACAGCAGAGAGGAAGCAGTCTACACAACATTCCTGGAATGTGTGGAAGATAACTTCCTGACACAACTGGGGAGGGAGTCAACTAGGGAAGGCTCCCTGCTGGACCTGCTGTTCATGAACAGAGAAGGACTGGTGGGTGATGCTGGGCACAGCAGTGACAAAATGATAGTTCTCGATTCTCAGAGAAGTAAGGAGGGGTTCCAGCTGAACTGCAAACTTGGACTTCTGTGGGTTGGGTATGGCCTCCTTAGGAACCTGGCTAACAGAGTCAGAAGATAGTCCTGAAAGGCAAAAGAGTCCAGGAAGACCAGACACGCTTCAGGAAGGATATCTTAAAAACACAGGAGCAGGCCATTCACATGTGCTGAAGGATGAGCCAGAAGGGAATACCTGCCTGGCTGAACAGAGCTTTGTCTGGAGCTTAGGGAGAAAACAAGAGTTTATTACTTTTGGAAGAGGGAACAGCAACTCAGGAGGACTACAAGGATAATGTGAGGTTATGCAGGAAGAAAAGCCAAACAAGTACTTGATCTAGCTACTGCTGTAAAACACAATGAGAAATGTTTCTATAAATAAATTTGCAACACATTGAGGGTTAAGGAGACCCTCCATCCTTTACTGGGTGCAGGGGGAAATATAGTGTCAAAGGATGATGAAGAGACTGAGGTACTTATGTCTTTTTTGTCCCAGTCTTTAACAGCAAGACCAGTTGTTCTCTGGGTGTCCACCCCCACTGAGATGGAAGACTGCACCTTGAATCCTGTGTTCAGTTTTGGATCCCTCACTACAAGAAAGACATTGAGGTGCTGGAGCGTATCCAGAGAAAGACAGAAAAGTGGTGAAGGGTCTGAAGCAAAAGTCTTTTGAGGAGCAGCTGGGGGGAAAAAGGAGGCCCAGGAGAGAGACCTTACTGTTCAGGTAACAAGCAATAGGGCAAGAGGAAACAGTCGCATGTTGCTCCAGGGGAGGTGTAGATTGGATATTAGGTAAAATTTCTTCACAAAAGGGGTTGCCAAGCACTGCAACAGGCTGCCCAGAGAAATGGTTGAGTCACCACCCCTGGAGATATTTAAAAGACTGTGGATGTGGCACTTCGGGACATTGTTTAGTGGTGGATATGGCAGTGGTGGTTTAATGTTAGATTCAATAATCTAAGAGGTTTTTTCAAACCTAAAAAATCAGGTGATTCTGTCAATGGATGGTTAAGAATCAAAGGGTCAGAAATGTTTTTGTTTTCATGTTTGAAACAGGGAAATATTTAAAATTCTCCATCCCTATCTGAATTATAAAGTGCTGCAATATTTGACAATCATCTAGGAAATTCAGGATAAAAATACATATTTCAATTATGACTAATAAAACTGAGAAAAATGATGGATGGCTCTTATGTCAAGATCTGGGATAAAAAGAGGGAACAGGAACAGAGACTAGCTCCTGGCAGTACTGACGGCAGCATCCTCTTGACTCATAATGCCTGAACAGGAGCCTTGCCTTGCGTGGTGGGATTTGTACACGTTCACTCTTCACAAATGCAGTCTTCATCAGCTGAACTCTTCATCAGCTGAAGTTGTGTGTTGAGATGCTGATCTGGAACTTAGAATATCACAGGCAGCTGGCTTGAGATATCCATTTGAAGTGGCAAAATTCTTCTCATGAAGGGCAGGCCGTGCTGAATTTTTTTGTTTCCATGGCCAAGGACTTAATAAATTGTTGCTGTCTGACTGTGCAGTGAAGATTTTTTTAAGAAGGTAAGTGCTTTTCTTAATGATGCCAGATACGCAGGTGATGTGGCCAGGACCCTTGAGAACAGCCTGTGCCTAAACCCAGCATCGAGAAGCCCAAATTAGAAGCTTAATCACACAGCCTGCCAATTTAATCAGTGTAGAGAGACAGACGCCTCCAGAGAATGATATAAATCTTGGTGCAAGCGCATCCTAAAAATAGTTCTGAAGAATCCACACCTGAGCCTGCTGTATGTAAGAGTGTCTTTTCTGAACTGGACAAAAGAAGATGTAGTGAGGAATTCAAAAACACAAGAAATTAAAATGACAAAAAGTTACTGCATATGCTGGGAACAAAGTAATAGCATATTCAGAACATCCACCCTCCATTTTTAAGTCCTAAATAAATCCACAGATGCATACTATTTGGGGAATTTAAATTTAAAAAGTAAATGATAACTGTAGAGCAGTTTAATAAATTCATATAGAAGAAATGCAAACAAATAAACAAATATGCAGACCAGAGCAAAGGAATAATAATTTACTCTATTTTGAATTTAAGAAGTAATGAAGTATGGCAGCTGTACCAGAAATGGGTGAACACCAGAGAATAACTAGGATATATGTACACCAATAATAAGTTTCTGTGTGAGGATTTATGTGTGTGTATGAATGTACAATCCTTCCTTACTGTCTCACAAGATAACAAGGCAATGAGGTAACTTTGAATACCAAATATACCTAGAGGAAGGAAGAACATAACTGTACATGTGGCTGCAGCACCTTGTAATCTTATGGCCATATTTCAGATACCTTATCCAGGAGAAGTGATTCTTTACAGTCATAGGATTTTGAGTTTCAAGAGGAAGTTTGGATGGATTTTTTTTTTTACATAAAGCCCTTAGAATTTAGCATATTTTTCTTCTATTAAGTGTAGAAGAATATTTTTATGTGCTAGTAGGGGTGGTAAGGCACTTAAAAGGGAATGACAGCAATGAGCCTCAGGAAATCAGTGGTTTCATGTACACAATTTTTGTGTTCTTGGAACATTTCTGTTTCATTTCCAGTCTTGGATTTTTTTTGTGTTATGCCAGTTAATAAGCTGTTCTCTATCCATTACCTCTGCGCAGCCTTGGAAAGTAATGTTTTAAATTAGGATAGGGAAGGAGGGAAGGTATAAATGGCATCTGGTAGCACAAATCTCCTGCTAATACAGAGAATCTTTTTAACTAAAAGAAGCACACTGCTTTGATATTTTTATTCTGAGTGAGGTGTCAAGTCTGTGGCTGACAATAATACAGGAGGCTTAAGGCTGATGTGGGCTTCATAGTATTCAGGGTGTTAAGAGAGAGGAACAAAAAATGCCATGTCACTAATGATGCATCTGACATTTGTTTATGCATTCCTATGTCCAGTTTGAATGCAGAAAAGCTTAATATTAATTAAATAGCTCTTCACCTATTCCGTTCATTCAATTTTAATGACATATACATACATATATATTTTTATTGTACATAAGGAAATTACATAAACTTCTCTTATATGTTTTATAAATTCTTGACATTTTAAGACCTATAGGAATTGAATAAAGCTGGCTGAAACTGCTCTATTTATCCTGTGTGTTTGTGTTTTCCTCCTGAACTGCAGCAGGGTTGCAAAAGCTCTTGATGTCCCAAGACAAACAAGGAAACCTTAGGGAGTCAGAAAGAAAAGTGCCACCTTGCTTTCCTCCAAAATTAAAATTTTATGTTTTTTTCTTGTAATACTGGTCTTCAAAATGGAAAATGATACTAACCAGGAGCTAATGAATTGCACCTGGACTTTATTTCTACATCAGGAAGATGAGGGTGAGGAAGAGCAAATACCATTGCCCTGGAAAAGCACTTTCAGGGCTTATATAATGAGCACAATCTAAAGCCAGGTAGCATTGGGGAGAGAGCATAGTGGAGGAAACCCAGCTGTTGTTTGGGGATATGGTGAGCCTGGCCAAGCCTGAGTAAAGCCTTGTCCATTGGTGCACAGCCCGGCACCTTGGTTTTGTTCAATGTCCCTCCTGTTAAAGGTGCAGCCTGTTGTCAAAGAAACTGGCTGTTGTTTAAAATCCTCATAAGAAGAACTCACTCAGTGGATTCCTTGCCCAGACACCTGTGACCCTCAAGGACATAGGAAGGATTTCCTCCAACACAGAAATGGCTCAAGAAAACAAGGGAGCAAAGGCAGGGCCAAGCTTTCATGATCCTGAATGGTGTTTCCCTTTTCTATTGGCACTGTGTTGGGTAGAGTCATTTGCATCCTCTCTCAGTTGTGTACTTTCAACCAAATTAACCTAATTTAGTCAGTATTTCCTTGTCAGGAATCTATTCCAAAACTCTTAGGAAACTATTTCCTATCTTCCATAATTTCTCTCATCTTTTCCTCTACCCTTGCGTTTTATCTTCAAGATGAAGTGACAAAAACTACATGCAGTGTTCAGGAGGACTTTTCTTTCAATTATTTCTACAATAGTTTCCCATCTTCTATTTTTCAAATGTTGTGTTGTTTGAGGAACATATCTCAAATGATTGATAGATTTCCCTGATTAGCAACAGTAACTTATTAGAGTTCATCATGGTATGTTCGTAATTACAGCTACAGAGAAACCATTCCAGTCTGCATGAATTTCTGTCAACTCCTCTAGCATTCCTGGGTATCTTCCCAGACATGGTCTTCTTTACTGTTTAAACCAATCTTCTTTACATGGTTTAAGACATGGATTAAAACAGCTGATGTGCATTATCTTTGGACAGATATATTTATTCTGTAGTAAGGTTATAAGACAGGTTCAATAGAATGCCAATACTCCTTCGGTACCCTGAGATAACTCCACAGAAAATTAATTTCCCAGTCCTCTTAATAACAGTCTGGAGTATCTTAATATATAGAACCAATGTCTAATCTGTCAGACTCTCATTTACTAATACAGAAAAAAAGGGACACAGTTATTAGACAGGATTTTGCAATAGGCGTCCACGTGGGCTAAGCTGAATACTTAGATTTGTGTGCCAAATACAGATCTTGCAATTTAACAGCTCAACACATTAAAGGGTATTTTAAGCAATGCCTTGGTAGCTGTCTAGATGTAATTCATCGAACTCCTGGTGTCTTTATCTTTTAGAGAGTTTCAGTCTGGAAATGCATATCTCAGTGATCTATAATTTGCAAGTCATGAACATTTTCAAATGATATGTGCCATATGTGCCTTTTTTTTTTTTTTTTTTTTTTTTTTTTGAGGAAGGAGTGGTTTTTCTCTTTATATACCTTACCTGGGGTTTTCTTTGGCTTTATCCAGAGCTCCTGCTTGTGTAGTAGTATCACCTTTAAAACAAGAACTGAGCATTGCTGTGAACATGGGCCTATGTCTTGCCTTTGATTTTATGATGATGTCCAAAATTTTTAAACTGAAGTGAGGTCCAGGCTATGGAATCAAATGAAGAAATTTTTACAGTGATGTCATGAGGCATGCTTGGAAGATTTCCTTGACGCAACCCCCTGGGGAATATTGGACTGTCATTATTGCAGGTGCATCAGTGAGCAGATACTAACTCTGCAGTTCTGTTCCCCTCCAGATGGGAAGAAGAGCAGGTCATCAGTCTGGCACCTCAGGACAAGTTTTACAGGCATTTATGTGGCAATAGGTGCAGACAGCCATCTGCCACAATGCTTAGGAGGAGTCAGGTGCTTAACACCTTGATTTAAAAATACAGACTTAGGCATATCTGAAAAGCTCAGTAGGTGCCTATCATCTTCAAACCTTTAAAATCCAGCTTGGTGTGTTTCACCCATATCTGTGCAATGGGGTCGTAACACCTCCCCACCTCAGAAAAGGGGCTTAAGAGGCCTTTTCTGTCTTTAAATTGGACAGACAGTGGAGCATGACATTGCAATACAAGATCAACTCTCATGTGTCTGACTACAGCAAGTTTTTATCAATGTCTTTTTCCTTTACTAAGATTTGTGAGCAGTCACTGACATTTAAACGGGATTCATTAATTTTGTGAAGGTTTTTGCATAAAATATAACATTTTCCTTTGTGTTTTATGCAAATATATCCACACCTCTTGAGGCAGCTAAGCACGATTCCCCTTACGAAAATCTTTTAACATAGAAACATGCACTATTCTTCTCACTAGATGGAGGTCCAGTGCCATTTACACTGTAGCTTTCTTGACTTTTCCTGTTCTTGGTGAGATTGAAATAATTGCCACCATGATCTATACAAAGCTTTACAGTGTAACTGTGTTCTCAACAGAGGACACAGATAAAGGAATGCATATTTATAAATACCTTAAAACCTAGAATATGCTCTGATAATAAAACATTTAGAAAAGAGAATGTAAAAAATCCCATAAAGTTGTGAAAATTTAGATGCAGGGTTTTAGATGCAATGAAGATTTTATAAAATCCACTTGTACTGAATTAATTCCTTTTGGCAAAAGCAGAACTATATAATAGATCACATCTGCCTGGCTACTGCTGCATTAATCGTGACAGTAAATTGCTCTAACTCAACTGTTTCAATTAGGGAATTAAGGGCTGCCATTTATTTTGCTTTTCAATTCTTTTACCAATCATTCTGTAGTCCCAGTGCATTTAACACTCATCAGTTCTGGTGCTAGAACTAAAGGAATTAAGACATTTCTTGGGTGGTACTTCCCAATTGCACAAATGACTCCTATTTAACCTCCTCCAATCTTCTTGTCAAGCTTTGCCCTTCACTTCCCAGAAAGTCTGTATCGCTTTCATTCTCTTTAAACCTCTTTAATATCATGTTAGGCTTCTCTGAGAACCATTTCCAAGACAGAAAATATAAAATTAAAATAAAGAATCAAACAAGTAGGGATTGGGTTGGTATTGTTACTATACTGCTTTTCAGGCTAATGTGCTGTAAGGTTGGATGGGCCAGTGCTTTACGTGATGGGAGAGAGAGGTCCAATTTCTTCCTTTTCTCCAGACATTCTTTATGACAAATCAAATCACTTTGGTTCAAGTATACAGATCTTTCTTAGCCTGTCAGTGACAGCAAAGTCTTATAAAATTCTTCATATCTACAGCTCTCAGTGTGGGTAGTACCTTCCTGGTGAACACTAGGTGAATTTATGCCCAAACCCTAAAAAAATTTACAAATTTGGAGTCCTTCAGTACTTTTTCTAATGCTCCTGCCTATTCTGGACTTAATTTTTTAAAAAGATGTTTCAATCTCATCTGTGCAGAGAGTTCTGGTTCTTGTGAACTCCCCCATCTATGGTGGGACTTAGATACATAAACATAGGTGCCAAGTGCCAGTGGAGATGCCCTTGGTTATCAAGTCACCAATGTGGAGCAGACAGATATAGCACAGTAGGTTTGGAGGTGTGTGCCTTCCTGGAGTGACATCTGGAGACAAGGTGGAGTACCCTAACACATTTAAATACACACTGTCTGCACCAGTATGGGCACTCAAATTGCTCAGCTTTGCACAACAAAGAAATCGAGGACGTGGTGAAGGATCTCTTTAAGCACCTGGCATCTGAAATTTTACTGCAACAGTGCAAAATGGTTTTTCGGTCATCTCCCTCTGTCGAGGTAACTTGAGCGAGTATCTTATTTGTAAACTAGGAGCCTCCATACTTCACAGAGATGAAAATAAATAACTTGCAGTTTATGAGGTGCTGAACTACCAAAGAAATGCTGGGTGAGTAAATATTGTCATTAAAACAACCTAGGTAAGCAGCTCCACATTTCTATCCAAGACGTTTCAACCTCACTGAGTCCCGTGGGGCTTGCAGCAGACTCACCGCTCACTGCAAGTCAGGGCTCAAGTTATGAGCTGTGAAAAACTTGTTTATTTTAGAAATTAATCAACATTTCATTTTTCTGCATTTGGGATGGGTAAAAAACCAATAATAATAAAACAGAGCATTAATGCTTCAATTTATAATCCTTTTAGACCTGCATTCCTAAAACAAAAAAGAAAAAAGACTGTTACATAATTTTCACATTGATCCATTTCCCAAGTCCGTTCCCCCCATTGTTTTTGACATTGGGTAGTTTTAACCAGCTTTGAAAAACAGTAGAGTACTCAAAGATGTTTTCCTACTAGTCTAATGGAAACAAATATCAGGATAAAGGAGAAATGTAAGACTCCTCTGAGGAAGGCACAGCTCAGTCATTGTGTTCGCCTTCAGTAGCAGCCTCCTGGCTAATAAGGCATGCACATAGCAGGTTGGCCTATCCCCACGGACCCTGCTCCAGATGAGTCATATTAACTGGTATCTGTTTCCCAGAGCATGGGGATGAGCTGGGGTGAGAAGCAGGGCAGGGGTAAGAGGCACAATACAGATTGATGTTTCCAGGCCTCTCCTGTCTCTCTGTTCCTGCAGCATTTTCTTTTGATATTGCTTCAGCAATTACTCTCATGTTTGCTCATAAATTTTCTCTCTTGCTGATTGCACTGTATTTACTTATAAACAGTGAATGTTTTCAATGATTCAAAATGTAAATCTACTCTCAAAAATGCAGATGATGCAGCAACTTCTTGATTATGAAGGCAAATTCAGAGTTTTTCTAAGTAATACCACAGTTATTCTTAGTGCTATATAAATTAGTTTTACCTGACATATACCACACATACGTCTATAAAAGAGAAAAGTTTTTTACAAATAGTCAAGATATATTAGTTTTTATGGCCCATTTCCATTTGCTAAGGTTTTTTTCAAAATTGTCCTCAACCCATTATGTCCTTTTTCCAGATTTATACTGTAGCCAATGAATATGAATTATAACATTGTTTTTATTAAATAAATTAGTCATATCTTGACAGCCATTCATTAAAAATAATCAAAATTTATGCAAATCAAAGCCTTGGTTGTGTTTGACTCAACGAATCACTCAAGTGTGAGAACTATTAAGTGAGGTAAAACATTATTAGGATTAATATTAAAAGGACCACTCTAAACAAAAGTGAAAAAAAAATTTGTGCACTGGAGCAAATGCTGATTACTTCAAAATGAGATAACAAGATTATTAATTTCAAAGATAAATTTTTAAAATCTCTTTAGAATATGCAACTTATCTGAGCTGTCTGAAAATTATTAGACCTATCCAAAAACTCAGATAAAATGCATGATTTAAAAAGGGAATTATTTAATCATAGGCCATCTGAGATAAATACACCCACCTCCATGAAACATAATCCATATATAGAGTTAATAACTGCAACTTTTAAAGGTTGGGTTTTTTTACACAAGAAGAAGTCATTGCAGAGTGCTCATGTGGAACTTACATCACTGTCTTCTACTGAGATCTGAAGGCCAACAGAAAAAAATTAAGATGTAGCTCTTATTGCTGGAAAGCAAATGAATTTTCTTTCTGGCTTTTTATGGCAAAGTTCAGCAGAGTGTTATGAAGCAGAGGGAGTTGCCAGAACGGTGAATGAAATCCAGTCCTGAAACCCACACAGTAATAATGGAGAAAAGGGAGATGTTTTTCTTCAGATAGATAGTGCTATTTTTTTGGCATAATCTTTGTCACATAAAGGGAAATCTAGAGTCTGGTCCCTAGTCCTAGGCAGTTTTGGAATCCTCGTATTGGTGTACCCTTTAGCACAACTCTTTGACAGGCTAAATTTTCTTAATTGAACATTGTACATTTAAATAGATAAAAGAATGAAAGAAGAGAAATTATTGGGGCTTTAACACATAAAAATTGTTATGCAGTCAAGTAAAACTCCATATCCTGTGCTCCTTCAAATACCTACCAGGGAAATACTAAAGCTGGAAAACCAGAAAAAGTCAGTATTCAGATATCCCTCATGCCTCTTACAATGTGATGAGAGTTACAGTTTAAAAACTACGAAACATTTCATTAAAAAAAGAGAAGCTATATGATTTACATTCAAAGAAGGTTTTTGTTATACATCCTGTCATGCTGCTTCCTATTCTTCTTCTGTTCACTTTAGGCCAGAAAGGTTTAATTTTCTCTATTGACACAGAAAGAGATCCAGCCTGTCAATGAATGTGCAAGGTGAATCTCCGGGGAAGCAAATGCAAACACGCTGAGTAACACTGGTTTACTTTATTTGTAATAAATATGAAGGTTTATAATCCCAAAGGACTGCATTGCAGTTGTGTAAAGATTGAGTGTGAATGATAAAAGAAGTAGAAAATCTAGCTGAGTTATATTCTGAGCCTCTGTTTTTCCCCAGTTGCTATAGTAATGTTTAGCACCTTAGTTATTCCAGTATGCTATGTCCCTGGGAGATTTGTCGATTCAGGAAGAATGACAATGATGAGCCTGCCTTGGATCTGGAGACAGACCTCATTAGTTCTGAGGGTTAGACACAACACCTAATGCTGGCACAGGCAGTTAGCACACAAACGTGGAGGGGAATCTCAGGATGCTTTTAATGAGGCTACCCAGCCTGGATATTGGATTGCTCTCAGCACTCCAAAGACAGGTGGTTGTGAGGCTGGTGGGTGACTGCTGAAGCTGCCACCCTAATAATAGCTGTTCATTTGTGAGCCCAGACACACCAGCTCAGAGCCTCCTATGACTCAAGGGAAGTTGCCTTAATACTTAGAGGACAACAAAAAACGTAAGTACCAAAAGGTTGCCCTTTGGTCCCAAATCAAGTCTTTGGGCCATTTTTGCTCTCACAAGTGTAACTTGCAGAGGAATTAAAAATGAGCAGCTCTTTGCAGCAGTTAATCCTTTCCTTTTGCCTTTTCACTGTCCCCTAAACGGTCAGTGTTTCCATGCACTTCTGGGAGGGAGGAGAGAAATGGCAAGCAGCACTGCCACAATTCTCCATTTTCCTACCTGGATTGTGGTGTATATTTTTTCCTTAACAAACAAATTTTTTATCGATTCAGTGAGAATATCAGATATTTTACAAAAGATAAGACTTTTCAGTTTCTCTGTGCTATAGACAAGTGTCCTCCGAACTGGAATCAAACTACTGGAGACTGAAGGCTGAATAGGAACAAATGCTACAGTAGTAACAAAAAGATCTTTTAGTTCTTCCTGTTGTTTTTAACTCTTTTTAATCTCGTGACTGAGGTCTTACAAATTTGAACTCTATGACATTGACCATATTTCATAGATTTATATTTTTTTAAGTTCCTTGGTAAATTACAGGATGATCAGTGAGGGAAAAGGCATTTTGAAACCTCTGCTGTCAGAGCTGGCTGCAGTTCCATCCTTCCCCAAAAAACTTTCATCCTCTTTTAAAATTACTTGTGTGTGTGCACAAACCTGCCTGGAGCCCTAGTAAATTTCTTGAGAAAAGCTGAAGTGTGGGGAAGTAGAACTCCATAATCAGACACAGTTATTAAGCACTCAGTCACTCACACCACTGAACTTGAACAGCAATGCACCTTCACAAACCAACTTCCAAAATGTGACTTCTTGTTGCATAGCCCATTTAAAAAAGAAACACAGTTTGACAACTGAATGCTTCAATGTGTTGTATTCAGCTAACTGAAGATTCTTAACACCCGTTTGGAAGCCAGGTTTTCATGCCTTGGAGAGCACTGCAAGATGCAGGAGGAATGAGGGATGGTTAGTTATGGAAAGATATAGGAAGCTTTTGAACACCTGGGAGCAATTCAGCTGAGGCTGGAGGAAGATGTAGGAGGAGGGACAGAGAACTTTTGAGGATAATCAGAGCTGTCAAGGCTTTAGGATGAAAGTATCCAGTGTACTCTTCTGCATTTGGTATAATTGAACTGTATTGCTCTTTGATTTGTCTGAATGTTTTAGGAAGCCCATATATTCTGGAAGGGTGTGCATTTGTTCAGTAGAGCTGAATAAGGTACAGAATATCTTGTTTGACTGAAATGAGATTTTAGGTTCTACTTAGACCTCTCCCTAGAAAAATGGTGACAGCAAAAGCCTCATTTTTTTTCCCCAAACTGATAGTGTTTGGAAACGGGCTGTAATGATATTGTGCCCACTCCAGAATTAGAATCCAATTAAGAAATTTGGAAACACTTACTCATAGGAATAAGTGTTCTCATGTAGAAAAGAACATGAATAATTATTTTTTATTTTATTTCAGGTGTATTTGAAATATATATTTTATTATAGCATTTTGTTGCATCTTTTATTAGGAGCTTAATAATAGAACTCCTTTATTAAATTAGGAGAAATGTCATTGTTGGTTAAAAGGTACAATTCTTTGATTAAGTGGCTTGAAAATAGTTTTCATTAATTTTAATGTGAACTGAACATCAATTGCTTCTGCGAGTCTTACCTGAAGTTTGTTATTCTTGTCTTATGCATTTTCTCCTTGATTGTATTAAACTTACTTTACAATTTTCAGACAATAGTTGCAATTTTTAAATTCTTATTGTTTTCTTATTGTAACAATTATCTGATAGTTTGCTTACTTTTTTGTTGTTTCTCTGCATGCTGTTAAGGACCTAATTATATGAGACTTTGAAGGTGAAAAACATAGATCTCAGATTTTAAGATAAATGTACTATTGTGTTGCCACAGGGTTTTTTTCTTTACTTAATCTTTCTTTTTCTTGATGAGAATGCCAGATTTCTATATATCAAATTGTGGGATGGTTGTATTGGGTCTAGAAAAGGCCTTTTCCACTGTATTAGCAATAAATCGACAGCTTTCAGCTAAAGCATGCTCTATTGCCTGCTTTAGAGCTTTTCTGCTTTTTTTTCGACACATTTGGGCTATTGATTGAATGAGAGAGCCACTGGACTTAACTGTCCTAGCAAACACAGGATTAACCACAGGACCTGTATTTTGGTGATGATGTCGTCGACTTCCCTTTAGTGAGTGCTCAGGTCCAGTGAGAATCCATTTTTCTCATCCACTTTTCCAGTACAGTGTGTTTTCTTGGCTAAGTATAGGTACTTCTTAGTGTTAGTTCCACCATCCACCAAGCCCCAGATGTTTATTTCTCTGCAGTTTTACATGGGATATAGCAATGGCTCCAGGCTGTGGTTTAAGCAGTAGGATCCAGCCAGACAATGGGAATTTTCTTTTGCTTTAGTAAATACATGGGTTTGTTTACTCAATACCACATAAACTGCATCCAAGCAAAACTTAATTAGATGTTCTGCCAGGAGAAAACTATGAGAAGAGAGGAAGGGAGAACAGCTGTTTTTGTCATCTGCTTCACTCCTCTGCTTCAGACCTACAAAGGTAAGAGAAGTGTGACTGGCTTATTTCCACCAAGAGAGTAAATAAGTGAACGAGCATGGGTCTTTCACTCAGGTTATCTTATCTGGTAAAACAGGAGGGAAGACAAGCCTGTTTGCTGATAAGCCAAATTGAAGCTCATGTGCTGGATCTAAATCCCTTGCGATATTATTTTATCAACGGATTTCTTACCACAGAATTTCTCCTATGTGTGGGACATTTATTTTTAAAATAAAATGTCTTAACACAAATATATTTACTAAATAGGTTTTTATTTTTTGGGGTGTTGTTGTTTTTGCTATTGTTGGTGTTGTTTTTCATACAGGCCTAAGATGCATTGTATTCTGGGGTGCTGGTTTCCTGCTACTTCTACTTCACATATTTTTACTACATTTAGATCTTGATGACTGTTTAAAAGAGTTGTTTATGTTTCAAACCTCCCTTTCCTCTTCTCCCCCAAAACTTACAAAGGCAGCTGCCACTCTGACTTGCTTTTTCCATGGGTACACATTGTTACTGCCACCCCCTGCATGGAAAGCTGTCATTTGGTTCTTGGTACTGATCAGGTCTGTGATGTTGTGTGAGCCAGAGGATCACCAGCTGAGAGCCAGCTGGGCTTTGTCTCAAAGGCAATTTGTCACCTGTGAAATACTACAGCTTTCTGTCCCATTTGAATTCACTATTGCCTCACACATGAGTATTCTGTGTCACCCAAAGGAAGACATTGTCTGCTGAGCTCGCTTCAGCCAGTTCCTCCACCACAGGAGAAAGGAAATGGCTAAACTGAGGAGAAGCCGTATGAGGAGCAGCTGAGGGCACTTGGTCTGTTCAGCCTGGAGAAGAGGAGACTGAGGGGACACCTCATTGCAGTTTTCAAAATCCTCATGTTGGGAAGAAGAGGGGCAGACACTGGTCTCTTCTCCAGTGTGACCAGTGACAGGACCCCAGGGAATGGCCTGAAGTTGTGTCAGGAGAGGTTTAGGCTGGATATCAGGAAAAGCTTCTTTTCCCAGAGGGTGGTCAGGCACTGGAACAGGCTCCCCAGGGAAGCAGTCACAGCACCAGCCTGACAGAGTTCAAAAAGCATTTGGGCAATGCTCTCAGGCACAGGGTGTGATTCTTGTGGCTGTCCTGGGCAGGGCCAAGAGCTGGACTTTGATAATCCCTGTGAGTCCAATCCAGTTCAAGATATTCTCTTATTCTCTGATTCTATGAACTATTTTGTCCTTTTTATTTTTTTTTTTTTTAAACTCCAGAATTATCATTAGCAAGTGCTGTTCAGCAGTGAGAAAACAAGTGGTTAAAACTCCATAATTTCTGGTGCAGTGGTGAGAGTGCAGTATTGACATTCTGGGCTGGTGCAGATCAGCCTCCCAGGCTGGCAGAGCTGCAAAGCAAACGTCTCATCTTGACAGACTGGCTACGACTGAGATTACCTCGAGGATGGCAGCTGAGAACATCCAATGTAAATATGCTACAGTGGTCCAAAATTATTTACTTTGTAACTTGCCCCATTCTTCAGTCAGTCCTATTGTACTTCCCTCGCATTTTGGTTGTCACAAGCAGCCTCTTGACTGAAGTTTAAGCCTTTGGTAATGAATTGATTTCTCCCATGTGTTTGTGCAACTGACTCACTGTACAATGAGGTTTTATGTTATTCTGCAATGTGACAAATATGTAATGTATGCAGAACAATGATTCTAGTTCTGGCAGACATTTGCTGTGCTCACAACATCAATAAAGGCAATTTTTTTTCATGCTATAAAACACTCTGGTATGACTATAATGCTATGGCTCACTGAACTTGCTTTAAATTGACTCTCAGCCTACCGATCAGATTATCAAAACCCAAAGAACTCCTCCCTTTGCTTTCCTGTAGCAGTAATTTGAGGAGGCAAAATACCATTAAGTTCAATGAGGCGTGATTAACACTCAAACACACAGAAGTGAGGAGTCCATAAAAATGTGATGTTGCACTTAGTTATTATGTCTCACAGGTATTTAGGTGGTTTGGAGAAAATTATTTGTGAGGCAGAAACTGGACATCTTTCAGGTTTTCTAAAAAAATCTCTAGCTGACATTCTATTTCGCAGCCAAATACTGTATTCACATACAGTGGTAGTATAACAGTTGCTGAGATTTTCTATTTATGGCCATATATGTTTATCATGCCAAGCATAATTTATATCCTTGACTTTTGCATATTTGAGACAAAATCAAGTTGACAAAGCCGATGGAAAAAAAACTCAGTCAAATTGTGTTTCTATGTTGGTAGAATAGCCCTCGAGGAGACAGAATGTTCCCAGAAGATGCTAAAACAAACATGCAAACAGAACTCTAAAATAGGACCAAGGCAGGAGTTCAAGTGCTTTATTTTCTTTCTGAGACAGGCAGCTTAACTGTTTGCTCCAAAGATACAGATCAAATTAGTCCAGAAAGTTACATTGCCTTGCTGAATCACTGTCTGAAAGGTTATTTTAAAGATGTTGGAACACAAGCTCAAGGTCCCATTCAGGGTAAGGTTTTCACTGTATGGATGAATGGCAAGGATAACCCTTATATATCAGTAGAAATTAACTGAAAAGTTTAATCATGGAAGAAAGGAATGTCCATATTAATGGGTGCCAAATGGCATCACTTCAGCTTTATCAATGGTGTTAAGGAAATTTTTATATAAAGGGGTGCAAATATGGTGTTAGATGATGTTGGCTGATTCAGCTTTGCAGCTCTTGAAAACCCAGAAACTACATTGTGCATTTATGTATATCTAGATATGTGCATTAAAGTATTTTGTAGATTACAGACTGTGGATTATGTTCAGCCCAGAAGCAGTTTTCATGGTCTTGTTTAGAGGTCACAGGTATACAAGCAATTTTAACCCTATGAATTTCAATGTATGTCTGTACTGAATGGCACCTGACAAGCTTCACCAACATCTATGGGAGCAATATATTGAAAAAAATATGGGAATGTAATGCATCAGCCTGTGAGGTCTGATACCATCTGCCAAAGAGGGCCATCAGGCAGCTGCTGCACATTCACACTTGCTGTGTGTGACCACATGCACATGTACAGTGATTAATCTGGGTCGGAGTCAGGCTGTCTGGCAGGAAACTGAACGCAGCGGGGCTGACACGCAGAAACCATTTCTCTAAACCTGGGCCGTGTTCTCAGCTTGTTCAGGACCATGTACTGCTCCTGCCTCTCTCAGTGGATTCTCATGAAAGAATCAGCCCCAAGCTGACCTAATTAAATGTCGATGGTGGGAGGCTGCTGCCTCTGAGATGTATCTGGAATGAGCTACTGGAGGAAATTAATTAATCCTGTCTGTAAGCAGAATGTTGTGGGACAGTCATTGGTTTGTCAAAGCTTTCTTATAGCAACTTAAGTTTGAGACACAGCAGAGGACGTAAAGGGAAGGTTCTAGAGAGCACCGATTAAAATTACATTTTCTTCTATGTTTTCTCCCTTAGACTATTAATTCCATTATGTGACATAGTAATTTTTTTTTTCTTTATGTAGAGGGACGGAATTGAAGGAATTTTTCCATGCAGTTTCAAGTGTCTTAATTTCTAGTGTCTATTTCAGAAATAAGAATGGGATGGAGACCCATTCATTCCAGATTAGCATGGTATTTCTTGTACTGGGAAGCCCAAAACTGGGCATGGGGCTGTGGATGCAGGATCACCAGTGCTGAAGTGAGGGCAAACATCACATCCCTTGACCTGCTAGCAGCAGTCTTCCTAATGCAGGCCAAGATGTTCTGCAAGTGTATATTGATGGCTCATGTTCAGCCTGATATTTACCAGGCCCTCAGATCTTTTTCTACAAACCACAGTACAGTACAGCCTGTACTGGTGCATGGGGTCGTTCTGGTCTGTTCTGCATTCCCATTGTTTGATTTCATAAGGTTCCTGTTGGCCCAAATCTCCAGCTCCTATGGGCTCTCTGAATGGTAATACACCCCTCTGGCATGGAAATTACTCCCTACAATTGGATATGGTCCAGGGCTTCTTGGGGTACCTTCTCTTTCCTCTTACTTGGGTCATTAACAATATTAAGCAATACCAGTTCTAGTAAGTGTCTCAAAATGTGTCTACATGGTTAAATGAACTGTATTTTTACATCTTGCTTTATTCCCACTGTGCTTCTAAAGCTTTTGGTTTTCTTTGTCTTGCTTGCTGAGGTTTTTATGAAGGTGAGACTTCTGTTTCACCACAGAATAAAGAATTGCAGTTATGTGCCCATTTTCGCCTGCTTCCCAACTGCCCATGACTATAAATACATCAATCATTTTATTTACCTGCTATTCTGTACCTTTAAAATGTGGTTAATGTTTCTAAAGCACTGTGAAGTGCTATAGTGAAAAACTGCCAAATATCATTAAATAAAGATTTGTGCTTCTGGAATTTAAAAACAGAAGCCTAATGGTTCAGATATGAAAAAAAGGAAAATCAGAGTTAAATAATTTTATGAGTGTAAGTCCAATTATGAATGCATCAATGTCAGAAAAACCTCCATCTCTCTTATGATGGTCTTAATAAAGCATTTTGTCTCCTATCCTGGGTGTTAAACTGATCTCTCCTGATGATCTTCAAAAACAATCCCAGAACAGCTAGCCAGTACTGACAGGCCTAATATAGAAATTCTCTTGATGTCGAGTAGTTCTCATCACTTGGCCACAAATCTGTAGCTTTTGAAGACAGTCTCAAACTGTATTTTTTCCTTTACAAGCAGAACACACCACTAGATCTTGACAGACTGTCAGTGAGGCTTCATCCTTGAAGAGGAGATGTACTCCTAGTCAGTATTATTAGCAAGACTCTATCGCCAGGCAAATCTAGAGCTCTTGACTCAGGATAGATTTATCTTTGATTTTGTCATTAGAGATGGTGAAGGTTACTCACCGAGTATTATTGACACCTATGATGAACCACTGGCTTGATTGACAATTTTCAGGGAAGTGAAAAACACTGTAGTTTTTCTCTTTCACGCAATGTCATGCATTAAACCTGTCATGGCATTGTACTGAATAATTACAGATGGTCCTGGGGGGATGGATTTTCTCTGACAGGCTTTTTGCCAAGGATCACGTAGCAACGCTAAGCAACTACATTTTGTGAGAGGTAACTTTCAGCCAAATGTAGAAATGGCAAAAGTATGTACATTGAACTTCTTGTTTCCAAGGAAGTGGAGTGTGTTTTATGGTGAACTTAATGATGAACTCAGTGAAACTTTCTTGAAGTTTTCTGGGTTTAAATGATGGTCTCTATGAAGAGCCCTTTGCAAGAAGTACCATAGCTGACCTGACTGACACATGAATGACAGCTTCCTGTGGTGGGAAAGAAAAGTGCTGCACTGCAGGTTATGTTTAACCAATTCTGGTAGACCATCCTTTCAACAGCTTTCTTACAAAGTTTTTCATTTGTAAAGGATAATGGCAAATGAGCTGCATTTCTGCTTCTTCATGCTGAAAGTTGAGTTTCCGGTCATTCCAGAGGGCTGAGCGTAAAAGGCGCTTGCTCTGGTTTTTCATTAAACCTGTCAGAACTGCCACCTCTCTTTCATGACCTGACAGCACAGGCGTTTGAGTTCACTGGAGAATGCACTCTGGAAGGCTTGTTCAGCACCAGTCTGATGTGCAGGACAGTGGGGGGCTGCTGTGTGAGCTTCATCTGACCAGGTCAGGGTGGCTGTGCTTATCTCTGAGCCATCTCGTGTGGCTGGCACATGCTGTGTGACAGACTACATCTGTCACAGCAGCGGTAAATAATTTATCACAGACTCCTTTGAACACAGTAGAGGATGGATTGCAAAGGTGGATTAGAAGTAGACTTTTTTAGCTGTCCTACTAACTTTCACGCTTCTCTGTGTGCTGTGCAACAGCAGAGAAGCTGTGCAAGCTGCCTGTGTCCTGATGAGCCTTTCTTATTGCAGTGAGGTAAGGCAGGCATATTGCTATCTGACTGAGATCTTCCATATGGGAATGAAAAAACCAGCTCTTCTAAATTGTGTGAGTGCAAAACAAACTTTTCTGATGTTTCCCACATTGCATAGGACTGTATTTGTACCATGAATGTGGCCATAAGGTAGAGTAGCCAAACTGTCTTTAAAATTTTATCCTATTTGTGCTGGCCAGGACTAAAAACAATTGAAGAACTTTCTTTTCATAGATTCACTTGAACAAAGAAAACTCCCTTCTTTGTTTATGAAGGCTACGGGACAAGTGATAAATAAATATGCACACACATTTACCTGTTTCTCCAGTTAACAAGATAAGGAAATCTGTGTGGTAACAAAAAATGTTTTCATCAAGTGAAAATAATCTCAGCTAGAATGGATTATAATAATAGGCTTTTACACAGACTCTGCTATATGTGGGCTAAGTGACGGAAAAACTAAGTGTGATGAAAATATATAAATTATTTATAAGGAGAAATGCATTTAAAATTGTCATGGCACTTTATTAACTTTTCACTCAGGTGGGGATTGTTGTGACAATACAATAGACTTTGTTTTTTTATTTTTTGGTTTGTTTGGGTTTTTTTACTAGAGATTACTGATTCATGTTAAAAGTCTCTAGATTTGACATCATTTTTCCATGACTAAATTGCTACATAATTTTAAAATAAGAAAGTTCTGCTGTCAATACTGATTGATGCATTACTATTATTTTCCTATATTTCCTTTGATTTCTTTCACTTTTATGTTACTATGCTTGTCACTATTCGAACATGTTCTGCATGTTTAATATTTAATATTCAAGGGAATTGCACATATTCTTTTGGCTCAGTACTTAAAAGCATCATTCTCATAAATAAACCTGTAGCTAGCTGCAACAGACCTATTTATTTATTTTATGTCTCATTCTGACAGTTATTGCTGCACTTATTTTTTCATTAACACACCCTTCTTTTGTTGCTTATACCACACCTTTGAATGTGGGAAGTTTTCATCCAACTATTACTAGTTCTATCCCCTTTAGTATCCATCAGGGACTTTATTAAAGACAGTCTCTTTTATCCAATCATTCAACAGAGTAAAAATAATCCTTTTTAACCCAGAAATTCCTCCTAGAACAGACCAATTGGGAGTTATTCTTGACTGTTTTCATTCTATATGATTTTAAAATTCCCATCTGGCTGTGCAAAACAAGAAGAAAGTACATATATTTGAAAGGCTTCCCAGTTGCCTGATAAAATGTATGATTCTCTATCTCCAGAGTGCACATGGGAACTTGGTCTAAAAGGAGCCCTCAGGTCCTTTTGTCACAGGTAGATCACGACATACTTCCACCCCTGTCAAGGGACACACCACGCCTTGTCTTGTCATTGTCCCAGCGTCTGGCAGTCCAGCAGCATCTCTGCAAACCCACTTCTCTGCTGCTGCTCAGGAGAGAGACAGTTCCCATCAGAACCAGTATTTGAAATCATGATGTTGTTGATAGTATCTATGAATGAGCTAAATTTCTTGCTTCCCATGTTTACTGTTCTGAGAAAATAAAGTTAATTGCTCAGAGTCTTACAGCAAATAATACTGGATCACCATGGCTGTGTACCACCATGCTGAAACTGCTTCTATGTTCTTTTTGGAGAGGATTTCTCAGCTAAATCTGTACCATGATGTCCACAGTGCAGCCTTGAGAGAAGAGAAGCTAAAAATGCTTTCCCCCTGTTGTTTGAACATCTGCAGAAGCAGTCTTTCCTCTGGAAAACTGCATCCCAACTAATCCATGTCTGATTCTTGGGGCTGGTAGATACAGTCTCATAGAGACTTGTCATCTGCTGCAGCTGGAATTGGATACTCCAGATTTCCCAGCTGAGCTACATGATTATGTATGGTAGTGGTCTTCTCACATGTTTGAACCAATGAATGTTTAACTAATCTATGTAATATGAAATTTTCTTCAGCAAGAAAAGCGGTGCTTGTCTTGATTCCAGAAAGCACAAATAATCAGTGCTCAGGACAGGACAGTTTCTTGAGGCAATTCAAATTCTTAATTCCAACTGGACAAAGAAGAGAATTTTTCACATTCCTGGTGACCATGCTCACTGGGACTCTCAAGCACTGTGTGGCTCCATGCTGAAGACTATTTTAACGACCGAACTGGGAGCTCAGCTTAGAGGTTTGCCTCATCAAATTGGTCACCAGCAGCCTGCTTTGGCAGTGCTTTAGATGAAACACTTCTCACAATTGTCTAACTAGATTTCTTCAAGATGGGAACTGAGACATGTACCCAACCTAAAATGCTTGCAAGTGACTGTCACTGAGCACATAGTGACTGGACCACATATTTGCCCTGTGAAAAAAGGGCAAATGCAGCTCCTTACTGCAGAAGAGATCTAATTGGGACAACTGGATTTTTTGGCAGGAGACATCTCCATGAAAGAAATTTTTCTTTTATGTCATCAATTAGGTTCCTGAGCCAAAATCAAGTGAAGCACCTGAACTCATCAAAGAAAAGATTATTGGTTCTTTAGTATTGAGCAAACATCACATTTTTCCTTGTTTTGTTTTGTGAAAGGTAAAATTGTTTTGACTGAAATGTTCTGAGAATGAAAAGGAAAAATATGAAGAAAGCAGGGACTGGCCTGAGAAATTCTGGCACAGGGCTCAGCACAAAGTGTTTAACTTTGACAGCATTTTATGGGCAAGTGAAAAGACATCCTGAATAAAGATCTTGGTAACCAATAACAGACATTGCACCCCAGTCAATCAGGGGGAGTTTACTTTCCAGTGAGTTAAGAGTTAAAATTACAATAAGAATTCTGTAGCAATTAAAAAAGAATCAAGCTAACAGGGAATAAGATGGCTATTGTAAGAAATTCTTCATATTAGTAGCCTTTTACGGTCATCTGCATTCATAGCCATAAATTTCTACTCAGATTGCTGTCCTTCCAATGAAAATGTTTGACTAAGAGCTTGATTTGCTTTTTTTTTTATAAGTAAAGAGCTTGTTCTCAAGAAATAAGTACTCAATTTTTTTTTTCCTTTGGGAAACAAGAACAACAAAAATGTTACTCAGCAGAACTGGATAAACTGTTTGCATTACTTTACACTGTATTTTTATTTTTGTTTAATCTAGGCAAGATAGGCTTGGATGGAAGAGATTTTATTTATTTATTTGATACTTAGTTGAGCACAAACTGTTCCAAAATCCAAGGTGGAAACAGGGATGTTAAATGAGGACTTTCATCCAGGAACAAAGTGGATATACCTACCTGAAGTATGTCTTTGCTATAAAAGTACTCTAAGCTGAGCACTGGGGTTTAAATATGTGCAATTATCTAACGCTGATGGGATTTTTGTTTCCAGCTGGGCCTATCCTCTATTGAATAAGTCACCCAGGAGATACTTGAGGTTGAGTCACTGTGCCAGACTGAGATCCTTTTGCAGTGGTCTGTTCTCCTTGTCACAAGTGGAAATTATGAGAATATCCCTGAGGTCAGTTAGAGCAAGAGGTGTTGGGTGTGAGCTCACAAGTGACTTGAGAGAGCGCTGAGATACTGGAGTGAAACATCTGAATCCCTAAACACTTGCTCAGTTTTTTCTTGATTTTTCTAGGTAATCTTCTGCCTGACAGTTCCTCAAACATCTGAGGCCATGCTCCTTTGTTTGCTCTATAAGTGATGTTATCTGAGTGTTTTGGTACCTTTGTATCTGTGCCCAGGCCACAGAAAGGTGCTGAGTGGGTTTTTGTTGTTTTAATGTGATTTGTTCTCGAAGCCTCACACACACTATGGAAAGGGATTCATGACTATCACCACAGGGATGTGGTGGTAGTGCAGCTTCTTGTATTCAACAACTCACAGTTCAGTTGGTGACATGAAAAATCTGAAGTGAATCAGATGAGTGCCTACGGTCTTGAATATCTTACTGGAGAGGACAGTAAAAAAAGTACAGCAGAGGCTCAAGTTAATAAAACCAGATATTAAATTATATTTGAGACAGAGATAAGGTTTATTAGCTTGGATACCATGTTGTGCAATGGCTCTTTTGATATGGAATTAGTTTTCACTGAGGTTCTTATGGGCACTGTGCAGGTCTGTGTGACTGTGCTTGTGTCTGGCCTCATCTTCCAGAAGCCTCAGTAAGGATTTGGGTGAAAAATGCAGACTGAAAGCCTACAGAAATGTTTAAGTGGACTCTATTGGAAAAATGTTCTTGCTAACAAACTAAGAGAAGCCTAATGATCCAGGACAAAGCTGATCTCTCTAGATCCTCCACTGCAGCTGTGTATTGCCATTTGGATAACCTACCTGTGCTACGTCCTTGAGTGCAGCCATGTCTGTCCTCCAAACCACTTATCTCTTGTATTGAACTGCTTGTACCTGGTACTTTCATCTCTTGTATTGAACTACTTGTACCTGGTACTTCTGATTAAGACAACGGTAGTTTTGAATACGATGAACTGAAACTTTGTGGTTATAGTAGTTTATAACCATGGTTGGTGTTCTGTACTTTGGTTTAAATTGCCAAGTTTCCCATGACTCAGTCTGTGCAAGCTTTGGCAGTTCCAGGGTGAACAAACATGCGTGCACATACACATGTTTCCTTTGAGCTATTATTAACAAGAATGTAGAGGATTTATTTCAGCTTTCCTGCTTGATTGGTAAACAAGTTTGTTATGGCTATTCATTTGGATCCCGTCCACCTTTTTTTGTTTCCAGAAATGGTCTCTCAGTTTCCACTTAGGCAGTCATTTAACATTACTTTCCTTCACCTATTGTTATCTGTCATTGTATAAAGGTCACTGTGTTTTTGCTTGTTTTCCTAAAACACAATACACTGCTCTACACCCATTCTATGGAATCAAGGGAGATTCATAAAACCTTGGAGCAGGTGCTGAAATTGCTGGTCAATTCACTGAGGTGTGAACATGTACACATACACACACACCCTGTCAGCCCTTCTTGTGACAGGCCTGGCCCAGGACATGTTTGAGACCGCAAGTTCAGAATGCCTTGCAAAACTGTACAATCCCCTTCCTAAAGCTCCTCTGGTAGCATTGAGCCATGGTCAGCATGAAGAAAACTTGTACCTGTCCACTGGTAGAGTACAAGAACCAGCTGAACTTGCATGTGCTGAGATAGTGCAGAAAAACTGTGGTGTGACATCCACCTCACTGGCATGGCCAGACTATGCCCTAGCTCTTCCCCAGTCTAGGCTTACAGATTTTCTCTCTGGAGAACTAGGACACAAGGAGAGAGAATGAAAAATGTCTGGGTTCCATCACAGACATAAAACATGACTCTGGAGGACATGCCTTTTCTTGTGAAATGCAGAAGTGGTGCTGGGTTCCAACATTACTACTGCTCTGTGTTGCTCCTACACCATCTACGAAAAACTTGCCTGGATTTTAAAAGTAATTGTCCAGGAAAAGGCTGATACCTCGCTCTCATAATATGACCTTGTCTCAGAGTAAAAACTGTGACATTCAGAAATATGGATAGAGAAGGGTCACTAGATAACAATACCTCAGGGCTTGTCTTTTTATTTTAAGCATGTTTGTCTCTGGGAGTTCTCTGACAATTAGACAATGGCTGAGGAACTTAAACCTTAGCCTGAAATACTGAGGGAGGTAATAGGGCACCTATTCACTCTTAGTTAGTCCCAAAGAGCAGCCTCCCACCTGGTCCCCTGGGA
Organism: Daphoenositta chrysoptera; assembly: GCA_013397915.1. Classification (NCBI taxonomy): domain Eukaryota; kingdom Metazoa; phylum Chordata; class Aves; order Passeriformes; genus Daphoenositta; species Daphoenositta chrysoptera. Next base: position 445,461 of record VZRO01007277.1, on the reverse strand, counting down.
TAACTATGAGTACAGCAGAGATGTGACCAGGGCATTAGAGACATCACTTCAACTCAGGGCAATTTAGCTTGATTGTAACAAAAGCAATGTGATTATCTTAGAGCTGGGCTGTTACATACACAAGGAAGAACTAGATATATTCTAAAATTAAACAGTACAATGTTAAAGAAAAACACAAGACATAGAAAAATTTACTTAAAAATAAATCTCTCAAATTTTCCGTTCTCTGAAGTTTATTAAAGAAAATTGAATTGTGCCGGAGTCTGTATCCTGGTCATTCTGCAGTAAATCCAAGTTAGCAACACAGACTGAAGCTGATTATCAGGTTAATATTTCCCATTGTTTTTCTATACTAGGCAATCATGTTCTATATGAAATTTAACACACAGATCAGACATCACTTTAAAACTGCCCACTTGGCTGTTTCCCTCTTTGTTCTGGAAAGAGGCTCTCCTGGAGCATCACTGGTCAGCAGTAGCCATCACCTCCTAATTTCCAGTTTCCAGTGCTGAGGAGTTTAGTTGCCTGTGTTCTTAAAACAAATGTAGTCTCTTTGCTTTTAGGAGCCATCTATCCCCTTCACAATCTACAGTCCTCCACAGAGACACACTGTTCCTGTTCCTCCTCCCACCCATCTCTGCACCTATTCAAGTTGGTTTCGAAAGAGAGAAAGAATAGGTGACCCAAGCTGTGCAGATTTCCCTTGGGTTTGTGTGACCACGTTTTGGTAGCAAGGGCCTCCAGAAGGGCCTTCTGTGAGAAGCTGCCAGGAGGTTCCCCCGTGTCTGCCAGAGCCAGAGCCAGCTGGCTCCAGGAGGAGCCCACTGCTGGCCACAGCTCAGCCCACCAGCAATGGTGGTAGAGCCTCTGTGATAACAGATTTGAGAAGGGTGGGGAGGGGAGGGAGGAGAACGTCTGTGGAAACAGCAGCCAAAGAGAAGAGTGAGAACATGTGAGAGAAACAGCTCTGCAGACACCAAGGTCCGTGAAGATGGAGGGGGAGGAGGTGCTCCAGGGGCCAGAGCAGATTCCCCTGCAACATGTAGAGGTCCATGGTGGAGCTGATATCTGCTTCCTGCCCCCGGAGAACCCCATGCCAGAGACATGGTGCCCAAAGGAGACTGTGACCCTGTGGGAAGCCTGTGCTGGAGCAGGCTCCTGGCAGGACCTGTGGACTCGTGGAGAGAGGAGCCCACACTGGAGCAGGCTCCTGGCAGGACCTGTGGACTCGTGGAGAGAGAAGCCCACACTGGGACAGGTTTGCTGGCAGCACTTGTGACCCCATGGGGAACCCACCGGGGCAGCCTCTTCCTGAAGGGATGCACTCCATGTAGGGGATCCCACACAGGAGCAGTTTTTGAAGAACTGTAGCCTGTGGGAGGCACTCAAATTGGAGAAGTTCATGGAGGACTTTCTCCTGTGGGAGGGACCCCATGCTGGAGCAGGGGAGGAGTGTGAGGAGTCCTCCTGCCGAGGAGGAAGGAGCAGCAGATGAATTGATGAACTGACCACAGCCCCTGTTTCCTGTCCCCCTGAACCACTTTTGGGGGAAGCAGGTGGAGAATTCAGGAGTAAAGTTAAGCCCAAGAAGAAAGAAGGGGTGGGGAAAAGGCACTTTTAAATTTTTGTTTTATTTCTCATTATTCACTCTGAATTGATTGGTAATAATTTATTTTTCCCCAAGTCAAGACTGTTTTCCCTGTCACAGTAATTGCTGAGTGATGTCTCTCTCCCCTTATCTACACCCACAAGCCTTTTGTTTTTTCTCCCCTGTCCAGCTGCAGAGGGGAGTGAAAGAGGGGCATTTTTGGGCACCTGGTGTCCAGTCAGGGTCAGCCCACCACAAGAGTATCGCTGTACTTATATTCAGGCATTGGTAGCTGGTGACAGAGACTAGGAAATAGCAATTAGCTATCTAATATAACTTTTATTCAGACTATTTATAGCAATCGCATTTATTTCTTACAATTATTCTGAAGTGAAAATGCTCAGTTTCAGATTCAACTGTAGTGTATTTGCTGCAGAAGAAATAAATAATTCAGCTGGTATTTCTAAAAATAAAATTAGTTGATGAGTCAGAGAAGAATTTCATTTACATAAATGTTAAGGCTGGAAGACTGGGACTGTCATGATCAGTGTGTCTTGACCTGTGACTCTGTCGTGTCTTAGGAGGCTGTCTGGTAATTCCTGCGTCAATTGGTAATTAAGCTGGAAGATTCTTCAGAGGAGACTGAATAAAGGGCCCAAACCACATTCTTGCAATGTGCTTGTTTGCTTGTGTGAAATGTACACTCCACAGACAAGTCAGAATATGGTGATTCATCATTTTAATTAAAAAATTTAAGACCATTAACATTTACTGATTTCTGATAGCTCAAGTGCAAATTTTTAAATCACCGATAACTGTGAACCACTGTGTCTGCGTGTTTGTATGTATATATATATATATATATTTATACATATAAGGCACAAAGCATATTTCTATTTATGGGAATCTAAGCCTTACCAAGAACCTGTATCAGCCATGGGAGATGTGTAAATAGAAAAGAAAGCAGCTGGGATAAAGTGAAAAACATAAACTAATCAAACTCTAGACTGCAATAAGAGCTGCCATGAAACAAGAAAATGAAAACCACAAATTGGTACCACATAGAGCAAAAGATCAATGTTTTATTGACTGGAAAACAGACTGCTATGTACTCCTTGGTCAGTCATTATCCGTATTGATTTATGCCATTGCACTTTGGCTCTGGCTTAGCCATGCACACATATTAATTTTTTTTTTCGCTTTCCTGCCTAAAGTAATGGCTGTCTTCAATATGAATAAGGGCCTCTCAAGTCAGCCAAATAACTCTATGCACTCAAGGTCAAAGTCTAAAGAAGAATAACTTAAAGACATGCGAGACAAGGACTCAAGCCCTGCCGAACGGTGCAGAACCTTCCATGCCTAACATCACTGCTCCATCCACAATGGCCCAGTGCACAAACCAGGCCACTGTGACACACAGTGTGGAAGAAGGAGGAAGATAGATGTTTGTAACTCAGCTCTAGATGACCTTTAATAGTGGACATTTGAGTGCTGGAGCTCAGCAAGCAGATATGAAGGCCGGCTACCTAGAAACTAAGACCTTGTACTGCAAGCAAAAGCTGCCTAGATTGCAATGACAACATTAGTAATTCTTGACATTCTGTTAACAAACACATGTGGCTGATGGTGAAATGAATCAGGAATTGGTTCTGGAGAGTTTATAGCCTGCTGTCCACAAGCAGGAATTTACAGGCAGAGGGATGAACAGTGAATGAAAGACCAAGAAGGTAGGGCCCCTAGCAGGGCTTTGATTGCTGGAAAAACAGTTTTGAATGCGGGAAAGTACAAGGTTAAAGGGACCAGTATGAGTTGGCTCTTGTATCAACTATTAAAAAATACATTTTAGGCCTGCATTTGAAGGTATAGCAAAGACAATGGAAACAGAGTCTTAAGGCATATTAATTATGGGAAAATGTACATCAGCACAACTCAGTCTTGGGCGATCCTTACCTCTTGCAGTAGCTGAAAATCTGGGTTTATTTTTGCTCTAGAGCAGCCATGCCTAAAAAATTAAGTACAGTTACCCAGTTTTGGGAAAGGATCTGTGCCATAGTATTTTGGATGGCTTCTTTGGGCAGCAATCCCAGTAAGGAAAGGGAAGTGACATTTTTCCCTTTAATTGGCCTTTGGAATGAGGCTCTCTGAGTCTGTGGTCCTCAGTGTAAAAGCACCTCCTACTTACAATTTCTGCCTGCTTTGTCAGCATCTTTTTTGCCCAAAGTATGGAAGAATATAGTATTTACAAGGTATTCTCTTCAATGTTATGATCCAATAGAAAAATGCTTGTGCTCAGCTTTCCAGGCCAAGATTTGCATCTGTGAATCAGTGCTAATGCCTCATCATTATGCATATGCCAGACAGACTTTTCATAATCCTCCTTGGTTCAGAGATGATAAAAGATAAATTTTTAAGCTTCTAACGGCAGAGTGCAGTGTGTTACAAGGAAAATATACTGGAGTTAGCCTTAAAATATAGACAAACCTTTTCTGCATCATTTTATTAACCAGTATGGGGCGGTTGTCTAATTTTTGCTTATAAGCAGTTGAAAACTATGACAGAGTCAAACTGCTGATGGAAAGTTACTTGAATGACTAAATAACTGTAACATCTTTTATATGGTTTTCTTACAGGAGAGCAGTGAACTACATTGCTACAGAGTGAGATTAATGCAGCTGCACAGCTTTCCGCAGAACTATGAAGCAGAGCCACATTTGTGGCAAAGGATGTCATCCTGGCGAGTGAGGAACTCCTGGCCCACCAGGGAGACAGAGCATTTGGTGCAGTTAAAGCATTCCCCGTGCCACTGACGCTCCTCAAACGAGATGTATTTGGCACCTCCAAGAGCTGAAAGAGAGTATGAAAAAAAGAAATAAGATCTGAATCCAGTGTTTCTGGACACAGTTCAGTAATGCAACCGATGACTTTTTGGTGTGTGATCAGGTTGTCATTCGTCTAGCAAACAGTCAAATGAACAAAAAAATCCATATTCTGAAATATTCTTTGTTGGCTGAATTGAAAAATTACTTTAAAATTAATGCAGTGGGAAATATTTCAAGCAAAAACACAAGTTGCTTGCTTGCGTATCCCATTATGAGATCTGAACACGATGGTTTTATCAGAATGTCCATTCAGGTTTGCTTATCTTCCCCACAAACTGTCATGAAATTTATTTGCAATATGTTGAAACATATGGTTTCTATTCAACCCCGAAGGAAATCTAATAATTTCCACCTACATTTCTTTAAATTGACTCTTTTGGAAAATACTAGATCATGGGATTCCTAGCAGAAGTATCTGAAATAAAATCTTGAGGTTTGGGGGTATTTGAATAGTTTTGGTGTTTTTTTGTTGTTATTTTGTAGTTTCTGTTTTTAAAATCATGCACATGTGATTGGGTATTCATCAATTTCTTTGTCCACTGACACATGCAGCATGCACCTGTAAGAATCAGGCAGTACTTTTCAACAGTTGACTCCACACAAATTAGGATCAAAATGCAGAACACCAACAAATAATCTCAGAAAACTTCAGCTATCATAGACCAGCGACATACATGTCTAATTAGAAGTCACATAGAAGTATGCAAGGATGCATGCAATAGAGCCCTGTTGCATTTGGCAAAGTTCCTAATTTGACAGGTGTGCCTTACCAGCAGGCAGTTAATCTGTGTTCAGTTTGATCACATTTGCATTTAAAAACAAAACTGAAGAAATCACAGAGGGATTTGTGTTTACTGTCATGGGACGAGCAAAACAAATGCCTTTTTTTATATTCTTAAGGAGGAATTTTACTACAGAAAGCTCTAAATCAAACAACGGAGGAACACCTTTGGGCACATAAAACAATTCCTCATCAGTTAGAGAACATGTGTGATCAGTATGTTCTAGCAAGATACAGGACATGTGACACAGAGAGAGTCTCTTTGGTAGCTAACTCCTTCAGTCTTTCATTATGATGGGAGTATTTTAAATGTTTTTTTCTAGAGTGAAAGTCTTCTTTGAGAGGAGACTGATGATTCATTGCTGCTTGGTCCCTTCTAGAAGACGAGGCTCACCTGTAATAGGTTTCTTGCAACCAGCACACTTCTCGGCATAAAATCTGCTGAAACAGTCTACACAGTATGGGTACTCATCTTTGGAGAAGAATCTTTGTCCAGACAGCTGGGTTTTACACCCAGCACACACAAAGCACTCTTTATGCCAAGGCAGGTCATGGTAGGTCACTCCTCCAGAAGTTACAACCTGATGTATTGACAAACAAGGACAGAGCAAAGGAACAAAGGTGTGAATCACAAAGGATCATCCAGTCCTTCATAAGTACTTCCACTTACTTTCTCTCTTCCCATATGCACATGAGAAGAGAGTGTGGTCACATCAACTTTTTTTCATCTGGATTATCCATTTAACTACCTGGAGTTGAGCTCAACATGCTGCTGGTTTGTTATTCTCAATTTTCTATCAGAATAAAACCTCATAATTTGTAATAAACATGTTATCTTTTAATGAAATTTTTCTATTATACTGTAGATAAATGTTTAGAATCAGGCATACTTTCAGAAGAGAAATTCTCAGTGATAAGCAGTGGGTGAGAGAACTGATGCTGAGATAATAGTTAATCTCCAACCAGTATTTTGCTGTCTCTCAACTGCAACAATTTTTTAAGTATGAAGAAAGGCAGTAAAGAAAGAGAAGTAAAACAGAATGGAGATCTATAGGGTCAGAAGAAGAAAAAAATCATGTTTATCAGTGTTATCAACTTCTCTTTGCCAGCAATACACTCACAGCTCTGCACTGGTTATTTCTGAAGAGGGAAATTTCCAGTTGTTCTATGGCTCCCATATGTGTGGTAAAGAGCTGGTTTCACAGAAGTTGTGAGAGACTGTACAGAGAAATTTCTATAAAGATGAGCTGTAAGATAGTGTTTCTACTATTAAGTCATATGCATGATAGGGAATGAATAAATGAATACTGTTGGAACAGGAGGAGAAACAGTTGGACAAACTTAAGTAAAAATAGTGGTATCATCAAATTTCCCAGGGGAATACAGTTTCAGGAAATTAAATAATAATACTGGGTCATGTCAAGCAATAAAGAGATTTAAATAGTTCCTGATCCCTGTAACATTCCAGTTTTGGGCTACTTTGTAGTTATGTTTGCTTTTCCATTAAAATTTAAAAATCACTGGCACTAAATTCAAGATTCAGTTTGGCAATTTATTCACTTTGGGCTCAATTCTTATGAATGGGAATTGATGCAAGTTTCAGAAGTAAAAGGGTTTTAGCTATAATAAAGAGGGACTCTGCATTCCTAGAATTTTTAAGAAGCAAGTGCTGATTAATTCATATAGGTGCTGCTAACATCAATGCCTCTAATAAACATAATGCATAATTACTATAATTGCCATGTGTTCATTTAATGCAAATAAAAGGCTAGACGTACCGACATGGGAATATATAAAAGTACTTTCTAACGTTTAACTACTGAAGAACAAAATAGGCAATATATTTTCCTTAAATTAAAATTTTTTGTTAGAGGTAGAGGTTTACAGGTAAACATCAAATAACTACAGGAAATGATAAGTTATTTGATGAAGTGAAAAAAAAATTCTTTCAGAGTGATGCAGGTACTAAACAATAAGTAAAATTCTGCCATTAAAAGCAGCTTAAAACATTTCCCTTGAGAACAGTATCACACTAGAATAGTATGATGCTTTGAGCATTTTCATCAACCAGAGACAATTTTAAAACATGAGAAATCGAGGGAGGGAGGAACTGATTTATCTGTACTCGGGGGAAAAAAGAAATCAAATCAAGCTTTCTGGTACCCACAAGGGTACTATAATGTATTGAAGCAGTGGGACTCTTGACTAGTGTTATCACAATTGAATGTTACATAATCTACTAATTGCCTGATACATTTCAAGAAAAAATTGCCAAGCTTGTGGATGATTTGCTCAGTTTAGGTGGCTAATTATGCATATCTGAATATGCATAATTATCTGATATTAATTCAATATCTGAAATTTCAGATACTAATTCAGTATCTGAAAAATGATGGAAAGAGACGCATGTTTACCAAGGCAAAATCAGAGATTTTCAGGAAAGGAAGGTTTTACGTAACTTTCCATTTAACCATTGCTAAAAATCACAATCAATAACTAAAGAAGCCTAAAGCATTTGTTTTGGTAAGTAAATGTATTTCAGATATAATCAGTCTTAGATTAATATTAACTAGAGTGGACAGCAGACACTGTCACATGTGGCTTTCAGTGCCCAATCTCAAAAGGAAGACTCCTACTCTCTACCTGCCAGACATTTCACATGATCCAGCCCTTTCCCCCATGAGCAAAATTGTCTCATTAGGGCAATTTTTGCATTGTATGTTTAATTACCTTTTTGCAAGCGTAGCAATGGTGAGCAAATTGCTTCTCAAAACAGGGCACACAGTAATTCTCACTGTCTTTGGTGATTAATGGTTTTGTTCCCAATGGTTGCTGACAATTCTGGCAAACAAAACAGGATTCATGCCAAGAACTTCCCTTAAATTCCATTTTACGTGAACCTGCAAAAAATCAAAGTGAATAATCCCCCCAGATATAGCCTTGTAATATAAATATTAAATGCTGGGACTGCTCTTGTTTCGAACCTTCTATCTCAATATCAGATTACCCAAGAAAACACTTATCTTCAATTTAATAGAGCTTCTAAGGATGCACTTGAAATTTCAAGAACACATTCAGTGCCATATATTCATCTGGTAAAAGTTGTGCTGGATTGCCTAAGCTGTGATTTTTAAAATCTGTTCTCATATGAATGTTTTGGGGTTTCTTCTTTGTGATTATGCTTCAGTTGCTCAGTTCCTCTCAAGCCAGCCAACTCAGTGGTAATGTTCAGGTACACAGCACTTTTATAAATTAGAGATTAATTTGTTGGATGTTTAGTACATTTATTATTGTCCTGTCTTCTGTCTTCCTTAAACTAAGGCTCCTTCACTTATAAATGCATTATTTATATTAATCAGCATAAATTGGCAACTTTTTAAAAGTAAATATTTTTTCTGTGATACAGCACGTTACACTGACTTCTCTTACAGCTCATCATTTCTGTCCTAGATCAACAATTCTTTTTATCATGTTTAACTGGATTCTTTTGATACAGCACAAGGACAGAAATTTGCTCAGTTAAATGTTTATCAGAGGAGTTTCAGAGCTTTTATCTCTGTGCACAGGTGTCCTATCTCGATGTAGAAGCATAAATCTAAGATAGGCATATATACCTGGGAATAATTTTCCCAGTGGACCTCCATCATAACTTCCTACCTGTAGGCAGCATCAGACTGCACGGAGAGGTGCAAGGTGCTTTACCATCCTTCCCACCCCAAGAAGAGGATTGCTGCTATGACTGGTTAATCCCACTGTACCTGTTTCCTGAACTGTGGGGCCAGGGGAGAAGCTACTGGTTCTATTTAGACACAAAAGGTTTGCAGCTTCTTCCTGGTGATCAGAAGGGTAACTTCACTGTCTTTCTCAAGTGGGTCTTGTCAACACAGAGCTAGCAAGCTGGTGAGAAGGAAGCTACTGATACAGAGACTGGCTGGCACTCCCATGCCACTGCTGCACTGTTTCTCACACCTTCAGGCACTTGCTGAAAGGCTACTCTCTACGTCACAAAACATGAAGCATGGATATACACCAGAAGGTAATAATGCAAACCTGAGTGTATTCTGGTACTTTTTTGATCACATCTAGTAAGGTGTGCCTATCTGACAACATTTTTATAAACTATATACCATTTAAGCAGTATATAATGCTTACATTGAACACAACTATATTGCTACAATATTTGTTTCCACTAATGCAGCTTTCACCTATAATGAAAAGGAAACAAACTGTAAAAATAAAAATCAGTGTTGCAGGTTGAACGCAACATCAGGAATATAGTATCAATAGTAAGAAAATAATTTTGCACAGCCTGGACCTTATTGTTTGACATTCAGATATATTGAAAAATAGAATTCCTATGCCACTGCCAAATTTACTGATGTTCTCTGTTCCAAAAGTTAGGGATCCACTTTCCTAAGCAAGCAGCTTCCTGTTGCCACAAATGGTGCTCTGGCTTCTCTCAGATGCCTGTGAAGAGGAAGCTTTTGGGTAATCACTCTGCTGTATGAGCTTTACTGACGTGGTGGCAAAGAAAAGTCTGGAGGGTGTCCTGAGCAGACACAATCAAAAGCTGAGAAGCAGTTTCGTGGAAAGTGCACAATTACAAAGGTTGCTAATGGCAGGAAGTAAGCCTATTGTAAACACAGACAATATTGTAAAATGGGCTTGTATTCATTTTAGTAAAAATGCTGCTAATGATTTGAAGGCAAAACGTCATGTTTTGAAAATTTAAATAAAAACTATTTCTGAGTCAAAGCAATACTATAAAGAGCACAAGCACAGGGTCTGGTCAATGTGGAAAACATGTAGATGACTTGTCTAAACTGGCACTCCTGCTCACAATAGCTCAGTTAGTCTACCTGTGCTCACAGCAGGATAACACTTCCTAAGAACTGCAACAGAATCATGGACGTCACGTGAACACATTTTACCCTGCATTGAACTCTTAACATTTTTATAAGGATTCATAAGGCCTGTCAGTGATAGATCAGAAGTGTGCCTTCCCGCTCCTCACTGCTGGAAGAGTGCTACACACAAAGGAAGAGTAGTCACCTCAAAGATGTTCTGAAAGTCAAGGATCTTGTAGCTTGGTTATTCCAGGAGGTGGTCATAATTAAAAATGCAGTTCCATTTTCACCAAAGGGTCCCTGCTGTCTTACCTGGCATAATGGTCTTCTGGCAGTGGAAACACTTGGATGAATACTCATCAGAGTAGCACTCGGTACACAGCAGGACCTCGTCCTTGGCAGCAAATGGTTTCTCCACCAGTGAGCGGCTGCACTTGGCACACCTGAAGCACCCCTCATGCCAGTGGCGGCCTTTGTAGGCCAGATCCTTGGAGAAAGTAAGTTCATGTTAATGAAAACGTTTCCTTACAGTGTTTTCATCCTTCAGGTCCTTCCAGAATTAAAACGAAAAATGGAGAGCACTGCAGTGGTGGGTCCAGCCAGAGGTGTGCTCAGGAAAGATGCAGCTACTCAATGTCACACTGTTGTGCAGATCTCTTCCAGAGGCCTTTAGGAGCTGCTTTGGCAGATACAGAGGTCCTTCCTTATGTAACTTAGAGGTATGTTTTTATTGAAGACTTATTTTATATATTACAGTTGTCTTTCAAGGGTAAACATGTGGTCAACGTTTTTAATGTGCACAGACCACAGGAGAGGAAGCCCATACTCTATAGAATTTGAAATGAACCTTATGTGTTTTCAATGTTACTACTTCTTCTTCCATCCGGCACGATATAATGCTAAGTTATTGCAGAAAACAAGCAATTAAAATTTCAAAATTATTATTAGGACAATTAAAAAAATCATTGCTTTTGTTTACATCTGATATAAATTCCCCTGAAAACTTGGCAGAAAAAATATTCGTTTAAGACTCAGCAGGCTTAGGGGATGAAAGAGCTAACAGTATATGTATGAGATCCTGACTAAGAATTAAAAAAAGACCAAACAGTAGATTTCATTTTTCCACAGTTAAAAAAGGGAAAAATGTACCTCCAGAAACCCCTCCTACCTTAAACTAAAAACCAGACTCTTCCAGGTCTCTTTTATAAGTAAAAAGCCCAAAAGGGCACAAATCCAATCTCATTGTTCTCCTTTATCAACTCCCTGCCTTTTAAAGAGCTAAAACTGAAAGAAACACAATGCTTCGTTTCAGGAGGTGCTGAGCACGTACCACTTTAATTTGCTTTAGTTAGCACTCTGAACCTTGCAAGAACTAGGCTGTCAGCCCACAGCAGCCCGAGGCAAAGACTGGGTGAGGAGGAGAGGAAGAAAACCAAGGTCTAGCCCCTTGGCAGAGGTGGGACAATCATCTGTAGATCTCTGTGTGCCACTTTTCTAGATGTCTCAAGCCAGGTGCACTCCTTTCTTATCACCTCTGCTTTTTTCTCCCATTTTTTCCTTCCACTCAGTCCAAAGTCATGGCTTTTTGTTTACAATTTTCAACAATGGTAATCCTGTCACTTATTTAATTTTTGATTTTAAAAGTGAAATGAAGTGAACTCAAAGCACATGTTCTCCTGGTGAACCTGACTGGTGGTACATGTTTAGTGTTGCTGTGGGTAAAATGCTAATGAGAGTTTGAGGAGTGTCTTCATCCAAATCAGCATTTTCCTTGGATGATTCCTGTACTCAGAAAAGGTTCTTTGAAGTTCTTGGGCTGGGGAAGCCTTCCAAGAGGTTTATTTTAATAATTTTCTGTCCTTTTATTTCTAAGGAACATAGGCAAAGAGAGCATGGGGAGAAGGTGAGCATTACACACTGAACTTGGCAAAACAAATGCTTTTTGATGGCTTTCAATTGAACTTAAAATTCAAAGTCAGGGGTATGTGCTCTAAATTGAAGTATGGGGTACTAGCAGCCCTGTCAAAGACCACAGAGGAACTTGAATTATTAATTAATATTGTGTAAAAAGGAGAGGTGAAAGACAAGGTCAGAAACACTGCCACTAATATGCCATCTGTGAGATGAGCAAGGTAAGCATGGCATTAAGTAGAAATTAAAAAATATTTCATTTGCAAAAGAGAGAGAGAGAATATGGAAATTATAAACATATTGTCTTCTCAGCTTGGCATCTGCATGTCAACAACTACAGTAAAAGTAATTTATTCAATACTCAAAAATATTTTTTTAATGAACATCTCTCAGAAATTTCTAGCTGTCATTCAACCTGACACACTGAATTACACCAGCCACCCTATCAGCCCTCCAGCACTGTGCAGCCTCTGCAGCCAGTGAGTGACTGGAGGTGAAGGATGGAGCCTAGCTGATGTCCACACACACACCACAGCCTTGCCGTATGCTTGGGGTGTATGCACGTGCAGATTTCCTCATCTTTGATCCCAGAGCTTTTGTATTCTGGGAAAATAGCCCTGTTTCACTTTGCTGAGTGTGTGGATGTGCAACAGCCATTCTTAGGTCTCTTCAGCAACACAGGGATATGCAGAGGGGTGGGTATGGAATCTGCCTTTAAAGAAATTGGGTTTGTGTATAATTTAACAAAGCACAACAAGTGCAAGCTGTGTCTTTACCTTGGAGTTGCACTCGATGGGCTGCTTGCACTCCTCGCAGGGGTTGGCGTACAGGCTGTCATAACACGGAACACAGTAAGCATTTTCTTCCCTTAGTGCGTATTTCCTGCCACGGAGAGACTGCAGGCAGAAGTGACAGTCTGTGTGACTGCTGGTCATCCTGCTGGGGCCCTCCACCTGATCTGCAAGGGTGGAAAAATCGGGTAATTCAGTTCATGACCATCTGCTTGCTGAAATAATAAGTAATGCTGCATTACCTGTGAAAGTTAGACAGGCATTTCCTGGCCCTTTGCAGCGCCCTGGATTTCTTAATGTGGGTTGTTCTACATTAAAAGGGTAGCCTTTAAAAACATACACTGCATATTGTACTACCTACATGATGGGGGGAAAGAGGGCTGCTTCAGTTTATTGTAACACAGTTTCAGGTCAGACACCTGAAAATGAAGCCATCTTCCCATTCTCTACGTACAACTACTGGCATTATGAGCATTATGCACTGGATTCTGAGACATGGTTCATCCAGAAATCACATAATGGAGATAGAAGCAATAATTCAAAAATGAAACCAACTGGGGACTTAAAAGGCCAAAGAGAAGAGGCAGACACTTCATAGTGTGTTCCTGACTTTCTCTTGATACTCCTGTCTTTCTGCTTGTTTCTTTCTTTTAAAAATACCCCCACATCCACCTGACCAAACAGAAGGAAGACAAGGGACTCCAGGATATATGACTGGTTTTTGTACTATCCTGACTGCGCTGCTAATATTTGGTAGCAATGTAAGGTCACACAAATACCCCTGGATAGCAAAAGAGTAAAATATAAAGAAAAATAAACAAAATCGTAAGTCAAACAAAATCATAACTCAAAGAAAGCTTCCCTTGTTGTTATTGGAAAATATTGTTTTCTCTTACATATTTCTTTATTGCCAGATTCCATGTTGGCAGTACCAAAATAATGTGACATAGTTTACATTTCTGTGCCAGACAAGTGCAGGAAATACCACAAATCTATTGAGCGCCAGTTGTATGAATTTCCCATCCTTCAGTTTTTCGGGCTAAAGATGCTTGGACAAGCATCAAAACCTCAGCTGCTTTTAGATCTGCAATAGTGAATGTTTTAAGTATTGGGGAGATGAAGACTTATTTCAGTCTTCTTGTTGCTGGTTAGATCATCATCACTTTGCTAAAATTGGGTTTTGATTCTTGGAAATGAAGGAAGAAGAAACCAGAAAGTTCACAGTGAAGCAACCCTGAAAACATCTGCTGGGCTCATTGGATTGCAGTCTTCATTGAACTCAGAGAAGCTGAAAACAACCGGGGAAGGTCTCCTAAAATATTTACATGTCAGTGGATCTGGGCAGCTGAAATTTTTGCACTTTAAATAACAGGGCAAATTAGTTTATCTTAACCAGATGCAGAGCCTGAGAGTAAGGAAGAGCATACAGAAGATAAGATTCGAGGGAGTACTTATCCATGACAAAGCCCACATCTAGTCCACTTAGAGTTACACCCGCATAATTTGTTTTTATATACTAACTGCCTGTCTTATACCCACGGTTTAGCTTTAAAAAGGCATAAAAACTTTTTCTGGATTTCTGTTTCATAAGCTCTAAACCAAAATGTTTGTTTGAACTGTGAGAAAAAAACAATTACTGCAGGTTTCCACTGGCACCAATGCATAAGGTCAGGCATTTATTAATCTGTTCTGGGAGGTGTAGGAGTAAAACAGTAAGGGAAGTAAAACAGGAAGGGAGAGAGGCTGTCATACTTATTTCAGACCAAAAGTAATGACTTGATTGGAAAACTTGTTGCTCCTGTAAATTGAAAATCTTTAGAGTTGAATTGATTTGCTGTATTTCTTACTGCCATTAATATTTGTGTCAGCCAAGACAGGGTGTAGTAAGGAAATAAAATAATCTGGAACTCAGATCAGTGGGAAACATGCTTTCTTAAAAATATTTCTGATGTGTTTTATGTGATATCCTTGGAAAAAATAATATAACAGGGCTTGAATCTGGACTTCCATTTCCTTAAGATCAAAAAAAGATTTGAATGTGTAACAAATGAACCCACTTATATGAGAAATGACCTCCATCAGCCTATACAGAACATGACATATAAAAACCAGGCAGAGCTCAGTGCATTTAGTGCACAATCACAGTCATGACCAAAGTCAAGGTTAAGATTTGTGCATTTTGTTCTATATTGGGGAAGAAGTAAAAACTGGTGTCTAAGGACACAATCAAGAAATGTTTGTGGTTAACTGTGCTCCATATTCAAGGTCACAGGACAGGCTTGAAACTGGGTTTCAGTGGAATTTTCATTTCTTTTTTTTAGTGGGAATTAAAGTTACGAACTGCCTCGAAGGATAACCCTTGGTGAACCACCTTTCTGATCTCCTCCTTTCTGGATCAGTACTCCTGCTTCCTGAAAGAGTTTCCTCTCAGCCTAAACATGGCAACAGTAAAATCCAAACAGGGAGTGCATTAATAGTTTTGTTACTTATAGTGCTTTTTGTTGCACAAAGCTCACCAACAGATAGCTTCTGCAGAAACATCTCTGTCTCTTCATTCTAGTAAATGTCAATCAGGTTTTTAGGTTATCAAAAACTCTGCATACCAAGTAATTTTCTTTAAAAACTGGTTGTCTTGATTATTGCGTTTCCTCCCCAGGAAGTCAGTCTGTTCCAGGAAGCCCAGGTCGTGTGCACAAACAAGACCCACTACTGTAATACTTCAGAGCTTCTGAATTTGTAATGTAATTATCCTCCCAAAGCCCAAAATGGATATGGGAGCAAAGTGTTATTAATCCTGTTCTACAGATGAGAGTTGTTGCTTGAGAACTTTAAAAAAGTACCCCCGAGAACAAAGTCAAAGCCTGGGGGTGTCCTTGCGCTGCTCCTCTAGTAAAGTGCTCAAGCTGCCCAAGGCTTTTCTTCAGAAATTCTTCAGACTTTGGCCATGAATCACCATAAAAGACCATGTTTGGGAATGAAGCAGCAGTGGTATGCAAAAGAATGAAGATTTTTGCAAATCTTTTGGCAAAGGTCTGGGTAACCTTTGAGAACTACTTTTGCAATTAGAAAATGCAACAAAAAAGGTGAATCTCATCTCTCCCAGCACCACTTAACCTTGCTCCAATAAATAAGTAATGGTACGAGCACCACGCAGTTAAGTAGAATGTTTTTCTTGTGCTTTGATCCTAATCTCTAGAGAAATATGTTTACTTTAAGTTTGCTGGAAGTTAGACTTTGTGTTTTGAAGGTCAGTTAAGAAATCTCTGGAGATCTGATGTTATTCACTCTCATGGAATGAAACGCTGACTCCAGCATTCCAGCTGCTAACTGGAGTCCTAGGCACAGGGAAAGACTGCCTTTCCTTGGGAAAAGATGATTTTACTATTTAAATTGGAACATCTTAAATTGGAAACTAAATACTGTTCATTTTTATGTACCTGGCAGGCAGGGATACGTGGTATCATTTGTAGTGTTAAGAATATTCCAAGGAGGTGCAGACAGATGTTGGCAAGGATATGAGGATATTGTAACTGGAGTCCCTGGGGTCAGATTTGAGAATGCAGCAGTTTCATGGACTGAATGATAAAATAGATGAAAATAAAACAACAGATCTTGATAGTCAACCTGCTGTTAAAGCAGATTAAGATAGAATTTGGCTACAACAAATTAGGACAGGGACTTTCTGGAGAGTCAAATGATTTCCTATAAAATGGAGTGCATTAGAAGACTTCCAGTGAAGAAAGCTGTAAGAACATGTTTGTGAAGTTGTGAATCCTTGTAAATATGGAACCATCAGGAAAAGAATGTTTGTTTTCTCTCTGGAGCTAAAAAGCACAGCCACAAGGTTAATATAACTCTAAATAATTTATCTTGATGTTTTCTGTAAATATATGTTAATCTCCCTCACATCATATAAGAATACAAAGATGAAACATTCAGAAATTCATTCAGATGAATGAAAAACATTCAGATGAAACTACTCAGAAAGGAATTAGTATACACATATGGGTGCAGATATGTACATATAGATAGAAGTATTCTATCTTTCACTTCGTGGCAATTCTAATGGACTATTTCCCAATCTAAATATACCTGCCATTGAACTTCATCATCTTTTTCTTTAAGAACACACAATTATTGGAATAAAGCTCTTTCTCAGGCATAAAAGAAGAAAATGATGGGAAAATAAATCCTTGGAACACCACTGAAAGATAAGAAAAACAATCTGATCTCTTATGGGGAGGACACCCCTGCAAGCTGCCCTAGGCACTTGTTCATTTTCAAGTAAGTGTATGTTTTTATCTTCTAACGCAATTTGGCTTACTTGCATGAATTTGCTGACTTCATGTTCCCTATTTCTATTTCTGTCTCATGCATTTACATACATTAAGGGTTCTGTAATGTTTGCTTTTCTAAAAATGGCTAGAGCAGCAATAGGAATTAGGGGCATATATTACAGACCAAGTCGAACCAAGTACCTACAGGAAAGAAGACACAGATGTTAACTCTGAACTGTCTAATCTCTGTGGCACGGTGCACTAACACAGCACCAGGTCCTGGAAGCATCTGAGTGAATGCAGAGCTCTCACTGATGAAATTCTCCTTTAAGCAGCCAGGATGGATGCCAGCCAGGACACAGCTGTAACAATCCAACTATCCTGTTTCATGGTCCACTGTTTTGGTGGGGGGTCATGGCAAAGCAGGTATTTTAGAGGTTGATCTGGTAATTCACACTGACTTGTACTGTGTTCACACACCCCATGACTACAAGCAAAAAGGAAAAGAGCTGTGGCTTAACTAGGGGATCAAGCATCTCTGGAATTCTGTAATTTTTTCCTTAATTGGTATTGCTGTCTGCTTTGTTTACACCATGCAAACTCAAATGGTGTAGTCATCTAAATTCTTCCTTTTTTTTTTTTTTCTAAAATAATTCTTCCTACATTTTTTACAGGTTTTCACATAGTCTGGTAGATCTAGAGTTTTCTCCTGTGTCATTATGGAGCTCAGTCCTTTCTGACTACTGTCAAATGTAGGAAATAAAACAAAGTGACAAAATAATTCAGCTGTGCACTGTTGTACCTTTCAATGTAAAATCCTGCCAGTGTTCTTAGTCGTACTTCCCATATTAAACCATAAAACAGGTTTTAGGATTGCATCTGTTACAAAAGGCTCATTTGATGAAGAATATTCAAATTGGTTGGTCAGTTAGGTGGGTCAGAGAGGCACCCACAGCAAACTGGCAGATGACACCACACCAGGAGGAGAGGCTGATACACCACATGGGTGTGCTGTTATCCAGAGGGACCTCACTAGAATTGGAGAAGTGGGCTGAGAGGGGGCTCATGAGGTTCAGCAAGGGGAGTTGCAAGGTGATTCTGTGATGGACCACAGAAAAGTTTAATCACTTCTGAAAGACAAAAGAGGGAGGGTAAAAGTCTCCACAAAACCTCAGTATTCTCTTATGGGCGTCAGAACAGGAGCGGGGGCATTCTCATACCAACAAAACAGGTCTCTTGTGGATGCCTTGTTGTGAGTCCCCATCAAAGCTGGACACACACTCAGTCTAAACCCGTGAGAAATGCTATTGCTGTCAGCTGAAATATTCACATTCTTGAAGCTGCAGGCGTGCTTTAGAGCTTTGCTATCTATAACCTTGGAGCACAGAATTTGAAAGATTCTTTCAAAGATAATATAAAAGTGTGATTTTTAAAAGTATATAATCAATTATGTTCTTCAATACAATTGAAAGACAAAAAGAGATACTAAATACCTGGGGCCGAACCAGTCAAGATGAACACTTACCACAGTCACAGCAGTGAATGCATTATGATTTCCCCATTATGCTTTCTCCATTATGCTTTCCACCTGTCTTTTCCAGTCCCCTTTCCTGCCTGCACACTCACCTACAATGCATGATTAGGGAATCATGAATGATACTTCATAAAGCATTTAAATAAACAGAAAATGGAAGTTACAAATGAAGACATGCACTGAAGTCCTGATATGAGACTTCCACGAGTAAGTTCGTCCCTATTGTGTAAAGCATAGACTCATAGAATTTTAAGGGTTGGAAGGGACACT
This sequence comes from Daphoenositta chrysoptera, assembly GCA_013397915.1. Classification (NCBI taxonomy): domain Eukaryota; kingdom Metazoa; phylum Chordata; class Aves; order Passeriformes; genus Daphoenositta; species Daphoenositta chrysoptera. Next base: position 426,583 of record VZRO01007277.1, on the reverse strand, counting down.
AAAGATCATCTGGTTCCAACCCCAATGCCGTGGGCAGGAACACCTCCCACTGGACCAAGTTGCTCAAAACTCCATCCAATCTGGCTGTGAAATCTCCCAGCGATGGGGCATCCATAATTTCTCTGTGCAGCCTGTTCCAGTGCCTCAGTACCCCCTCAGTTAAGAATTTCTTCCTAATGTCTAACATAAATTTCCCATCTTTCAGTTTGTACCCGTTACTCCTTGTCCTATCACTACAGTATGTGATGAAGAGTCCCTCTCCAGCTTCCCAGTAGGTCCCCTTTGGATACTGGTAGGCAGCAGCATCAGAGGAGCACTTTGGAACCATCCCTGCTAGAACAGCATCTGCACAAAATGCCTGCACAGCTGGCCAGAAGTCCCCCAAGGAAACAGCAGCATCCCAGCCATTCACTGACACCAGCAGGCAGGGACACACCTCCCTGAACGTGACACAAGCCTGCCTTTGGGACTGAAGGCTTTCCCGGGGAAAACAGCAGCAGTAACAAACAATACCTGTGAGTGAAATGCTAACAGGTCATGAAAAAAAACTGTCTTGACACTAACAAGAAGTAAGAGAACTTCAATAGGGAATGCTGATGCTGGCTGTAATCTTTAAGGTTTTAATGAAAAAATATGTAATTTCTTGTCTTTGCAGATATTTCAGCTGTAGCAACCAGATTTCCCTAGCGTTACATTTCATTTCAGGAACAGCAAGGTGGATGAAGAGTACGCTGTTGTGTGAGAATGAGTGCATCACATGAATTACAATCCTTTTTTAAAAAAAAACCAAAAATACTACAAGTGACTATACAGCACAACTTTTTCTAGATGGGTTATTTAAAAGCCTGTGACCTACTTAGAACTGCTTTAAGAAACAAAATGAGCAAAAATAAAAAGATCATCAGCAGCAGCATTGTTAGCAACAAGCTAAAATTGGAAAGGATTTTCATTACCCTATTTTTTTTAAGAAAAAGGCTTGCTCCCCCCAAACCCAAACGTAAATCCCCCAAGTGATAATAAAGCATCTGCTGCAGTGACATTTCCTCTTTTCTCCAGTTGTGCTATGCCAACCTGACCTAGTTTTCTGAGGAAAAGTATAAACTGAACCACAGCACTCTTTCAATAAAAGTATGAAACCTTATCAAAATGAACCAAACCTAAAATTTTCTGATCTCAGTCTTGTTAAGAGGCTGTGATGAGTTAGATGGCCTTACAGCTTAAGAAAAGCAAAGGCTGCTGTCAATAGTACTGGTATGTAAGATTCCCTGCTTCAATTATCATTGTTCCCAGGTATTTTGATTTGTAGGCCAAATGTTCCGTAGGCCAGTTTTGCTCCTTGCAGTGCTCCATCAGGCTTCTTATCCAGCTCATCTCTGAAAACAGGGAAGATGTGGCTCTGCAGACAGGCCCTGGGCTGCTTATTACACCAACAGGAATCATTGTTTGTAAAGCCACTGCTGTACAGTCTAAGAAATGCTGGCCACCACAAATGAAGCACTGCACATGTCCTTGCATTATATGTGAGATGTTTGGGGTGACCACTGCTGTGTCCGTCTCCAATCCTTCCCAAGGGAAAACAGGCTTCGGGATGGGCAATTCCAAGAGGCAGAATCAAGTATGGTTTGGGTTGGAATGGTTTGTGTTGGAAGGGACCTTAAAGATCATCTACTTCCAACCCCGCTTCCATGGACAGGGACACCTCCCACTAGACCAGGCTGCCCAGAGCCCCATCCAGCCTGGCCTTGAACACTGCCAGGGATGGAACATCCACAAGTTCTCTGGGCAACAAGGAGAGAAGGAGTAAGCAGAAACATTGAGTAGAAAGAGAAACAGTCTGATCTCTATCTATGGACTCTGCATTTTTGATGACAATTAACACAGTAGGTGTGGGTATGATACTTAGCATTAACAATCCTCTGCAGCTGCACTGTTTCTGGAATACAGAGATACAATAATAACAACAGAAGCATATTAAAATACACGTGCATATATTGCATCTGCTAGGTAGACAGACCATGAAGCATCTAACCTGGTGAAGAAAATCTGAAAGAAGTGTCACTCTTTGTATTCTACCATTTTTACAGTAATGGACTGGATATGTGATATAACTGAGACAGATGGAAAGAAAAGTTTCTAGGAGAGCTCACAACAAACAAGCAACATGAAAATATACTGTGGGTATTCTTCAACAGATTTATTTGACTTCCTGCTGCTTCCCTCTAAGTGTTACATGGTCAGCTGCTATGTCTTCTCTTAGAACGCATCATTTAGAACACTGGCATCTGTATGCAAATTAATGTGGCTGAATAATTTATCTCAATTCATGGATGTCAAATTAGGTGATTCAATATTTTCTGGATTAGGGTTTAATTCTGGATTTTAGGGTTGGTGTGCTCTTACCTACTGGGGAGTGCTACGCACAATTTACTTATGAAGTCCCAGCACCAAGGTTGCAGTTACAAAATAGTACAATTCGGCTGTGTATGCACATCACCAATGCTGTGGAATTATAGCAGGGGGGTTTGTGCTTTTATTTTCTGCCCTGGGTGCTTTAAAACAGACTGTGGACAGGAAAACCTTATTAGTTTGGCTACATGGATGCATCAAGGACAGGCTGCTGGCTTTTGGGATGGGGAAAATAAAGAGAAAATGTTCAGATACACACATTCTGTTTCATCATATCCTATATTCACTGTTGATAGTTATCCAGCACATATCATTCTAGCAAAGGCAAAGGATATACGGACTCACAATGTAAAAAGTTTTAGAAGAGATCTCACAAAAGAAATTTTGAAGGGAGTGAGACAACCCTTTTAGGAGTGGGCCTGGTAGAAAAAAGAGCAGGGAGTGGAGGTCTTTGGCTTTTTGTTTGTCCTCTACCAGAGAGGAAAAATAACAATGTGACTAGGACAAATATAGAAAAAAATGCTGGTGCTTTTCCTTTTTTTTGCTCCTTTCTTTAAATATGTAGCTTTGTGCATAGCAGGCAAAAAATGTTAATTAAAGACCTCTTGAGTCTTGAGCAGTTGAGTAGACAATGTGCTGTCAAACAAGATGGGGATAACATGGCATTGACTCAGTTTTAACCTGAATCCGCATATCCTGTGGCAGCAACACTGACCAGTCCTTACAGAAATTCAGCCCTGGGTTCCTGACAGTGACATTTGCCACCTAGTTGAAGCCTTTTTGACTCTTACATTACCTGATCTGCCTACTTGGGACATGATATCTGCAGTACAATTATATGACTGGGTATCCTAACATTTCCCTTAAGCCCTAAAGTCTCTGCACCACACATTAAACATTTTCTTTCTATTTAAAATAGTCTAAAAGTGGCTGTGATTTAAAATTAGCAGACCATGGTATTCTGTCTTTCTTTAATATGATGTGAGGTTACTGACCTTTCAGTAACTGCCCTGCTGGGATTTTTGTAATGCCGTGATATGAAAAAGGCTTTTTTTTTTTTGGTTTTGGTACTATGACTTTGAGAGTGAATTTCTTTCTGTGATTATAAATACACACTATCTAAAAATTGTGTAGGATTCCAGTGTAGGATTGTGTAAATTCCAGTGTAGGATTGACCTTTTCTGATTGATGGAAAATTAAGGCTAAAGTTTATCTGAACACCCAAGACAGTCAACATTTGATTCAGACAAATTAAACCCATCACTAAATCTTAGAATGCTGGATGAAACTTGGTAAGAATGAAGATATTACTTTCTAACATTTAGGAACATTCTAGGAACACGTAATTTAAGTCAAGGATATTATGGAACAATGAGTCCACTGATACTAGTAAAGTCTGGTGATGTGGACCTATTCAAGGGACAACGTGAAGATTGTAGCAACAACCGTCTTTGCAAACCTAGAATGGAATTGACTGGTTTTGGTAGAGGATGATGCTCAGAGACCACAACTCTGACCATCTGTGGTGAAAAAGATTGGTCTGAGAGAGGGGAGAGTGGAACACAGCAGCAGAAACTGCACCAAGGAACAGATACAATCCAAGGCCTTTTTGCTAATTTATGTAAAATGTATTAAATGTTTTCAGAAAAAAGTCTAAGCAAGTAATTAAACTAATTAAGAATTCTGCTACTGTATTAAAAAAAACCCAACAAACCCAAACTGTTTTGAGCTTTTAATTAGAAGTGTTTCTCAATGCTCTTTAATGTTCAAGCACCAAGCTAAACAAAGACTGACAATTAGAAGACCAGCATGTAACAGTTTTTATTCTAAACATTTTTTACCATGCAAATTAGACTTTTAGATGTCTAATTATGCCACAGTTTTGCATGATTTAATACATAAATGAATCATGATGTGGTTGAATCTGAAACTTGAAGAGCTCTCTTGTGCAAGACTGAGCTCGGCAAGCACGTTGAAGCCTAATACTGCTACGGACTTCTGGTAGAATTAAAACCTGAATCTCTGAGGTATTTTTCAACCTTCCTTTCAAAGGTTTCAGAATGCTTTTCTAACAACAGTAATAAAGTAATCCTAACACACATTTGCGAGATACTTGTCCACAGGAAAGGTTAATACTTGTCAAACTGATTGACTTCCTCAAGGTCAGAGAGCAAACCTGCAGGAGTGGGAACAAAAGAAGCCATTCACTGCACCTTTGCCATTAGATGGGTCTGCTCATCAGGCTGTATCCATGGCACTGGCCCAGGATAGTTAAAAGCACTGCACAAAGGTTGCCAACTTGTCAACTCCCAGTGCTAGAGGTAGAAAGCACTTCCAAATTTAGCCAGAGTAATAAAATATTCCAGTTGCGTACTTTGCAATTGTCCTTTATGACTCTGAGGTTATGATGAATATTCTTACACAAAATGTGTATTCTTACTATCAATTACTATCATTCTTACTATCAATTCTGCTACCTATGTACAAAGATACATTACAGGAAGATTAATATTTTTCTGACTGATAAAGCCTCTTATGTGTGAGGCCAGAAACCACCTAGGACAGCCTGTTCAGATCCATTACCCACACTATGCTGAGATGTGCAAGAATTAACCAGTCCTTTTACATGGACCTTGAACAAATTCAAATTCAAAGGCAGCCATGGCTGGGAAGAAAAGTAGCATACTAGCATGGATGAAGTAGAATCAAAGAAAACCCTTAGTCTAAGAAAGGGGAACAATAATGGACGGTAGCTGATATGTACTGCATGGCAACAGAGAATGGGAATATTCAGAGACATTAACCTAAACCTGCTGAGGCTAATGAGCAAGGCACTTTTTTTGGCTAAAGGACAGATATAAATTCCTCTCCAGGGTGATTTGGCAGAAATTAAATTTAGCCATCATTATGAAGGAACTAAGGCAGCATAGCTTCCCTTTGCAAATCTTGTCCTTTACTTTATCTCTGCTACAGAATTTTATGTCATGGGGCTTTATTAACTTGTTTCCTTGGAGACATGTTTGCATATTTCCACAAAACTGTCCTTATTTGATCCCTCTGACATTTTACAGGAAAACACAAATGTATGAAACAAGGAGCTCACAGCCTCCTTTCTCGTAAGACCTGCATGCCCCCGTTCCCAGAAGCCCAAGTGGAGCATCAGCAGCATTTCACCATGCCAACTTCCAAACTTAGGGCTCTGGAGATTTTAATAAAACAGTTGAACTAGAAATGATTAATTTATGAGCATCATTTTACCCTAAATTGGCAGGGAAGTGTGCAGAAAAATTCAGCTCGGATTTACTCCCCAGGTGATCTGAAAGCCTTGATGGCACCTAGAGCTTGAGTCAGAAGGGCTGCTCCTTCCAACAGGTTTGGAATTTCACCCTCTGAATTTGGGCTTGATGTTTGGAAGCATGCTGGTTAAAATATTTCTTTCTGTCTGTCCATGGTTAGGCAATAGTAAAAGTTTTTACCTGTTCTTTCAAGAAATAAAACTCTGGTAGGAAAAATAAAGGAAGGAAGCTGGGATTATTGGTGCAGAGCCGACAGAATATATGTTTTACCATGTCAGCCAAAAAATATATGCTATATAAATTATGACTGCTTGCAAATAATTGGGAGACATGCTACATCAGAATCTCTATCAAGCAGCTTTTGAATTCATTTTTCTCTAACCCTGCAAGTTTGTATCATCTCAAGTTTCTACCAATTAAACACCTTTGAGTCAAGTGACTTCCCTGACCCTGCAATAAAATTTCATGGGACTACCATCAGCAATCTGTTACATTGTTAATATATTAAGTCCACTACAGTTTGTTCTGTTACTGTACAAATAACAAGTTGTTGCACAAAGAGAAGAAAAATATTAACACGAACAACAAAAAAAAAGGCATCTGAATCTTGTTTTCTAAATGTAAATTCCAAACAAAATTATGATCCTAAAAATATGATAGCTGAAAGATAACACGAAGTGTCTTATGGAGGGAGAATCTGGAGATGATATTTGTTGTTTACAGCAACATTTTGACTTCTTATAAAAATCAGCTTGCAAACTGGCTTGACTTCCAAAATCAAGGACAATCCGCATCAGCTGTTAAAATTACTTATGCTAGAAACAAGTAACTTAACAGAAAAGATACTATTTAGAATTTTTTCTTGCAAAAGCAAATAGCTATGAAAGCTTGCTAGGAGATAAAAATGTCATGGGAAACAGCATACACATTTTCTGTTGGATAGTTCTTTGGAGTAAACAAAACTCATCCTTTTCTCTTTACAAAGGAAACCTCAAACAATCTTTCTGCAAATTAGTGGGTCAGCCAATTAGTACAATGAAAAGAATTAATAAAAAATTAATAAAAAATTATTTATTAAGTGTGGTATCTCTTTAGGAACACAAAATTTAAAAAGTATTATATCTATGGAATTGTGCATCTAATTTATTTAGTAGTTTTGTGTGTGAGGAAAAACTTCCTGCATACTTGCTCAAAATATTAAATTAAGTACCTTCTATGCTAACATGTTTAAAGATTGTCAGATAAAGGAAAAATGGAAAAGAGCCTCAATACTCACATTTAGTTTTAAGCTGCTTCTCTTGGTAACTTGCGCAGCAAAATAAAGGAAGAAATAATTACACGTCTTCACAGAAACAAGCATTCATCAAGTCCAAAAGAAACAGAACACTTTGCCAGAGCTATTTGAGGGTTCCATCAGAATTTGCCTGGATGGGGGAAGGCTGAGGGTCAGTTTGTTTCCCTTAGACCTCATGACATGCAAATATCTGGCTGCCTCACCACTGAATCAAATCATTCTTTGACATACTGTGTTTACAAATTGCAAATACATACCATGTAGGAGGTTCTTAAAGGAACATATTTTTGAGAGCTGTCAAAAGGAAAAAGGCATTTCTGTTAAAAAACAAAATGGTCCACTGCAAAGTAAAAAAGTAAGTAGGATGGAACATTTTTCATCCCCAGATACATACTGGTTCATGCATAGTGAATTCAAAAGACTTCGTATGGGCTTGTAAATCAGAAAACAAAAAGAAAAGTTGCAATTTATAAAGCCTGTTTTTTGTGTACAGGAAATGGGAGAGCAGGGAAAAGCCTCCTCCAGTTTAAGGAAAGATGTTCAGGGACACAGCAGAATGCAGAAGTTCTAACGCTTCTTAAGCAGATTCTGGGCTGTGACAATTTGCCGCTCTTCCAGCAGGTGGGAAGGTGTTCACACAGGATTACCATCATCAGAGTGGCAGCAGTGGACTCCTCTAGGCTCTATTTCCCAATTCTGGCCTTTGAATCACAGTCACCTTTACTTTCTGCCTGGACCCAGCTGGGGCCAGCTTTCACAGGCAGGCTCCTGCATGCACAGAGCATTCAGAGGTCCTTACACTTTGCATAAGACTCTATGCAGACCCTTAATCAAATGCAGCTGAAAGTGAGGATGTTGTGCTCATTTAAAAAAGCAGGCTGCAGTCAGGCAGAGTGAAGAAAGGATGGCTGCTTGTGGTATGAACCACGACTGACCTCCAGGCAGATTTTTCCACAAGCAAGAGCCAATAGGTCTGAATCACTCGGTCTACAACGCCAAGTGGGTGGGAGTTGTTTTGTATCACACATAGACGAAAGAAGGAAATGTCTGAATGGTTTAAATATGTATCATGTTATCTGAGTACTTTGGTAAAATAGCCAAATCTGGACATATTCTGAAGGTTATCTGTGTCTAGATAGTGTCTCACAGTTAAGACTGATCCTCTGATTACTATTGCCAAGAACTGATGAACTCTGCTTGTAGTCTTGTTAAACATCTCCAGACACTTAATCATTACTTAAACAAGATTGATCTCTTTCCTCCTATTTTTATTTGTACTATAAACTTTATTTATATCAAGCACCTTTCGTTTCAAGCCTGTGATTTTAGCAGATTGAGGAGAGAGAGCACAACTTATGTGTGAATTTGAGTCTAGAATGAGAATAGTGAATAGTTTTCTCTTGTCTTTACTTCCAGAAAGAAAAAACTGATCGTATACTTCTTAGCCAAGTACATTTTCAAGTTCATAAATCACATCAAGACAGAAGTATTGCCCCAGCAGATCTGTTGAAAGAGACAATGACACTCAGAAATACTTCTAACACAGTATATTCTTGCCATGAAGGACAACAAGTTCAGACACGTCCTACAGCACATCTTATGCAGCATTTCCTTATGCTTCAAAGACTACCCTCAAATTTGTCTCAACAGTACATAGAGATAATAACTGCATTAGCAGAAGACAGGCTCAGAGAAACATTTAAAACAGAACCAGGGTTTTTCCCAACAGGTACAAATTAAGGAGGTACAAATGAGGATGTCAACAAAAGGTCCGTTGTTTCTTCAGACAATCAGTTTGATGTCTCTTGCAGCTCTTGCATCTCCTCCAGAACTTCCTGAAATATAAAACAGCTTATTTTGTCTGTCTCCAAATACAACCTGTCTTGACCTACCTTCCTCTTCATGTTGAGGTTTTGGGAAATCCATCAGCAAATGGTGGTTCTCTTTAAACTACTTAAGTTACTCTTTTCAATTTAGAATATTCATTTTTTAAAAAAACAAAACCTCAAAGAGATGGCATTCCTTAAGAATTACTAAAGAAAGACCTTGTTTTCCTGACAAAATATCTTTGACATTTACTGAATTTGTTCTGTTATTTGGGCTAGCAGAGAGTATCTATAATTAAGTACAATTGTTGTTCAAAAAGTTCGGGCAGCATGGACTTGGAGGCTGAGAAAGCACTCAAAGGAGAAGTACTGCATGAATTGTTCTTATATTCCTCTTTAAGCATCCATTTTTGGCCTCTACTGGAGACACAATACCAGGTTACACTGACCTTCAGTCTGACCCACTACAGCCACTCTTCTGTCATCTGCAAGAGTACTAATCTTCCTGTTAAACAAGAAACCCCAATCCACCAGATTTGTAGAAATTTCAATTTGCTTGGCCTACTGTTACTTCCTAGGAAAAACATTCAAGGAACAAGTGCTGCTTGAGTAGCTTTACTCATGAGCCTACACAGAGAACAGAATTAACTGTAGTTTTATCTGAACAAGCTCTTAGATGAATTCATGAAGACAACAAAACCCAGTGATATTATTTAGAAACCTGTGCCAAATTTTTCTAAGCTGTGAAACGAGAGTTGAACATTCTAACAGAACAACAATTTGCTTATTTCCAGCAGATCTGCAAGTAACCAACTACAAAAGTAATCTTTTGCCACTTAAACAGAAGACAAGGCTGTTGCTGAGAGGTATTACTCTGCCTATGGCTGATGCACCCACTCCAACCTGAGAGTCGCAACAAACAAGGTTATGAGAAAAACATTAAGTGCTTGTGTATAGATACATACATGCATCTATACATGTCAGTTTATGAGTCTAAATAGAATGGTGGTGTTGAGACACCAAAAGTGAAGGGCATGAGAGCATAACACTAACACTTGAAACCAGAGTAAAAGTGTTAATTTGTGCACTTTGTAGTGCCTTTCATTTTCCTAGATATTCCAAAGGGCGTTTTAGTTCTGTGAACTGCACCTGATTTTTAAGACAAGATTACTCTTCCTCCCACATACATTCCTAGTAGGGAGAGCAAAAAACCTGTGAATTAGCAAAATTCCTTTTCTTTATCTTTCAAAAGATACACTTCTGTATCATAAACTAAAGACTGAATTTCCAAATCAACAAAAAATACCTGGGAGAGTTTTCCAACCATGTCTCCTTGATTTGTTAGTAGCCAGAAGATCTCTCTGAACTGTAGTGCTTCCATTGTCTCTATTTCAAAGAATCTACTTTTTTAATCCTTCTTATAAAATAGGCTGTAATATAGCAAGCTGAACACATGATAGAGTAAATTCTGTAGTAAGATCATAATTATACCAGCATAAAACTGTATCAAACAAAAATACAGGGACACTCAGAATGGTTAACAGTGCATATTACCAATTACTGTTTGAAAGCTGCAAGTTGCAAGATGATGAAACACTAGTGAAGTCAACAGAATGCTCTTTTAATACTTCATCATTTAATGTTATTAAAATAATTTCTTATTTGCATACAGAATTTCATATGGCATATTATTTACAAAATAGCTCAATGTCATATAAAATTGTTTACATTCATTATAGGGACTTATTATTATCCTGGCTAAATAACACAAAATCAACCCTATCCCCTGTATATGAGCTATTTCTTAAACGAAGTTCAACAATCTGAATATTTTCCATCTTTTATTCCTCACTGTCTTTTACTGTCAGCTGTTATAAGCTCCAGCCAAGGAAAGAGAAACAACTACCTTTGCTTCTGCCGTGCAATTCCAAATTGTTTTGCCTTATGGCTGATAAAAGATCTGCATTGGCATTGTTGCCTTTTAAATGTGTGTAAAATTCTATTGTTTACACCACCAAAATTACCTTAACATTTGTTACTCTGTTACTGGGGTTCCATACCTCTTCAACTTTCATTTGCTGCAATTTCAGGCTTGGGTGCGTTTATGATTGAGCTCTTAGAATATGAGAATTGTTGCAAAACAGAACTATTTGAATGGAACAGAATTTGCACAGAATTTGCTCTTTCAGCATCAATTTTGGCAAGAATGGGTGAATGACATTTTTAGTGAAAAGAACGCTATTTAATCTCTCATTACTCAACCTTGATGTTATGCAAACCCCTGAAATTACACACATGAAATCAATGGGTATTACTGAAGTAACAGAACATACATATTTCCAGTTTGAAAATTATCTTCTCTTAAAAATAAATTAGTAGTATATTTGCTATACAAGAACTATGCCATTAATAGTGACCGAACTCCCATTTTTCATATTTTTGCACTTTCCTGAAGACATGAAGTACTGCTTGTGTAAAAATAAGGCTGGTAAAAAGCTTGAGGGAAGCAACATTTCTGTCTGTGAAGTTTATGTCCAGAGATCATAAACTAAATTCTTTTCAAGAAACTCAGGATAAACAGAACACCACAAGTTCTCTCAAGAGCTGACAGAGTGTAAACAAATGCTTCTATCTGCTATGGGAACTGGACTAAGCACTCAATAAATCTGCTGAATGAACACCTGGCATGTACAATATGGCAAGTGTAACTATTTATCTGCTCCCAAAAGGCCAATGCAAAAGTGCCACCTCCTCTGTCTGAATTACAAGTTTTAAATGAACAGCTATTTCAGACATTAACAGAATATATCAGTAGCATGAGTGTGCTGATGTTCATGAACTTTCAGTACATTTTGAAACTCACATTAGTAGTGGGTCACTTCCCTTAAGTTTCTAAACATCCACTTGTACTCCAAATATTTTTACTATTGCAGTCCAGTGAACAGAAGCTGAAAACATCCACTAAAGACACCAGAGTAACGACGGCCTTCGCTGGTACCAGAGGTACTTAGGTACCAGAGCACATTTAAAATTCAGTACTTGAAATTAATATAGACAAGCTTATAGACACTTACACGCAATCCTTATCTCACTACAAATCCGAATCAGGGAAGTAAAACTACCAGCCTGTGTGTGTATGGAACAAAATACACTGTTATTTGAAGAGTAATTTCTTGAGGCCTCATATGAAGATGCCAATTAAAACCCACTGGTTTCATACCCAGAGTGTCCACAACTGTGTTCTGCCACATTTACATTAATGTGTGTTAAAGGTACACTGCAGTAATGACAAAAACTCCACCTGCCACTGTCACCCAGCAACTGTGTTCCCTGGCTGTGATTTGCAAACTACTAGAAGCCAAATTTCAAAGCTTGTCAAGCATTTTCTGTTGTCCCTTTTTTTCAGCATAAAAGAAAATAAAATCTGACTCCATAATGGAGGCGGACGTGCTGAATAATAGTTCTACTCCTCTGTTCCAGAAAATTTCCTAGGTCTGAGAACAAGATCTTTGATAGAGGTAGTGATTTCCTGGAGCTCTTTTCGAATGCCTTCTGCTCCTTCCTCCTCTTCCATGTTATCTTTTGTGTCACTGTCTCCATGCTCAGTTTTCTTAGTCTGGCTGGTCAATTGTTTCACCACTAATCCGTGGTATTTGACTAACAGCGAATGCTGATCCTGAGGGCAAAAAATGGGAAAAAACCCCAGTGGATGTCAATGTTACAGAGAAGGTAGAATGACCTATAATTAAAGACTTTTTTTTAAAAAAGCATTCTCCCATACTTGGGTAAAGAGAGTTAGCGATACATAAATATATTTCCAACAAAGTATTTGACAACCTAAATTCTGAGAGATATTCAAAGAGGCAGAAAACTGAAAGTGCATCAATGCTGAAAAACAGGACAATTAACCACTGAAGCATAAAAGCAATGCAGTTAGTAAACTGCACCAGGTCTAGCAGTATAAAATACAGAATGTCAATGTATTTGCTCTTGAAGAGGTACATCTTCCTTTAAAGCTGGATTAGAAAAGTTTAAAAAGCAACCATACTCTGGCTTAGAGGAAAGAGATTATAAAAACGTTCAATTATAAGAATTGTAGCATCCCCCAAGATAGGGCTGTCTCTACGGATAAAGGCAAAGGACTAGTAACAGATTAATTTTTAATTTTATAAAAAAAAATTTGATGACAGATCCCTGAAACAACAGGTTTGAAATACAGTACAGATCAGAGGAACTGTATATTCTGTACATAAAGTAATATTTAGATATGAAACCCAGCGGTGTCAGGTTTATGCAGCAGAAATAGTGTAAGGCACAATTTTCAGGTTCTATTGCAGAAAAAAGGTAATTTCCCCCTAAAAAGCTAGAAAAGGATACCTCTGGGATCTTGCCACTTAGGAAATTAATGATCTGTGGTACTGATCTTCCTGGTGCATGAAGCATACAGTGAGTTGAAAACTGAAATAACAACACTGATGTCAGGTGCAGAACAAGAGCTGGATCTTCTGTGACTTTGAGCTGTTCAATCAGAGCTTGTCTATGCTGAAACAGGACTTGCCTAAGGAACAAGATTATATTACACAAAAATATGATTCTATGATTCTATCATATAGTAGTTGATCATAGATGCTAAAACATATCTAACAGCAATTAATTTTAATTTTCTCCTCAGACTGTTCATTTATATGAAATTCTAAAATATTAATTTTAAAAAAAGCTATCACTGGTGTAGCTCAGAATTTGAAAGGCCCCTAGAGAGTTTATACACTATACTGCAGAAAGTAGTGAGTCAAGAAAATTAGCTAAATGTGGATTCTCCTCTCCTCCTTCTCCCACGGATTTAGGACTGTTTGACTTTCTATTTTTCAGTTAAGCAGTTTGGAAAGAAGGACTGTCTCTTATGTACAGTCAGTGTGACTGCTCCCATACTAACTATCCAGCATTTGTGCAGCAATATAGATACATTTCAGAGAATAAATAAAATTAAGGTACCTTTCCTTCTTTTTGTCTCCTTTTTTCACCAAAATACCACAAATATCCACTGCAGAATCAAGGCACGAAAGAAAATCTTCAATACTCTATTAACAATAATATAAATATTTAACATGTGTTAGCAGATTATAAAGAAGTTAACTACTGTTCACAATTAATCACACAAAAGATGACTGAGAATACACTTGAAATAAACTACAGAAAAAAAGAGAAAGTAACATGTATTTAGTAGAAATTACCTTTGTTCATCTTACAACAGTTCATATACTTAAATACAAACCCAAACTGTAATTCGTCTTGGAAATGAAATTAAAAAATGAATACATGTTCTAGAATTATTTACAGACATATTTTTTATTAAGAAACAGCTCAGTATGGCCTTCTGCATAAAATAATTAATAAATAACTCTCCTTGTGCCTACACTGCCATAATCTGAACATTTGGGTTTTTATTTAAATTATCTGTAATTTTAGTAGTTAAGAAATACATGGGAGAACAATCAAGAACTTTGGGAACAAAATACAAGAAACATCAGCCACTTTACACTGGAGATTCTTTCTCAGTTTTCACTCTTCTCACTTGTTCATGAAAGGCAGGCTGGATTCCATCTGGCAGCAAAGTGCCAAAGGTGACTATCAGTATCAAAATGCAAGATCACCTTTTCATCTCTGAAAACTCACAGGTATGAAAACACACTTTCTCCCACTGCCTTACACGAATTCAAAAGATGATTTTGCCTTCATCCTTCATGGCAGCAGTGGTTATGTACTACACTATGTGTGTCAGGTATTTAATAGAACTGTATCAGCAGAACAGAAAATTTGCACTTGGCATTCACCTACCTTGCCATTCAAAGAAGTATGCAGTTTAGTTAAAGGACCTTTGGTATCTTCTGGTAGTTTACCTAAAATCTTGATTCTGCCCTGTATGGGACAAGAATGGAAATAATCTGTAATATTAATTATCTTTTTAGATTAGGCATATTTCAACTGAAGCAATTACTTACTGTACAAACACCACTGATCTACTTGAGACTGTTAGAAAGGAACTGTTATATCTGTACCTCACTTGTGATTGTAGAGTAATTTTCTGTTGTCATCAATGACTCAGATGCCAAGAAGTTGAAAACCAGATTTGTAATGTCTGTACACAGGGTCTTCAACAGGTGTTTGGCAAGGTTTGTCTGAGTATCATCTGTTAAAAGAAATATGTGATTAAAGTAACTTACTATAGTTATCTGATTCCTATGATATTATCACAGCACTTTCTAAACTAGGGACACTATCAACCATGAGTAGTATGAGAATATTATCTGGATACACGAAGCTAACATCCCTCGTTTGCTGTAACATTTTTGTGGAACATTTGTCAGTGAAAAATGTGAGCTTTCAGGTCTGTAAGAGCACTTTAATGCATAGCTAGTATTTCAAAGGTGTATCTGTATAAGCAGTAAACTAGTCCTTGTTCAGTCAATCCTCCTGAAGCACTGCTATTGATCAAGTCTAAAGTATGCAAAGGAAGATTCTGCTGGACAAGCAGTTGAACAGAAGAACAGGTATGTGACTTTAAGATTGAAATACTGGAATTTGAAAAATAAAAAGAGGCTACAGAATACATGTCCAAGAAAAAAGGCTAATGGGAAGTAATTCCATATATTCCAAAATATAGAAGTATCAGGTTGTTTTGCTAGTGTTTCCTTCTGCTACAAGTTTTCCACAGGGAAAATTCTAGAAGAAAACTGAATACAGCAGAGAATCTTGGAAATATCTACAGTATTTTCCTAATGCTAACTTTTCTGTCATGACTTGCAAAGTAACCCCCTGCAAAACTATTCTACAACTTTCTGACAGACTGTCCCCAAGCAGCAGCTACATTCAGTATCAAACCTATAAGGTTTAAACAGCAGCTTCTTAGAATCAGGTGCTATTCAATTCTTTCATTAGTGGCACACCTGACAGAATAAAGTGAGCATACTAATTTTTTCCTTTTTTTTTTTTTTTTTCACCTTGACAGTGAAAAGTTGGAAGGAATGCACACACTTGGGAAAGAAAGACAAGAACACAGTTATCTTGACATAAGATTAAAAGAATATGAAGTAAAGAGAATGTATTTCAATAACTCTGCAAAGCAATGCACTTCAGCATAAGGGCAGTGTTAGGCATAGTAAACACATCTCAAAGTTTTTCTTTTTCGATTTTCCTTTTTAAACTCCTGCTTCTGTCTGACCTTTAATGTAGATTCCGGAATAAATTTAACACCCTTGAAGGAGCACATTCATTTTTCAAAGTATATATTTTGTACCTGTGAAGTGCTTTGTTCCCTTTTCAAATAACCGAATGTTGTTGTACAAGTTTGAGAATTCCTCCTGCAAGTCCTTCATAGCCTGTCTTCTGTTAGCTCCAGAGGAAGATGTTGAAGACGTGAAAACAGAACGCACAACTTCCTGGTAAGTTTTTGTCAAAGGTCTTAGAACAGGAAAGAAGAAAGGAGAAAACATTGAGCAAAGCGTGAAACTGTACAAGGTTTTCCCAAATATATCAGCAATAGAGAAAACTACCTCTTTATGTAGTAAATGACTGGGACATGAACGCTACAGTGTGTCAAGATAAACAAAAAGCAAAGAATGGAAATCAGGAAAGAAACCCACAAGGAAATTAAAATGTACTTAATGGCAGATGTACTAATGTTATAGCATGTGTGGTACGTAAATGTATGCCAAGGTTTTAACTCTTAACAACTCCTCAATGGGAAAAAGGTGAAAGATAAAAGGATTTCCAGAAGCAATACTATTCACAAACTTTCAAGGGTCTCTGGACAAATTTCTAAAGATGCAGTTATTATTGCGCTCCAGGTTTATTCAAGCTTGGCTATTACAGTCTTATCATGTTGCTTTTGCTCTGAACATACGTATTCACATCCTCTCTGGTATGGAACAACTTTTAAAAGAAGTTACTCATCTTTGCATAGTTCAGTTTGCTGACATAATTTACTACCCAGTTCTCATGGGTACCAGTGGAGACACAGATGCCAGGAAACATGAACATATACCAAAGGCTGTCCAGAAGATGTGACTGGTGAAACCCCAGCATGGATCAGTGGAAATACACCCATGAAGCTGAAAATAAGCCTGCAGGACGATGCTAAACACAACCACATTACTGTGTCAGCACAGCTTTCTAATACGTAATACAGGTGTAACATGGAGCTGTACAGATGTCTTGGAGTGACTTTATGATGTGTATCCCCTATCACCACTGTATGCCCAGAAGATGAATTCTGTGCCTTTAAGCCTGGGTGCGAGAGAAAAACTGAGCGAACTTTTCAAAACAATTGCTCAAGGACACACAGCTCTCTCTGCTCTGGGCTTGGCGGCAGGGAGGGTGGCAGAGGCGACNACCCAGCTCTGAGGAGGAGAGAGGGCCACACCCAGAGACGGACTCTGAAAAATCTTCCCAGGTTTCCCTCCACGGCGAGGGATTTTATTATTTAGCATTATTATCCTTTTCTCTGTGTGTTTTGTTAAATAAATAGTTTTTATCTCTTTCACTTTCCTTCGAGGAAATTTTTTTATTTTTCCCGAACCTGGTGGTGGGGGAAGGGGTGGTGGCACCCTGCCTTTCCCTCGGAGGATATTTCTCCTTTACATTTTGGCCAAACCGGCACAACAGAGAAAGAACATTGTGGTTCACTTCTATCAACAAAGCACTTTTTTCTAAGCAAGAAAACAGACTGAAGTGTAGGTTTATCTGAAGTGAATCACAAATTTTCTAACTCCAGCTGAATGACTGAAATTACCTTTGTAGATGTTCAGCAATTTCTGTAATAAGCTCTTCAGGGCAATCCTGCATGCGGGTCTTTAAAACATCCTCAATTTCCTCTTGTGACATGAAAGGGAACTCCGGCTTCTTATTCCTACCTGTAGTGACCATGACCAACACTCACTGAGAAAACATTCCATTTAGTACTGCTGCAATTACTCTGTGGCATGAGACACTGGAAAACCTCGAAGTCCAAACACCACAGAAGAAATGTATTATCAACAGTGGAAAAAGAGGGATGATTATAGATAACAGTTGAATTTTACATGTATGAAAAACTGACAAAATTTCTCTTTTGAACACTTAGAAGTTTCTGTAACAGATGACTTAAGTAGTGTATGAGGATATGTATTTTTGGTGACACTCTTTTTCGGTCTGCTTGGCCCATTAGTTTGGAAACCATAATGTCACCAAGACCAAATAGGTTTTAAAATGCCAAGAGTGAATAGAGTATCCTACTTGAAGGATTTCACAAGGTTGCTGTTTTTTTTTTTTTTAAACGCCATTTAGTAAGGTACATAATCGTAACACAGTATCCTAAACTTGAGGTTACAGTATAAAATCTGAAACACGATAAAACAGTAATATTAAACCAGACAAGGTGTTCCAGTAATAAAATCAACTTACATGCATACAATTTAGTGCATCTAAATTCGTATTCAAAATCCGTATTTCAGTTTTGCACAAAACATGAAGTTTTCCTGAGTGCTGTAAAATTTCTACGTATAAGAACTAGATCAGAACGATGACAGAGAACCAGAAAAGGACGTTTTCCACATTCAGCTTAAAACAGGGTTATTCTGCACATAAAGTAACTGAATGTATGGAGATCAATGATGTTCCTCATTGTGCCACAGCAGTAATGAACATACAAGGTTATTATAAGCAAGTGAAAAGGGAGGTCAACTCAGGTTTTAAAAAGCATCTTATTAACATTTGAATGGTTTCATTTGATTTTACCTTGAGACTGTGGTTCTAGCTATTTATTATAATACAGCAATACAAGCAGCAATAAGGGCAAAACAGAAAGCCTACATGAAAAAAAAAGTGATTGAACACAGTTTTGTTCAGTAACTGAGCAGTAAATTAATTCCATTTATATGTGAATTACAGTACTCTGTGAGAGCCGTATCAAACAAATTTACTATGCTGTACTTCACACTTCAAATATCATGTTCGAAAGTATTTTTCAGTCAGTACTGAAAGTCTGGACACTACATATAAAAATGGAAGCACACATTTCTGGTTCTCCATTGAACAAAAAAAAGAACACAATGGCTTCATTTGCAACTACTGTTTGCTCTAAATCTAACAACGTTGGCTTTTGTTTTTTAGCAAGCCATTCATGCTCCTTCTTGTAATAGTAAAGGTAGAGAAATATGCACCAATAAGAAGTGATATTAAAACTATCAAAACATTAGTTTGACTGTATATTATATCCCTGTGAAGAAAAAAACTGATTGCTATGATTTGATAATTTAGGCCATTCATTTATCATACACAATGCAGCAGGTGTTACAAAATCAAGTGTAACATTCACCCCAAAATGTAAGGCATTTCCTATATAAAATTAAAATATAAAATGTTATTATTTCCATGACTTAAATCTCTTTTTTAAAGACTATGTGAACGTGGTATGACCGTTTTATTTAAATAGCAACATTATATCCATTAATACAATTTTAACTAAATAGTATTCCTGTCTTTGACATTTTACCTGACCTCATCTAAACAGCGGGGGAAGAACAGACATGTAGAAAAAAAAGCAAGTAGTAAAACCATGTTGAATTGATATTAATAGATATTGCCTAAAATAAAATGACAAACCTGTGGCAGTCCCTTGTGACTCTTCATCACTGTCAGCATCCTTTCTGCCTTTCTTCTTGGTTTTTTTAATCTTTATCTCTCTGGCATTCCCACAGCCTCCTCCTCTCACGCTTCCACTGCCCTCTGGTGGGGAATTACTTGCTTAGTACACAGGAAAGTTGGAGCACTTAAAAAGTTTACAATACCTTGGTAATTTATCTGTGTTATTTGTTAATGCTGGATTGAAAACCACAACATGATTCTAAACACAACCTAGAAAACATATTCCACCATCTTATGGCCATAAGTTTCGCTCTTAAGAAAAAAAGAATGCAACTGAGGCAAAGCTTTTTTTAAGCTAATGTCATTAATAAAACACAAACACTAACACAAAATGCACATATAATTACAAAAAAAAAAAAAAGAACGAAAACAGAAGAGTAGTGTCTTTCTTCAGCTAAAAACAGATGAGGTACCAGAGTCCATAATGTACTGGAGCATTTTCTGTTGGCTCAAAATACCGTCTTAGTAAGCATTTAGCATTTTTATTCAATGATGCTAAATAACTGAGCTTGTCAAAAATATTTTAGATAATCTAACTTCGTCAATTTTCAGAGAAAGAATCCTACACTATAACATTTATCTAAAATATTCTAGGAAGCACACATTCAATTCACTAGAGCACTCCATCTTTTTCAACTTTTCCTAGATGACTACAGAGCAATGGGATGTTCCAGTTCTGACACACATAACAAATTACTTTGTTCAGAAGTCCTGCAATCAATGTATTCAACTGCGGACAGAATCTCAAATTTGCTATACAGTCCCTCTCCACAAGGCTGTTCTGCTTATTGTTCCCTTTTTCATAGCCTCTTCTGTTATTTTTTCAGCTGGAAGAAATTTAAACTCCATGGTGCCATACATACACTATGCCTTGAGAAAGTAGGTGTTTTTTCCATTTAAATATGGTCCAAGATTTCAAGTAACTACATTACGTAACTACTATTGTTTAACAAAAGGAAACACAAGGACAAGGTGCTACTACTTATAAAGCTAACTGCACCTGTTACATGCCATAGATGGATTTTTTAAGCGTGACTTTGCAGGAACAGCCAAAAAAAATTGGTGCTTTTCACAAGCTTATTTGAAATGTGACTGCGTTACCGTAATTACGTAAAATTGTTATGTTGGGGTGTTTTTAGGTAATGCACATTAACAGTCCATAATAAAACATTTCAGGGTAGTGCTTGCTGATGGTGCACCAGGTTACCTGTGGATATGAATTTGTCTAGACACATAGTACAGGCTGAGTACAGTCTCACTCCTCAAGAGCGCTGGAAACCATAGTCATTCTATTGTGACAGTTCAATTAAAGTTCAAGCTTCTCTGACTCAGTTACGGCCTAGAAAAATCTGCCATCTCTTGTGCCAAGAATAAGTTTAATTTCCATGTCAACTCAGGCCTACTCATGCTTTTTTTTTTACGAGTAGAATGTTCTATTTTGCAGATGAGTATAGTGAATTAGGCCAGATGCATCAGTGCTCTAATTCTCTTACTTTCAGTAGCAGCAGTAACATGCTGCATGTGAGTTCAACACAGATTGCTCAGCTGTGTTGTAACAACACAAGAGCCATATAAAGTTTCTGGGACTCAAAATACAGTCTTCAGACTGAATACTGTTTTAAAAATCAGAAAGATTTCAAAGGGTTAAACCCATACATTTTTGTTCTTCCTTCAACTGAAATCTATTCCAAACACCCACCATAGAAATGGAGTAAGGTTTGGGATTAATTTAATCCAGGATATTTCTCAAAGTAAACTGTCCTAATCTCCAATTAACTGTTACACATGCAAACAACAGAAAATTCTATGGCATAGTTTTCTCAGAAAAGATGTCAAGGATTCTTCAAAAAACCCCCCAAAAACTCATTCTCAATTTAGACAAAGTTATTTTGGGCTTAACATCTCAAGATTAATAATAAGAAATACACTAATTTTCCTGGGTCCCTGAAAATTGGAGACTAGAAGTGTATTGATACTGTGTAGTATTGATACTGTGTAGTAAAACATGGCACAGAGGTCCTTGAGCTAATACTGGTTTTACTCAGTCTTACGTGATCATACTGTATAAAATAATAAACAAACATGCGATTCCTTGCTTCTAAGAACAGTTACCATGTGTTGAACTAACTCAAGAGACCTTTATGGTACTACCCCTGCATTTCTAAGTCTGAAATTAGTTCTCACGGGCATAGCTGAGATGTATCCACACCCACAGTACAATGCTAAGTGGTTGGATTATTTCTTAAATATCTTAAGCAATGGACTGGAAGCATTTAATGGACTACAAAATATACTAACTTTATATTTAGTATTTCCAAGACAAAACAAGTTTGTTTGCTTTTTCTTTGCTTAAGCTATATATTGATGTTTTACCTGTTGCTTTCTTTCTTCTCTCATCCTTTTTGTCTTTTTTATTAGCATATGAGTTCTCTAAAGAAGAAGCCTGTTTTAAATCTTCTTCAGTGATTAAATTAACAGGGTTGTTTTTAATTTCCTAAAATGAAGAACATGCACTTCATAGCAAAAAGATACACACAGCAATGGAAGAAACATACAGAAACATTTTAAGCCATTTGCCATTTTCAAGTACACTAATCAAACACCATGTTTTCCAAGTGCAACACGTGAAGAGACAAACTGTTAGTGTGACTGTGCTTCCTGAGTGCACCAGAAAATACATTAAATTACACCCATTAAATATAGAAACCTGTTGTTCATTTGTTTTGCTTTTCCTCCAGTTGAATTTCAAATGAAATGTACAGAAATGGTAATAGCAACTAGAAAGTCACATCAGCTTTACCCCAACACTCAAAGTGCACTGCATCTTGACCAAAAAAAAACCTACTGTACCTTTTCAGCTTTCTGTTGCATCAGATCAGAAAAGAGGTCAGCACAGGTGTTTAGAAATTTCTCACTGACTGCAATGGTGTCACTGAAGACTAAACCTGAAGAGCTTTTGTTTAAAGATCTCATCACTTGCTGAAGCAAAATCCCAACATCTTCCACTGACAATGAGCTGGGCAGAAGAGTCTAGGGTAATGAAAATCAAAATACAATAACCTTGTATGTGGATAAACAGAATACAGATGTGCCATTTGACATCTGCTAACTATTTAGAGAACATTGCCCTTTTCAAATTAAGGTAGTAATTTAAGAGTACACACTATTTTAAATATTCCAGCATTGCAAATCAGCATTGCTCTAGAAATATGTGTTACCTCTGGGCAAATGCACGGCAACTTCTTCAAAATGAAGCTCAACAGCTACAGAGCAACACAGAACACAGAACAACAGCAGGACTTAAGAGCAACAAGGTAGTGCTGTAAAGCTTAAAATTAGGACTTAGCCAGGACAAAGGGGCTAAGATTCCTCTGCTCACTGAAAGTGTCAAAAGCATTCAGTTTAGACATTTTTTCAATTAAAAAAAAAAAAAAAAGCCCAACAGAAATATATTTTTCTCTAGCAGAGTACTTTTGCTCTAGTTTTGAAATGAAAATTAGTCTTACATAGTTATAAACTGAATGCCAGTATGCCCTTCCCCTGTTTTTGTTCAGATCAAATCAAATGCAAATGATGCCCTTTTACTTGTCATTTTACTTAAACTGTATTTTCTTCTTTGACAACATGGAATCTCATTATACATATGTATAGTTTCAATAAAGTATCATTTGACACAAAAATAAGAAAAAAAGAAATAAATCCAACAACAATAACTGGAAGGATTGCTTACTGCTACATCTATCCAGTTTCCAGAGCTGATGGCTTCCTCAACAGAGGCTTCAACTTGATCCACCATTTCTTGACCAACACAAGCTGCTCTCAGAAATAAGAGTTGTGTGGACTTGTATCTTTTTTTAATGTAGCCTGTTGGGTCAGGGATGCCAAGTCTATACAATGCATCAAATTCTATAAAACAGTTAAGATGTCTGTTAAAATTTAGTTCCTTCATATGCATACAAGATCTTATAGGATGACTTTTTTCTGAAAGCAGGAAATGAAGAGTTACACATCATTTTTATACAAGCAGACGCAGCCTTAAGCTAATGCTGACCTAAAACTTAGCTCAGTACAAGCTACATCTAAATGTCATTAATAGAGGTATGAAAATTAAATCCTGGACATGACTTTGGTCTGATTTTAGAAAACTGTTTTTCTCAGATTCCTATACCATTAAGTTTGTATTTGCAGTCATATCTTTCCAAAGTATTCTAACACAGCACGAACAATATTTACACTACATACAGTGTCCAAGTGTTTTGTTTTCAACTACTTAGCTGTGGAAAACATTCAAAGACTGACAGATACTTCATTAGTCAAGGAATATTACAGGAACACTTAATGCTAGCATTGTAAGTTATGGCGAACCTTTCCAACCTGCAAGAATAACTGCTACTTAGGGACTGACCCTTTGGGAGTGTAAGGGTACATTCCACTCTTTATTCAGATCCACATTTTCCCACAGCTTGTGGTGGTTTAAAACACCATCATCCAGCACCAGTCAGCTCGAATTTAGACAAAATTGTTTGGATTCATATCCGGACACTAGTGTTACTCACTCCAGTTCTACAAATATTATTTTGGAAAAAAATTCTTCCTGAGTACTGCACGTTTGGACTATTGGCAGCCAAAGTTTGGTTGTAATTGGGACACCTGGCCTGAAACTCCAGCAACGATGATCTGAGAAGTCTACAATGAGCAGGCTAATAAATGTTTTCAGAGCAGTAATAAAAGTAGCATTTGTAACTCCCTTTGTGAGAAGTAGTAACTGTCTAGCAGTATGGTTCCCTCTGCCGAGATACAGCTCATTGTGGTAAAGTAACACACATCATTATGACCAAGATGGTCTTTTAGCTCAGGACTATCAGCCACTGTATTGATTTCCACTTATCCTTGCAAGGCTTCACTCTAAAAACTACCAGTATTAACGTAATAGCAATTACCTAAACTAGTTTTAGAAAGTTATTTTATCTGTAACAATATAGATTAATTACCTAAGTAACCATTCTGCTTGAAAAAGGAATCCACCCAGTTGTTCTGTGTTCTGGAATAGATGTCTGGAATAAACACAGCCTTATCCTGTCTCCCCCCAACCACGGTGCCTTTCAGACGACCAGCATTAACAAGTTCTTCTAGCAAAGCTACAAGAGGAAAATAAATGAAGAGACATTTCCTAAGTCCGTATATCCATTAATCAAAAGATAGTAATTATTTTCCCTGGTTTGTTTCTTCTTTCTTCCCACCTATTTGTGCTTCTTCTAGTAAAACATTGCCGAGCTCTATCAATTATTTTTAACACTTAAGAGAATTTCTTCACAAAAGGTCTGGAAATCAGACAATGTTTCCAAAGAGTGAGCCACAATGGCAGGATCAAAACAGTTTTTATTGAACACGTACCCGAGCAGTTTTAGCTTTTAATTTAAAAAATGCATACATAGAAGAATCTTTCTCTGGCCAGAAGAGTAGAATATACTAGCATTTTATTAATAGTTTTCTCTTTGAATTCACTGCTTGCATGTTAACCAAGATGGAAAAAAGAGAGATCTGAACACACTAAAATGACATGAAAAGTCATTACCTAAATTGCATGACACATTTATCAATAATAACCTCTCGAGAATGCACAACTACTGCTCATAAAGAAAGTATTGGTAACTGGTAGTACCAAAGTACTAAGCACTTCTCAATGCTAAACAAGATTTTTAAAATCCATTAGAGTTGCACAAGAATATCTGATTTGCCTCCTATGTTCTGCTTCTGCCTTTTTGTCATACAAGAGATATATTTAAAAAAACCAATGACATCAACTGCCAACTCTGCTAATTTCCAGAGCTTTGCCAGATGGCTTTTTTTACACCCAGTTTATGTTCTTTTCTATTTCATTAAAAGACAGGTTTTACTCTGGAACAAAACATTAAATGGTATCACATGGCAAGGCTTCTTTCTCATTAAATACGAGCAGCAGCCAACACTACAACATGCTTAGTACACAGAGGTTTAGCTCACTTTTGCAGGAAAGTTTACCTGAAAACCCAGTTCCAGAAGAAACAGTGCATATTAAATCATGATAGTTTTTGTCAGATATGCCCATAGTGTAGATGAGCCCTTTTAAGCTAGCGGCTATTGAACACAACTGCCACTAGCAAAGCTGAACAATACTTACACTGAAAAAATGCAGAAGAAAGAGAAACTGATTTAAACAAGATATAGCTTTATGTAATTTAAGACAAGAGCCAGAAACCATGTTCTACCATGGTTCAGTTACATTGAATAAAATAGAGCTTAAAAGACCAATTCCAGAAATAGAATTAGATTTTTATACTTCCTAATATTTTAGTTACCCTAGAAAATAGAGTCAATGTGCCTATTCCATTTAAGCAATTGACAGAAAACACAGATTGGTTCTGTGTTAAAATTTCAAGTTGTTTTTATTTGAAGTTTTTAGGAAAAAGAATTAGACTTTGCCAGAGCTCCACAAAATTGGCTGAAAATCTATTAATGAATCAGAGTCTTTAGGGAGAGAAGATGTCATAAGAAAAGATGTGAAATGAAGATATCAATTAAATTCTGTATTTTAACAAGTGCCAGTTCTAAAACGCCAGGGCAGAGGAGCTACTCTCAGAGATTTCACAAACTCTGCTACAATTATGACTAGACAGTATTTTGTTTTAAAACAAAAGGACCTCTGTAGAACTACCATGAAGTCACATTTATTTTTAAAGGTGACCAAGTAGTTTGTAGTGTCCTGTTAGGTCTCTGTCACAGTCTGGCAAAGATGGTAAGTGTCCCTCTATGTCTGTCCTACACCACTAACATAATGCTCGGAAATGAAGAACATCTGTGGTTCCATTATGCTTTGTAATTAGTGTTTTAATCTGAAGAGCTTCTCACTTCTAAAACTACTTTTTATCACAACTTTGGGCGAACTTATGATGAATAGCAGCACATCTACGTGATAGAACCAAAGAATAACATTTATCCTGTCTAAACTCAAGCATTGATTAAATAGTTAGCTGTTTGTAAATGATACAAATATTACAGTGAACTTACATTTTTATTCTGGAAGAGACAGAAAACTGACAAAGACCACTTTTAAACACATTGCTAATAGTGACAAACACAAAAAGCAAAAATGCAACATCATTAAAAGGTATTTTTCAAGTTTCCAGCATTTGTGAAATTGAGGTGGTATCTCAGCAAATGGACACAATAAAATCAAATGTGGTCTGGCAGTGAATAAAAAGATAAAAAGCGCTTTGAAACTTAAGAAATTGCAGAGGTAATGAAAGACAGTAAGAAAAAGTACAGAAAAAGATGAACAAACTCACTAAAGAACCCACATGAAAGTACTAGAAATACATATTGTGATGATCACTGGTGTCAGGAAAACACCAGAACTTTAATTACCATTAACACTGTACACGATCAAAGCATGATGATCTTGTTGAAGGACTTAGCTGAAATAGACTGTAACCAAATAGTGAAGTTTGCTGGGTATTAAGATATTACTATAATGCAATTTAACAGATTTTCCCTTTAATCTATGAATACCTGGATGGCACATTAGAAAAAAAAAGTGGAAATTTAAAATGCATTATGTGAAAGTAGAGTGTTTATATGATTTTATTTAAGTGCTAAGATTTTAATTTTTAATGAATAAGCTTGTGGCAGAGAACAAGAGGGAAAGCAGAGAGATACTACAGTGGAGCTGAAGTGGGCAATGCCCTGAAGGCAAAAAGACCCAATCAAACAAGAGAAGCATTAAGGTTCATGAATAGAGATAGAAAACCGTGAAAGGATTTTAAAGACCGGCAGCACTTGGCCAGCTAGCACAGAAGACTAACGATGCTTGAAGCAGCATTTTGGAGAGATAGGAGAGGGCACACAAAGTGACAAACAAGTAGTGCTTAAAGATTTCAGCAGCTGAATAGGGAATCTTTATACATTTCTATTTAGAAAAGGAACTGCGGAAAATAAAAGCAAACAGTTTTAAGGATATGTTTTATCTCTCAGCATATAAAGTCATTTAACTAAGAGGATAACAAAAGCTTTGCCTCCATTATCGCAGAAAAAAGTCAGTAAATAAAACCCTGAGCAGTTAATGCCGCTTGGCTACATAGAATCTGTCCCCTTTTGTGTGCTTCACAGATAAAACTGCCAGTAGCTAAGAGCAAATAATGAAAGAGATGAATAAGTAAGTACTGTACTTCTTGCATTGTTCTGCCCCCAGAGGCATCTCGTCAACAAATGTTTTCACTGCTTTGGATACAGAGAACATCCCTTCAGTTATGGATAGCACAAAGGGTTTAATACTTTCTACACTGAAGACAAACACATAGTTCTGTATTTCAGAATTAAGGCTACAAAAACACTTCTTTGAAAGCATACTTCTAGCAATGAAGAACGGATTTCCTAACAAACACACAAAATATTCTGAATGAAACTCACAGTAAAGTAAATGTTCTTGAAATCCATATCGAGTGATCAAGCTACTTACAGGTGTAGGCCTTGGAAAAAAAGAAAAACAAAACAATATAAATTAATGACATGAAAGTGATGTGGAGAATCCAGAAATAATAGAGATTACTCCAGATAACCAAAACTATGTAGTATCTTAGCCTTAAAGTGCTACACTGCTGTTTCAAATAGCTTACGAAGTTTTAGTTTTCAATTACTGTGAAGTTGTAAGAATAAGCTATGGTAATTCATTGTAACGAAACTTCTGCTTTGCTAAGTTTTCTTCTTCCTACAAACTGACACAGAACTTTACTGATTTAGTAAGAGAAACTTATCTACAATCACATGTAGCAACCTCATCAATATGTAACCAACTAGGGAGCAGTGGAATGACAAGAGGACAGATATTCTACAAATGAAAGAAATACAGATTGACATTTTCTTCAGCCAAAACACTAAAGTACTTTGTATATTGTATATTGTTATACTTCCCTTGTTCTCATTTCAAGAAGGGGTCCCCATTTCTAACAAGTGAGTCTAACGTAAGTGAGTATTCGTCCCAGGAACTGACCAACACTTAGGGGAATCTGTCCATAGGTCTTTATTTTATTTTCTTTTTCAATCACAAGTGAATCTGGCCCATAAAGGCCTATGGCAAAATTTTTGATGTGTGGTTGCAGGCATTGCAATTTACCGAGTAATCGCAGTGAAGAGCCCACGAATGCGTGCTCGATGGCGGGACACAAAGGCTTCTGTAAAAATCACCCCACGGTTTTCCTGGTCTAGTTGTCCATGAATAATTCTGCCCAAACGCCTGGACAGTGCCTGTAAATAGAAGAATTGAATTTTTCTAAACATGGCTTCTTCCATCAGATATATGGGTATCTAAGCACAGAAAACTTTGCGGAAAACAGGTATGGTTTGCAGATGCACAGTGAAAACTAAGATGTAACCTTAGTATTAATTTTGTACGGAACAGTGACTTAAAGCCATGGATACTGCAAAGATAAAGAAAGAAAGCAATCACAACCAATTCTGCATTTGCCAGGTTGGTGGCTTTCATTACCTGTATCAGGAAGTCTCCTGGAAGGTCATATGCCTTGCAGAGTTCTGATATTGTCACCTGGCCAGTTTCCTGTAGTTTATCATTTATTTCTTCTGCTAATTGATCCAGATAACTCCTTTCATAAAAACAAGAAAAAGAAAAGACAGCACATTAAGCATGACATTCAAAGTAAACCTCAAGATCACATACTGAATAACTGACCTCTTTTAATATACCTCTTTCTGTTGCATCTTTTCAAAAATAAACTGAAAGCTATCTTAAATGAATAAAGGAAAAAAGTGCAAGTGAAATGTTTGTTCTTTTAAAAAAAGCCTACTAACCAGGCAGCTAGTACTAAGATGGGCCATTTATCTACTTGTATGAAAATTTCAAGAAAGAGAAATAGGTAAACACGTAAATGAAAATTAGAAAAAGCCTTTAGTAAGCAAGGCAGGTTTGTCAATAGCTGAGGCAGGCAGCAAAGCCAGAGCGCAAATGAGATCTGGCTGCTGTACACAAAGACACTGGGTAAGAATGAAGCCTCTTAAATGCAGGACACTGAACACAGACATTCAGTAAGGCCTTTACACCATGGATTCACTGGATGCTTTACTGAGATAGGTCCCACTTGTCTAAGTAGCTCTGATCACCACCCAGCAGCCCTAAGATCAGCCAAGAAAAATATATTTCACTTTGGAAGCAACAAAGGTTGGACATTATTTTTAGTCTGCTTTTTAAAAAATAAAAAGGTATGAATTATACATACTGCTCCTGAAGGTACTCACTCATTTATAAGCTGTCCCAGTACAAGCTGAATACCTTTTTCAGATTTAACAATGTCATTAGCTCTGTTTTCAATGTGCAGAAGGTCCACATTTATTACCTAAAAAAAACACCACTTATCAGAACTTTAAACTGAAAATCATTCTCAAACATTGACATGTTACTTACACATTCCCGTATCTTGAGGAAAGGTGCTTTTATTTTTTTCTACTATTGCATACAAACACACCTAATCTGTGTTTCGAAATAAAGCAGCAATGCGTTAGGGAAAAAACCTCTCTTTGCAACTGTGACAAGGTTAAAAGAAATCAAAAAAAAAAAAAAAAAAAAAAAAAAAAAAAAAAAAAAAACAGAAAGTGATAACAGAAAATAGAAAATTGCCTTTCATAAAGGTTTTCTGTTTCCAAGTAGTTTTGCTCAAGCCTGAAGGGAAAATTAGCTGCAGAGGAAGACTACTGGAGGACAAAGATTAGTGGAGACAAGAGAATAATGAAGGAAGAGGGAAGATCCAAAGAGGCATGCAAAGTTAATTATGCATGCCCCTGCAGGTTTAAATTTAAATGGGTAACATATTTCTTTTCTGTCTGCCCTCCTTAGTTTACAAAGAAAGAGTTCATAAACAAAAACTGTATATATCAGTGGTGATTTCAGAAGTCCTAGATTATCACTAAGCAGAGAGGTTTCAATAAAGCAATAAATGGACGGATTAAGTCATGAGCAGTACCCTGACATGAGCTACCAGCTCTTCATAAAATTTGTTCTGTTTTAAAAAAAATAACTTAGCTGGAGTATAACTAACGAACCGCATACTCACAACATACATGGTGAAGAACATAAAGAAGTGTAAATTTATTATTACTAAAGTTACCTGTTGTAAGTCAACGATGTTAACTCGACCTTCAAGAAAAGTTAAAATACACTTTTAGTACATCAAATATATTAGAACAGATTTAAAATATAGTACAGCTCATTGTGCATACAATATTTAGTTACTTTTTCTGTAGACCAGTTAAACTAGTCCATGAGTACCCAGAGATTGTTAGAACGTTCTAGTTTTGCATGATACTGCTAACAAAAAACCCAGCAAATTTTAATTCAGTCCAAGCTGTCCCACTGGTATGATACATGATGACATAACAGATTGAGACATACCTGTGGTAACACTGAGAAAATAGCTAATCTGTATTAACAAGAAGTTAATTTTTCTAAAGATATGATGCTATGAAATTCATCCTTAAGTATAGCTCAAAGTACAATACACTGCCTGCTCATTAAAGCCATTGACAAAAAAGCTGTCTGGAGAGTATTTGCTTCCTTATATATCTAAGTCACATCTTACAATACAGATGGCTTTTCACACTGGTAAAATAAGAGATCTGTCAATGACAATTTACAAATACTATTATTACTAATGGCGTGAAAGGAGAACGACTTTGAAATTCCAAGTCAAGGCCAAACATCTAGGCCAGGTACTTAACTGTATTAAAATGCCAGATTTCCTTCAAAAGGATTTTTATACAACTTTTACGTCAGAAATTCCGCATGGTTAAAAATAAACCAAGTAACATATCTTGATATGATTATCTAACAGCTTGACACAGATCTCAAGTGAAAATAAAATAGCAGTAGGTTAATTACTGTGTACATGAAGCAAATGGAACCAAACTGACTTTTTCTGAAAGATTATGAGTACTGAAAACTTTCAAATTCGTTCTGTAGCCTTCAAAATTAACTTCCAAATCCAAATGAAGAGGGGAAAATGCCATGCTTACCACCACAAACATGAAGCTCATCGTGGATCTCCTTACTAATCTGTGCTGGAGTGACATACTCCTTGCCATCAAGCGTGTGCACGACTTCCAGCTGCTTTTCCGCGATCAGCTTTGTGACAATTTCTATACAGTTCCGTTCTGACAATCTATCAACAGCAGAAGGAGTCAGCAGTTATTCTAACGAAGTACTTGCTAAAATTACCTTTAAATTGATGTTTCAAACATACTAAGCGCAGGAAATACAATGAAGATTACCTGCAGTTTTCTGCGGGTAATATACTTTTTCAGACAAAGAAACTAATGCCTGTATCCTGCTTATCACCCACCAAATCATCCATGTGGCTTCACTTCGGCGATCTCTCCAAAACTTTTACTCTCCTCCTGAACAGCTGTCAGCCCTGTCAGCTGTGAGAACGCACCTGCTGGTGGATTTAGGAACGCCTGTACTTACAGAATTCCTGTCTTTGATATTTCTGTGCGTTTTCATTTTACTTTTGCGCATTTCGGATTTATTTTTAACAAAAGCAAATTCTGGGCAACTACCTCAACTGGTCAAACAGACAAGGGAAAAACCGAGCCCTGGAGCCGTGACGATTTTGAGCAACTCGAACTTAGCTGTGGCTACACACTCGGTAGTTTCCGTGGGGCTGCCCGTGCTCTGGGGTCCCAGAGGGCCCGGGGGCTCCGGGCACTGACACGGGGGAGCTGCAGAGGGCCGCGCCTGGCTGGGCCCCGCGGGCTGCCCGGACCGCGGCCGCGGGGGAAGGGGGCGG
>VZRO01007277.1:217908-394055 GCA_013397915.1 Daphoenositta chrysoptera | reverse complement strand
GGGTGCCGGCGTCCCGTGCCCCGGGTGCGGCAGGGCCGGCCCCGCAGCGGCTGCTCCGGCCGGGCCGGGCCGTGGCAGCGGGGCCTGGGCTGCGAGCCCGGCGTTCTGCGTGAGCCGCGCGGAGAGCTGCCGCTACCGAAACCTGAAATGAGAGTCACATTACGAGTTGGATATGAGATCAGTGGTGCTGCCATTTAATGGGACCGCTGTTACGCAGCGAGGGGCAAGCTGAATTTATGTAGCTGTCAGACCAGCTTATCTGAAGCTGACTCGCCTGTGGCGATGGCAGAGAGCGCTACACAGGGAGTGCTCCCGCCCCGGGGCGAGCAGAGGCAGCCTCAGCCACCCGTGCTTGGCAGCTTGCAGGCGGGACAGCAGAGGGACACGGCGAGCTGCCCGACACCCGGAGTGCTCCGTGCTGCTGAGGCTCCGTCCTTGTCCTTCCAGATTTCTTGCTGCTTCCTGAATAGCCGCTGTTTTCACTGACCGTGACAGTCACTCTGTGACTCTACCTTCCAAAAGTCACAGGAAGATATCTCTGGCAGGGTTGGTGTCGTGCTGCGTGCAGTTTAAATAGCGAGAACAAAAGTTGTAACAGCATTTATAGTGTTTTATATTCAGTTCAGTTTTACTGGTCGTTCTCTTTGAGATAAAAAATTAGGGGCAGGATTCATTTTGCTTTGGCATCTGAGGTGTGCTGTTGAGGTCTGGTCTTGGAGCCTTTGTAAGCAGCGAGACAGGCTCCTCAAAGAGCAGCTCTTCCTAAAACATGTATCTGAATCAAGCTCACGAATTACTCACAGCAGGGATGTGCCTGTGTTGCTCCGCAGCCAAAGAAGACAGCAAGGGAGATTGCATAGCGCCAGGTCCTTGATTTAGCCGTTTCTGTGGAATGAATAGTGTAGTGGAAGAACGGGGAAAAAATGTGATAGCAATTTGGGGGGGGGAGGGGGGGGGGGGGGCGGATTTTATGAAGATTATATAGGAATAGGCTGCTAGATGGAACATCAGGA
This sequence comes from Daphoenositta chrysoptera, assembly GCA_013397915.1. Taxonomy (NCBI): domain Eukaryota; kingdom Metazoa; phylum Chordata; class Aves; order Passeriformes; genus Daphoenositta; species Daphoenositta chrysoptera. The sequence continues at coordinate 393,042 of VZRO01007277.1, read as the reverse complement.
GAAAGAACTAGGGACTTAGAACTGGATTCCTCCTACCTAACCCGAGATGGGTTTGTAGTCCATTAATTAAGTGTGTACTCTACCAGCCTATAGAGAATCCCTTTCAGCTAAAATCTGAATCACTGGACTGGCCAAATTGGGCATTGTAGTTAAGGTCCAAAAATGATGTATGGTGGCTCGGACCTTCATTTGTGTGTGTATGACTTGAATTGAAGTCACAGTTGCCAGATTTTTGGAAATGGTCCTCTGTGAATAGAGGTGGGTTATTGGGTCTTGGGAGTGTTTAAAGCTTGGAGTTATGTTCTACCAGCATGCAAGAAGGAGCAGATGAATCATATAAGTACACAACAGTTAAAAGCATTTGGTATTTCCAAATTGCAGGTTCTGTTTTGAGTCTGCAATCAAAGAAATTTTGTAAGGACCCTTTTCTTTAGAGATATATGTACACATGCACAACAGATGCATTAATATTTTCTATACCTAATTGTTATTCAAGTAACAATTCAGATTTATTTTTTCCGCAGAAATCAATTTTCCTTAGACAGCTTATAAGTTATGTTAAATCTGTTTTTAAAAATAGAGTAACTGATTTATTTTACTATACTTGCACAAACCTCTTGCAGTTAACTGAGCTCTAATGTTATTAGTGTCTATTTTATGCAATAGATGTGATGCTGAAAAATGAAGTTGATACCATTTATTTTACTGCAGTTCTGAGTTCACTGATTCCAGAGCTATTAGAGTAGCAGAAATGTTTTTGTTTTGTTGTTGCTGTTATATAAAACAAGTGCCAAGATTGTCGTAGCTTTAATGATAGCGAAAGTTTAAATAAACTTTTACATAATTATAATATGGATTGATGGCTATATTCCATTGACCCAAAGCAAATAATTTCTTATGAAAGCCATGCACAGTATTGCATTGATTCCCTCTGGGAATATCAATTACCCTGTCTTAATTGGGGACAATGAAAGCAAATGATGAGGTTATTAATCCTGTCAAAATGAATCAATGCTGTCTGTATGACATGAAGTACATTATGGAAGTTTGTGTTCTAGTACTCATGTAATAATATAGTAGTAATATAGTTGGTGGCTTTTTTGACTACATAAGATATTTTTAGGAGTATGTAGAAAATTCATAGAAAGAATTAGTAATGCAAAACAGAGAAGAACAGTTTCTAAGAGGTGTTGTTTATCACAAAACTTTTTGCTTGGCATAAAAAATGAATTTGAGGGATTCTGATATGCACAGTGTATTTTCCTTTCCCTCAGAAAGAGCAGTGCCGCACCTTGTTCATCTAGGAATGGAATCTTACCTGATATTTACAAGGCAGTTGGATTGTGTGCAGACTATGTGTTTTTGATACAGGGAATTTATTATGATAAAGACAGGAAATAGCACTTTTTTGATGAAAAATTAGAAGTTATGCAGGTGGAAATGAATAAATAATTGTGTGATAGGATGCCTGAAAACAGTTTGTAAACTGAATGAAATGGAGTATAAATTAGAAATTTTTAAATGGTTCTTTCATTCTGCGTATGTCATGATATTATCTTCATAACTTGCTGGATATCTGTTCCTGCTGAACAGGTCAGTTTGTGAATTTGAATGGTTTAGCTGTCAGGTTTTGCTCATTAATGTGTTTACTTTGATTTTAGCAATCAAAAAGGTTACCTGTCATCTCATTTGTTTTTTATTGTGCTGGTATATAAAATACTAGTTACGATTTTGATGTGGTGATTCATAGGGATTACTCTGATGAAGGAGTGGGTGCCGAACGACCCCTTCCTTTGTCAGAGAGAGCTGGCAGGATAAAGCACAAGCTTTTTTTAAATGGTAACTGGCTATTTGACTTACATTAGAAGAAGGGTTTTCACCCTGGCTGTTTGTGCCATGTGTAGCTTCGGCTTTTTTCATTGTCACAGTCCCTTTTTAATGCACAGTTATAAATAGCATAATGTTTTGCTTTTCGCTGTACTCTTTTCTCTTTTCCTGTCATTTGCGCTGTGGCTGTGCTAATGGGAGGGTGCTTAGCTCAACCTCGGGCAGCCTTTTCTGCGTAATTGGTTCAGTTAGGAAACAACACACTTTCAATTAATTAGTGTGATTACCTACCCAACAGTAGGTAGGGGAAATTTGGTACTCATTTGGTTCTCTCTTTGCAGTGAATATTCATATCAATAATAAAGTCCTCCCTGAGCAAAATATTTCTTGACATGCAGGGTGTTAAAAAGCACATGTACGTAGAAAATCTCACAAGAGTACTAAATGCATCAGCAGCTGCCTCACTTATACACTTTATTAATGTGGTTCTGACATGTACTCATAAAATTATATTCACATAAGTGAAAACCATTTTTTTACTATTTAAAGTAGCTCTTTATGTTAATATATATATAGTGCTAACAAATTTTTCTAAGCTTTGAAGTACTGAGTTCAGTTTATATCCTTGTTTGGAAAGGTAGTTTTCTCTGTTTGGATTAGAAGACTAAATGTACTGAAGTGTTCAAATGAGCAAATTCCCACATTGTGTTTGACAAAACTGCCTTTGATCTTTTCTGAGGAATGGTTAAACATAATATGCAGAATTTAGAGTAACCGTTTGTTTGACCTGATCTGTGAACATAATTCAAGGGAAGAGATGTATTCCTGCAGCTTTCAGCCATATGCCCAGTTAAAAATTAAATGTTTGTAGAACAAATTGAAAAGAACAAAAGCCACAATAAATACCCATGTTTTGTCATTCAGCCGAATATTTTGATTAATGCTAAATAGAGGATCAATTTGTCAGTAATAGCATAGCATGTCATAGTGAGACATTGCAAACATTAAATATATCATCCTCTGATATACTAAGCTATCATGGAACAGAGCACTGAAGTAGTATATAAAATTTTTATTCATAGTGTGCTAGAAGCCCTTGTGACATACTGCAAACAATACAAAATATATGTTGCTGCATAAATAAACAAGCATTTATATTACCAAAGGCAACAGAGAAACTTTTAAAGGGTTTCTAAACAGAGGGTCTCAAAATCCAATGGTAAGCAAATACTTAAGTAGCACTTAAGACCAGAGAATGCAAATAAAAGCCCTTAAAGATAGAAGGGAAGTACAGATTTATTGTTAATATAGTTTAAAAATGAAATGTGGACAAATATGCAAATAAAAAGAAAACCAGACATTTTTTATCTCCAGAGTGCTTTTTTCTCCAGTGGTATATTTTCAAATACCTTTTTGAGCTGCTTTCTTTGTCTGAGGATTATATTGTAGCTGAGCTGTCACTGATCTCATCCTAAAGCTGGGAACTGAGATTTTGCGTATTTTTGACAGGCACTGAAACATCAGCAGAGGTACCAGCTCAGAGCACAGTGTGGGCTCAGGTACTAAAGGTGCTGGAAGTCCGTTGCCATAAAATGGGAGAGAACTTCATAAAAGGGTAGCATTCTGTATTTCACCCAGGAGGGGGAATTTTAATGGAAAGGAAGGAACCAGGATTCAAACCTACCTGTCCCTCTGTCATCACTTGACCTCTGAAATTGCCCCTTTGAACCATGTGGTTTCCATCCCTTTACAGGAGAGAAGGCTTTTGACTGCAGTTTCTCTCGCTCTCCCATCCTCCTTGGGCTGCTTTCAGCCCTGAATGAGAATAGAAACTTCAGATCACTGCTTTGCCTTTGCTCATATCACTTCACAGGAGACCACATGTTCCTCATTTCGAAGTGTGAGTAATAACTGTGTTCTTTGCTCATGCTCTCTTCCACCTGGAAAGCTGTTTTGGAATCTAGATGATTTCATCTAATTTCCAGATTTACTTAATGAGCATTAGTGTTTGTGTCACTGTAGCACTTTCGTTGAATTAGTCCACAGAATGAGTGTGGCCTAAAAATGTATAATATTTGTGAGAAGGATTACTATATGCAAGGATGCTTGGGATCAGGTGTTTCTGGTAGAGATGGGAGTGTTAATGCCATGGTGAAAGACAATGCTTATCAGAATCATGTATAATTCTGACTGTCCAATTTAAAAGAAAAAAATACCCTTTAAGATCTGTAGGTACAGTTTATGAGGACAAGGGAATGGAGGGTCTATTTTACAAGAAGGATTTGTCTTTGCTTTTAAAAGTCTGAAATATGATCGAGTTTTTAATCAGAATGTAAAAAACTGATATATAGGGAAAAGCTATAATTAAGTTAGAGACAAATTTGTCTCAAAAACCCAGGACAAATTGGTTCTGTAACTACTTCAAGATGTGAGTTACAAGGCAAACAACTGGACTGGTTTTCAGCTGGAATTTTCTAAGGGAGATGAGACTCAGTTGCCTAAAATACTCAGGGTGTGGATCACTATAGGAGATCTGTCCTGTGTGGTAACCTGCCAAGTTGCAGTAGCCCAAACGCTTCTGATTGTGTTCTTGCATACTATTTGCTAATCCATTTCCTGACTGCTCTTACCAAAATTTGTTGACATTTGTAAGTGACATAAACAATCCTACACTTCAGCTTTTCTTTTGTGAACTGAACAATAAAATTATTTGAAAAAGTTATTTTAACATCTTTCTAGAAAACTAATTAAGCAGACTCAAAGAAGTAGAAGTATTTTCAGAGAAAACCTTCAAAGAAGGATTTTTTTTTCTTTTCCTGTTTGTTTCAACTTAGAGCAGCACCAAACTTCTGAAATTATAGGCATGCTCAAGCAGAACAACTCTATTTTAGCTCAACATATTAATTCATTCAGTTCCGTGTTGTTTTGTTTGAGGGTGCCTTTGTGTTGCACACACTGTAAATAGCACAGATGTGCTAGGATAAAAGAGGTCCAGTATCTTTTAGGTGGATCTTTATGAAATGCCAGTGCATGCTGAGAAGCAAATTCATCCTTCTACTAGAAACAACACGAGAAAAAAAAAAAATTCAAGTATCTTCTAAATGTGCATTTGCAAATATTATATTTGAGGGGGGAAAAAAAAATCTTCCTGTGCACCTGCAAAAATTATGTTTCAGAAAAAAATCTTCCTAAGTGCTCTAATGATAGCCGCTGAAACTAAGGAATCAGATATTTAGGGGAAAAAATATACCTTAGATTTTGGCATTCTTCACAATGTATTTATTATCGCATGTCTTTTTTTCAGGAGACTGATGTAAACTTTAAATCTCAGAAAATTACTTTGTAGAGGTTTTCCTCTTCTGTTGTCTCCACATGGCATATTGTCTCAATATTTTAGATAAGTAATTCACTCTTTCCCTACAGAAGTCACCAGCTTTTAATGTCAGGCTAATGAAAGGACACAGAGAAACAGCTGCTGGTGAGTGGTAGGAGAATTAAAAGCCAAAAATTTTAAGGGGAGAATCATAGAGTTCATCTTACTTATCCCTTTACTGTGGATTGGGAAGTCATGTCAAGATTAGTGGATTTTCTCATACAATTGAGATACAATCAACAATTTAAAAAAATAATCTTTTTAACTCTGTTTCTTAGATGGGACTTTAAAATTTACTTTCAAATAGTGAAAAAGCTTTCGTATCAGTTTGGCGCATAGGAACTTTTCGTAGAGATTTTGTTTTCTTACAGGACTTAACAGATTGCTGTTATGCAGAGTGTGCTTGACACATAAAGATGTGTTGTGGCTTCACTGTGCTCCCTCTATTGCAACAGCTCTCCATCCTTTATGTCTTGTCTTCTTATTAGATTGCAGGTACCTAGGGCAGAAGTTTGCCCTTTTGTTGGCTGTATATATCACATAATAAAATGGAGGCTCAGTTTGGGAAGTGTACCTAAACAGCTGTGACAGTACAAAGTAGCAAAACAATGTTCCTCCGTTTTTAGGATGCATTTTAGAGATTTTAGTTTTTAGGCCGTTGTCTAAGGAAGAGCCACCAATTACATTGATCTGCATTCGAAACTCTGTGCATAACACTGGCTCCGTAGCACAGGTACAAATTTTAATCTTACTAGTAACAGAATAGTCTTCTTGATTAATGCCCTCAGCTGAAAGTTCCTGAGCATTTTGTGGTTTTTGGGATTTTGTTTTTTAAATCTCTTCTAACAACCTTCTAGTTAGTTAACTTTAAATATTAGATAAGAAACGTTGCTTGGGATTCAGTCTGAGATTAATGCTTGTCACCTGTGTGGCTCTGGTAAGTATAACAAAAGGCCTGAAAGTGTTCTTAGCATTTCTGAAAGTCATATGGAAGACTTTAAACATCTCAAATGGTATTAGGTTCATATGCTTAGTCAAGTAAAATGAGCATCTAGTCAATATAGTCAGTGGAGCCTGGAGGAAGCCTCAGGTGACCAACTATGAGAGGTGGTTGTGCAGATATTGAGTGCTGTTTGAGATATTAAAGAGCTACCCTGCTGGTCTTCAGCCACCACTCCAGAAGGACACGGGTCTTCCCCAAGTCCTGTGTCGTGTTTGGGAGCCATGGCTCTTGAATACCTTATGACATCAGAAATAATACTAGGTGTCTACTGATGGGCAATGAAATCAAGCTGTCAGTATATACTCAGTAAGATGTTGCTTTCTAGGTTCCTTGGATTATGCTGGTTAGATCTTTATCAGTTGTAATGAGATCCTAAGGAAGCAGCATGATTTTAAGCACCTACCTTTGTGAAGGATTCAGCTGCATGTATGTAGATCTCTAGTGTCAGTTAGGTTTTGTGGGATATTCCTTCTGCTCTCTCACATCTCCTGCAGAAATATGTGTCTTCCTCAAGCATTGTGTCATGTTTAACAGCCCTATGCAGGTGTTTTGAATAGCTGAAAACATTTTATATGCATTGGATGTCTGCACGTATTCTCCAGCTTTCTTAACCTCATGTGGAATCCCAGGCATTGTCTTCATTTTACACACAGAAGAAAAGTATTTCCTAAGATACCCCCAGAATGCTGTGATCAGAAGTGAAATTTCCAATTCCTGCAGGACCAAAAAGACTGGGGGGTGATCAACCTTTTAGCAGAAAGGCTAACAGTTAATTGACCATGAGAAGTTAACAACTTCAGCCTGAGATATCCATGACCCAACTCCCTCACTATTTCTTTAACACCTCCGTGCTCTCTTGTTTTATGGTGTGCTTATTCCCTCTCTCATAATGCATACTTATGGTATACATACTTTTGGCATTTGCTGGATAAGAAAACTGGAAAATTACCGTGTCTAATATTGTGTATGCAGAATTTCAAGCATTATGATACATTTTAACTAGTAAATCCACAAATAATTTGGGCTCTTTGAATTAAGTTTCTGCTTTGTTTAGTTTTTCTAACTGCTGTAGCCTTGTCAACAGCTCTTCTCCTTGGAAATTTCAGTTTGTTCATTTCAGACAGGATATTTGAAAGGTTATTAGCAGAATTCTGAAAAGTCATGGATCTTTTTACTCAAGGCTCATACCTATAGTATAGCACTATGTCTTTAGATATTAGTAACTGCAGGCTATGCAATGACTGTGTTTTAAGTTCTGAAAGATTTGCACTCAGAATCTGCCTGTCATTATGAAACTGCTTTTCTAGGTGTTTCTGGACATATATTCTCAATGAAAATGCCTATGTAGATATCTAATGACAGAGTTCAGATAATAGATGTTTTATGCAACCTTTATCCTATCTGACTTATTATCTTGGAAGTTGTCTAAGTTTGAACACTGAGTTTTGAGTCAGTGAAATGACTTAAGTGTCTGCAGGGAGAGATTCATCTTGTCTAAAACACCAGATTTAGGGTGAGATGAATTACCCTCTGGAGGTGCCTCATTCATTTTCTTCGTACATATAGGGCTTAACATTACTAGTTTTGAAGTAGTCAGCTCTGAGTAGACTGAAGTTGATGATATTAATCTTCCCATTTGTGATTGGAATGGGGACTGCTGTGAATGTGCTAACAAGCACTCGAGCTTTTAATCAAATCTTCACTGACACTGAAAACTCAGATTTAGCTTACAGATGGCAGATATTTCTACTGGTCTTTTGGTGTTTTCTCCAAAACAGTATCACAGGAAATGGTTCAAATTTGTCCATTACTCAGCCATGGAAATCTGTAACAAAGCTGCTTGGAACAGTCTAAATGCATTTTGGACAAAGAAAATATGTCATGCATTTAATTATTCAGCACTCACCGAGACTGTAACCCCAGGTAAAATTCAGAAATGTCTATTTAAGTGGTAACCAATATCTACTAACGATTTTACTTGAGTTTGCTGTGAGGTTGGCATGGGCCGAACGAGCATGTGGCAGTAATGGTGTTACACACAGCTTTGTGAGCTGTGGCCATGAGGGTTGTGGGGGCCATGTTTAGTTTTCCAAGAAGGAATCTGCTGGGGAAGGGTCTTGTACAAGAGTGGGAGATGCCTGTGCCTGGCTCCTGTTTGCTTTTTAACTGGCATTTCAGGAGAGCAGTGACCTGGAGTGCTGCAAGCAGGAGCCACAGAGACTTGGCACTTAACTACCTTGGCAACTGGGTGAGCAATAGTTGTCCCTAATGCTCAGCAGAACCCGATCTTAACTCCAAAATGATGAGTTTTTCTTTTCTGTCTATATTTTAAAATTTATTTTTTATTAAAGGAATATTTTTTGAGTTCTTTATTTGCCTTCTTGTTTTACAGCTTTTTTGGTTCACTCCTTATGTGTTCCCAGGAGCTATGAAGGTTGAAACTGTGGAGGTTGATATTCTACCAAGAATAAAAATTTAAACTCATGGAATTAAAGTCTGAGTAATATGCCAGTTTTCATGGCAGTTCATAAAGGACTGTCTCCCATGGGAGGGACCCCATGCTGGAGCGGGGAAAGAGTGTGAGGAACTCTCCCTGGAGGAGGAAGGAGCAGCTGAGACAACCTGTGATGAACTGGTCACAGCTCCCATGTCGTGTCCCACCAAGATGCTGGAGGGGAGGAGAAAAAGAATTTGGGATTAAAGTTAAAGCCAGGCAAAAGGGGTGTGTAGGTGGAAGGTGTTTTAAGATTTGTCTTTATTTCTCATTATCCTACTCTGATTTGTTTGCTAATAAATTAAACTAATTTCCCCAAGTCAAGACTGTTTTGCCCCTGATGGTAATTTCTGAGCGATCTCTCCCTGTCCTTACCTTGACCTATGAGCCTTTTATTAAATTACACTGTCCAGCTGCAGAGCAGCATGACAGAGTGGCTCAGTGGGCACCCAGTATCCAGCCAGAGTCAATCCACCATAATATGGAGGCAAAAATCTTCTTGTGGGAATGCAGTTTAAAAAATGGGGGAAAAAAAAGTGAAGTGCATTTCACAGAATCTAATTGTGCAGTCAGAATCTGATATTTTAATCTGAGTGCAATATAATGAAGTCAAATCTATTTGCTGTAGTTTTCCAATCTCAGAAATCAGCTGTGACTTCTTTAAACCTTTCATCCTCTCCTTGTAACAAATTTTATCTAGTTAAATCAGGGATCTAGACCTTTCTTAAGTCATTCTAGTTCCATATGGTAAAAAAAATTTTTGTGGCATGAAGTGTGAAATACCTAATGAAAGAAAATATGTGTGCCAATGGATTAAATATGCTTTTATAAACCTCTGATTATTCTGCAATGGGCTATGAGTTGTGTAGGTTTCATGACAAAAATACAGCTTGCAGGTAGCTGAGGCAATAACTTTTAAAAGACTAGAAAGCAGAGTACACAGAAATCAAAGTAATGTTTATAACCATTGAGCCGATAACATCTTGGATGATTTACAAATAAGTTCCACTATTTTATTCTTGGATTTTGCACAGAAGAAATCTGTTAAATAAATGCCAATGAATTTGAGTAGCTGAGTTTAACACTGATAGTACAGCTTTTCATTCCCAAATGTTTCAGAAACTCGAAGATCTGTCTTATAGGAAATAAATTCACAATAGTGAAGACTGATTGAAAGTGGAGGAAAATTGACAAATAACTTACAAATTTATCAGTTAGTTCTGACATCAAAAGAATTACCCACTTAAACATGTTTCTTTTCTACATGAAGGAATTGGAGTCAAAGCAAATTGGAGTCAAAGCTTGGGTTCCCACATTCCATAAATCTAAATTGCATTGCTTATTTATATAAAATGAAAGATCCCTGAGGTGGTGAACCTATTCCCTTCTGGGATTTTGTTTGCTGTTTTTATTTTTATTACATTCTCCATGGCTAACCAGCTGCCTTAGAATGACTCCAGAGGTGAGTACAATGGATGCCAAATCAAATGGACTGACATTGTATAAGAGGAGTAGAAGGGGAAATACGAGACCACAGATGTTGAGCAACATGATACATGAATACAATGGAAAGATTCACATCCCCAGAGAACAAATCTTTTAAAATGCAAGGCCTGTCATAGAAGTTCCTTTGAATCAAAAGTCAGAATTTGTAATTCTTGCAACAGAATCTTTTGCCTGTGCTTCCCAGCGGCACTGAATTGTTATGGATCATGCAGTCTACCCTTAGCCAAGAGATGCTCACATGCAAGTGCTGTTTGTTCCCTGTTTGTACTGCACTGTCAGCAGTAGTAAAGCTGTGAGTGTTGAAGAGGCACAGCTGGCCTAGAGCAGAAAGTTGGTCATCCTTTTTTATATACTTCTGTTCTTGACAGAGTGCTTACTGGGAATTTTTTACTGATCATCTCAGTTCTCCTTATGGCAAGCCCAGAAGGCACTAACATTGTTCTCCTGTTCTTCAGCTCTCAGCTGAATAAAAAGTCAAAACAGATATGACTATAAGGAAAGAATAAATGTGCTAAAATATTGTAGTCTTTGCAAGTAGCTGGTATGTTAGGCAAAGAGCAATTAAAATGCTTTAGTAAGGACACGGTAAGAAAACAGTCCTTTCTGTAGTTGGTTTATGTGTGAACATAGGTGTCCATGTTAAGCACAGTCTTAGAGGTGTCAGCTTATTGAGGGCTAATGGCTCTATAAACCCAGAATAGTATTAGCCTCTGCTTTTTTAGCCATTTTGGCAGTGAAGCCCTTTCTTTGAGGGTAGGGTGGAGGAGTGTATGTCCATTAAATATCCTTACTACGTAATGTATTTATTGTCTTTTCAAAGAAAACACAGAAATGTTATCATTTGTGTGCCTGCAATCCTGCTGAGATTACTTTCCAATCCCTTGAAAAATGCGCTCTGTCTCGCTCTATCAGCTGAAAGTCAGATGTTTTTTCAGCTTCATCGAATCAAGGGTAGGTTGCAAAGGCTGACTGCTGAACAACCCCAGCTGTGCATCCAGCAAACACCCCACAGTGGCTGTTGGTTTAGTAGATTTCAGCTTCTGGTGAAAAATACAAGAACACCAGTGGCTTTCAACCACCCAGAGAATTATAGATCAAAACTGTTATCTAGAACAACACTAAAAATTGATATGCTGAAATAAATATGAGCCATCTGAGGTTCCAATGAACTTCATTATACTGCTGCATGGAATACAGCAGCTCTGGCATTGCTCAATAGAAGCAGACAAGTGTTGCTGAGAACACACACCTGATACTCTTTTCTCTGATCCTGTAAGATGAAGGGAAATTAATATTTCTTCCAATATGCAGTCTTGGAAATACTTTCTGTTTTCTCTAAACAAGCAAACAAAAAACCTAAATCCCTAAAGTCCTCCCAAACCTCTCACCTAAAGCTTGAATGTATTCTAATTTAAAACATTAAAAGTTGCCTGTGTTGTGAAAAGAATTTATCACTGCTCAGGAGTTGCTGGCATTTAATTCTCCCAGGCAGCTACCTTTTGGATTATGCATGTTGATCCTATACCTGTGTGAATCCCATTGTATTTGTACTTCCCTGTTTATTAGTTTTAACTCTGGAGAAAAGAACTGTTATAAACAGTATTACAATATAAATTAAAACCTTAGGAAATATGGGTTTGTGGGGCTGATGAGAGAGTGAAGAGTGAGAATGGGCTCCGCTGCCTCTCATTTTTCCCTGATTGTAAAGCAGTGCTAAGTCAGACAGCTCAGCTGAAATTGAATGGAAGAATCACACAGGCCATTTAAAGCATTCTTTTTCAGTCTGCTGGTTGCCTGATTTGCCCTGAAGTTATTGGCCACGCTACGTATCAGATACTCAGTCTGGCTTCTGATCGGTGAGCTTTTGACATCCTTCTCCTGGAGGGTTTCCATAGGTGAACAGCAGGAAGCAGAGAGGTCCAGAGAGGGGTTAGGAAGTTGGGCAGAATGGAGGATCTGCAGGTCAGGTTTCAATTTCAGACATAAGGGAAATACCTTCTGAAGGAAATATCTTCCCTGATATTGTCTGGTCTAATAACCCTATACTTAACTAAGACTTGTTTTGCTTATGGCCTTTGACAATTGTGTCTAATGTACCTCTAATGTGTGCTTTTTGATCCTGCAAAATGGCGTAGAGGTGGGCGCTTTTCAGAAACATACCTGTAACTTTAAAATTTATTTCCCTTATGGACTGATTTTCAGGAGAAGTTGATCTCAGGTCACTGCAACTCATCAGCAATTTTTCTTCAGATTCTCTCATTTGCTGAAGTAATCAGATATGTCTGTAGGATATTGTCAGCTCCTTTCTGCCACAGTTAATGATAGTTCCTCATGTGAGTCTGCTGTGAGGCTTTGGAATTGTTACCTGTATTTCTCACTTTCTCTTGTTCTTATTTCCCCAGTTGGTTTTCCATTTCTCTATCTATACTCTAAACTTCAACTTGTTTTTTACTTAGTTTTTTCTGTACATTTTAAAGAATTAAATGAAATTCCATCAAATAAAGGATTAATAAGAAACTAGGTGATCAGTCCAGCCTAAGCAACTGCATATTTTTGTGCTGTTCTTGTAGAAAGGGGGTTTGATCTTAGTTGTCCTCTCCATTCCATGGGTTGGTTATAGCTATCCAGCACACTGCTACAAAGAGGCACCAGATCTTTGCTATGCTAAAGAATATAAATAAAATAGTAACTAGTGAATAGAAATGTGTGAATGGAATGAATGGGCAGAATTTATCATATTTCCTTTTAAATTCATCTGGTCTGGAAGACTGTTTGCTTTCCCTTGCAGAAGAGAAAGTTGGCCTGAATATTATGGCAGATGCAACAAAATTGCCAATACAGTGCCCCATTTGGCAAAACTATAAGTAGTGCATTGCCTGTGAGTCATTTCCATACTGTTTGTGCCAGTGCACCAGCACTGTATGCAAACGGGGTTTCCAGTACAGTGCAAACTGATGCAGACTGGTTCTGTAGGTTGGAATAAAATCTGAGCATGTGCAATCCATTGTCAGATCATAACATTAACAGGCCAGATGTCTGTATAATGATAGATATCATAAACTACCACAATAGATAAGGAGAAAAGGTAGTTCTGCCCAGAAAGGAAAGATGGGGCAAGATTTACAAGGGCATGTAGTGGCAGGACAAGGGGGAATATCGTCAAATTGAAAGAGAGTAGGTTTAGATTAGATACTGGGAAAATGTTCTTTATTTAGTGGGTGATGAAGCACTGGAACTGGTTGCCTAGGGAAGTTGTGGATGCCCAGTCCTGGAGGTGCTCAAGGCCAGGTTGGATGGGGTTCTGAGCAACCTGGTCTAGTTGAAGGTCTCCCTGCCAGTGGCAGGGGGTTTGCAACTGGATGATCTTCAAGGTCCCCTTCCAACCCAAACCAGTTTATGATTCTGTGATTCTATGATATTGTATGGGACTGAATGGATTTCCTGACGGCGTGCTTGTAAAACACATTTGAACCTTACTCTCTTGCCTATCTTAAGTGATTATTATTTGTGTAAGTAACAATGCCCTTAGAAGGAGACAGGCAGAATAAGCTGCTTTGTCGTTTTCACCTTTGCCATTCAGCGTTCCTATTTTTTCACAGAAGGATATGGGCACTTAAACCATAGTTAACAAACAGTGTTTCTAACCACAGAACTGGCATCCTATTCAGAATGAGTTGCACACCTATTTTCACTGCTGTCTTGAGTTCCTGCTTTCTGAGGACACAAGAATATTCAAGTCCAGGGCACAGATCCAAGTGAAGTCCAGCGCTGTTATCTCTCTTTCTAGCATGATTTTAGCCCATGTCATGTAATAGCTTTTCAGACTTCCAGGACATAGTTTGGAGAGTAGTACAGGCCAGGCAGCATTTCCATTTTAAATTAAGTAATACTGTTTGGTGGAAAGAAAAAGTAGGTGCATGTTTGTAAGTTGCACTTTGTTATATGTCTCTGTGTCAGTAGTCTCTACTGCAGGCAGCAGAGGTACAAATCTACTCATTAGAAGAGAACTGACCACAAACCATGTTGTAAACCCTTAATTTTACACAAAGGGATTACACCAGTCTTAGCTCTAGTGTTTCTTGGAGAAGAGAGAATCCTTGTGTGTGTGGCTCTGCATTAGGACTCTTCCAGATGCAGCCTGACAAAGCCGGTGTAAGTGAGGCTCACTCACCTATTGGGCAGGAGGTGTTGGGTGCTGGCTCTTTTTCAGCTGCCACCATCTGGGAGGATTGAGGAGCTCACTGAACAGACACTGTCTCTTCTCAAGCCTGTTCTCCACCACGCAGCACAGACACAAGGTGAGGCAGTGCTGGTTTGGTTCAGTCAAGCTGTACCCCCACCAACAGCATGGAGACAATTGGCTTAACCCTTCTGGATCAGCAATCAAATACAGTAAAGAGATATTCACTGTCATTCCCTAGCAGGCAGAAGAATTGCAAATCGGCGTGTTACTGGGAACATGACCATATTCAGAGCTCAGTGGAACTAGAAACCATCAATTTGACAGCAAGCCAGCAAAAAAGAAAAGAAAGAAACATAAGATGAACTTGAGAAAAAACAGTATTCCAGTGTGAAGGAGCAGTAACAATGTTGTGGAGGGAAGAAAGACATGAGAGACTTTTCCATCATAGTCCTGTTTCTTGCCCCAGTTCTACTTGCTAAAGTATGCATGACAAAGTAGTGCTTCATAATGATTGTAGCTTACTCCTAATTGAAATCTATAATCCCATTACAAATGCATTCAGACACATTTAATCAAACCATATCCTGTTGAGCAAATTGAGATCCAGGTTCGTAGCTCATTTCTAAACAAATTACACACAGTGTGAGAGTCCAGGCATGGAATTAGACATCTTGTAGCAAATGCTGCCAGGTCCTTCAGGTTAGCTGAGAAACTGGGTTGCTGCTATTTGCAATTTCTAAAGCATAGCAGGATAGCTCATTTTCCAGGTTGCCTTGGATTTCCAGTTAGGCTGCCTCGTGGGGATATTTTGTCTTCTGCAATATTGTACTGATGGAGAGAGAGAAGCTTAAATATGCTTTCTTTATGACTTTTTGAGAAGTGGCAGGCTTTTTCATCAAAATTGAAGGCAAGGTTGCTCAACTAGAACATCTCTTATTCTGCTGACCATTATTTTTCAGACCTGGAAATTGAACTGGAAATAGAATAGCAGCTCCAGTTTGCCTTCCCATGCTAAGTTCCACTGTTCCACTTTTCAGTGTGAGATCTGATTTTGACCATTACAGAAGGAAGACACAAAATTCAAGTTTAAGATTGCCTTCTGCTTGCTTGACTACTCGTTCACCTTTTCCTGTTACATACTCTCCTAGAAACCAACACCTCCACCTCCACACAAATTGATTATTCCTGCCTGGAAGTTACTCTACAGTCCTTGTGTTCAGTGTCTTAATGCTAGACTCTAGGTGGCAGCATCTGTGAGTGAATATTAGATGTTTTTGCTAAACTGCTGATTTCAAACATGTCTCAGTTGATAACCATTGTAAAATAGTCTTCCTTAAAGCACTTATTTTTTTTTCTTCCTGCTCTTTATTTTCATCCTCTAAAATCTAGTAATGTACTTAATGTACAGGTGTTGAAATAATCTATATCAGCATGTTAACAGAGCTTCCATGATAGTTCAATTCTTTACTGTAGCTTGAGGCACAGATGGAGAGCAGCACGGGGTGCTGAGCCATTACAGTCTAAAACAGAAAAGAGAATGTTTGGGTAGAAAATAGGCATTTTTGCTGCTGCCATAGAATGTAAGGTGTGCCTGTGTGTCTTGGCTTTTCATCAGCTGCTTATGCTGTAACAGATGATGCCTTATCAGGGTTGTAAAAGCCCAGGCTGGGGGCATAGCTATTTGAGTATTTTTCACCACATAAAATAATGCTCAAGCTGGGAACGACTATGTGCAGAGGGACAGCATTAATTCCAACAGAAGCATAGGGATGGTGGATATTACTGCAGTCTAATGATGATCTGAGATACACAAAGGAACGAGCAAAACCAAGCTAGGGTCAGAGCTGAGCAAAAACATACCTACAGCATAATTTGGGCAAGGAGCTTAACTGCATCTCCTGGACTAATGGACATCAATGGAGGTCAAAGCAATTAAAACTTATTGATATGCTGAGGACCATGACAATTAATTATCTAACTCCGACCGTTAGACTAGTAAAACTTTAAATTGAATAAAAATACATTCTTAGCTTCATTTATATGTTATGTTCTTTTTTGCTCAAAACAGGAGTTTGAGTGTAACAGCATCTCTTTTAGGCCAGCAGTTGCAGCTCTAATTATAGTCCCATTGCCATTGGGCAAGTACATAGACAAGCCTGTGTCCTGATACAGTATGAGCTTGACCACTCTCACTACCTGGGCAAATCTCTTTTTGGCTGTTTCTGGTGATACTTCATAGTGATTAAATAATTTCTTTAGAGCATTTGTACTGGTACTGCCTTAGGCCTGAACAATTGGATCCCTGAGTGCAATGAGCACAGCCCCAAAATAGTTGTATTTTGTAACAAACTGGTGTTACAATACAGCACAGCACTACTGTTACTCAGGGAAAAAAAAAAAAAAAAGATGAGTAGCTAGGTCACCAGTCGAAACCCTTACCTAAGTGTGTAAACACACATACAGACACATAATTAAAACAGAGGATTAAATTTACTTGCTATGTGTTCCAGAATGGGCACTGAGAAGGGGGTGAGTTTGATATGTAAGCAGAATCAATTAACATTTGTTTGCCCTCAGCTAACACTCCTCCTCACCTGTCTCCACATCTATGTAAATAGAAAGTTACTCTCCATAACTTACAAAAGATGAAATATAGCAGCTGCTGAAATTCATATTTATCCTAAAAAATGTCATTTATCTCAGGAGATATCTATACTTCTCATTAATGCCAAACAGACAAGAACTTGAAAAAAAAATGGTACAGATACTTTTTTCCAGCTGTTAACATGTGTTTAGACTTTCCATTGTGATATTCTTGCTTCTATGATTAGCACATGTCTGGGTATGCATACATTTACAGACTAGAATCCTCAGAATTCCTGTGCAGTCAGAACAACAGAATGTACCACTGATGCTGAAATGATTTTTGCTTTTATATTTCCTTCATATATATTCGGTGCTCTGTAGACTATTGTTGTATAGTTATGTAGATCCTAGCTAACTTCAGTACTTTTCCTCACCTGATAGGCGGAAAGACAAAATACCTTCTCCAGAGCCTCCAAGCCCTGGGGGTCCAAGACTAAATTCTCTGGGAAGCAAGGATGACCTACTCTCCCCAGGCACTTTCTCATAAACAAAGTACAGCTGGTAGCAAGTGCGGGGGGCTCCAGAAAAGGGTTTAACCAGAAAGGGGAATTCCCTCATCAACTGTGCTTCTAATTGTGAATTCTTGTCAATTTTGCTAATTTGCTGAACTTATAAAACTGTATTCACCCTGTGTTGGGTGGGAGTTTTTCCATATCTACCCCTGGAGGCCTCCATTAAAGAGCAGTTTTTATATCACCTCCTATACTAATATTGTCTCAAAAGTGTGTTGTTTTATTTCGAGGTCTTTTAAGCATCACCACATACCTACATTTGCCTCGGTCTTATGCTCTAGACAACAAGAATCTGAAGAACTTTTCAGTATCATCTAGCTGAGTGCTGCTCTGTCTTCTTGTTCTGTAATAATTTCATTGTAATAATGAGTGAAGTGACCAGAGATACTGTGCAGTTCTATAGGATTATTTTATACATGGAGCACAGTCCATATATATTATGCTTTCCTTTGAATATATAGAGTACTGAATATAAGCATGCTAAGATTTTTGTATATGCATATATTTAAATAGTAATGAAAATAGGTTAAATGGGGGGACTCAAGAAAATAGTATCTACAAAACAACAGTCATTTTGTATACAAGCTCCTATACTTTACTCAAAATATGCCCCTGAAGTTCTAAAGATTGTAATGCAGAATGTGAAAGAGGATTTTGAGTAATGCTTGATGCAGAAGGCAAAACAGTGGTCTGAATTCTGACTTGATTAATGGATGCTCTGCTCATAAAGCAGAAGCAACATAGAAATAATGTGGGTCAGCTTCATGGAAAGTAGTCTGAAGAAGCAAACTAAATATGACCTGTCACTGCAGTACATTTAGGATTATTCCCATATCCATTGCTGCCATAACCATTCTTATTCATGTCAGAGCATTTCAGAGAGACTCCTTGTTTCACTTACACTGATTTGCTCATACCTAGACAAGAAGGTGAGGTAGGTCTCAATCAGGTACTGATATGGATGCACTAATATTTATGGTCATATTTGGATGCTGGTCTCTCTTCCTCTTAGTGAGCTAAACTGAAAAACAGAATCTGAGCTCCCTCAAGTTACGAAAATTAAATTCTGTTTCTTACTGCAGAGGGCCTAAGGCATAAGCATCTCCCTGAGAAAGAAGGGGTTTATTACAAAAATCTCCTAAACAGGCATGTTCAGGCTAGCATTGTTCAGTCATCCACAATTTGTTTATGGAAGATTATCCATGCAGCCAGAAGCAACAGAAAAGTTACATTTATGTTCTCTCAAATATAAGCTATGTCATGTGTGCTAGATTTACAGTCATAAAGCTGTTGGTTTGATGCTTTGCTTTAGCATATAGCAAACATAAACACATAGATACTGTGATGCTGAGCATGAGTGAAATTATACAATTAAATAATTATGTAGAATAATTATATGGAATTTATTTATTTCCTCAAAAGTCACTGAAAACAAATTCAGTTCCTTCTAATCACTACTCATGGTTCTAAGGCTTTTCAGTTGTTATAGATCTCGACAGAAAACTCTGGAGCAGACTTGTGTGTGAACATGCATGTAATGCAACAAATGCTAAAAAAAACTGTGTCATACAAAACAAGAACATACAGGTTTTTCATTGTCAAAATAATGCTAGTAAAATTAAGGTATTTGTTGTTTTATGTTGGAAAATGGGGGGAAAAAAGGCCGTTCCTTTACAAAGGACCTTGTAGCTTTCTCCACCACAATTTTTGCATTTAGCCTAGGTGAATATATGCCTACTCTGCAAGTCTGTGGTTAGCACAAGGAATCCGTACTCGTGGTACCATATAAAGGACATGAATCCACCATTAGTCTGTTGGTTATTTAAGGCAAGTTAAAATGGAAATGTCTTACATGTTCAAACAAATTACTATGGATCTTTCAATAAAAGCCTAAAGCAAGGGGAACCTCAGAAAAAAAGCATGCAAGCCCAGTCATGAAAAAAATTTCCTCATGGGAGAATTTCAGGTTTTTTGGCTATCCATTACCAGCCCTCCTACCAGTGCAGTTCTGAAATTTCTTTCTTGCAGCTCTAGCCTTAGGCAATAACTGTAGTTTCACAGGGCTAATACTCCAACCAAAAAGAATCAATATTTCTATAAAAAAAAAATTACATGTAAGTCTTTACTTAACTGTAAAAGATGTCTTCAAAATGTCATTTAATTATTTCTCTTCCTCACAACAGGTTGAGGAGCCAGAGCCCTAACACCAGAGCCCTAACACCAAATCCTATGTGTCATGTGAGTTCCATGAAAGACCAGATGGACTTTGTCTATACTGAAAACTGGCCAAAAGAATACTTTTTTTGGAACTCACAACTCCCTCTGTCAGCCCCTTTCCGACTTAGTCTCCCTGAAGTTCTGGGCTAATACTTCTCCTCAACAAACCTACATTAACAGAGTGCCCTAAGCCTATCCTGGGCGTAGGAGAGGAAACCCTTTCCATTCCAATAAACAATTAGATAGATATGATGCAATTCTTCAGTTATAGCATCAGCTCTTACTTAACAACGGAGAATACATTGCAGCCTCACTATAACTTCATTTCAGATTTCACTTTGCCTCTAAATCTGCTCTGGCCCTAACATAAATGCTTGACTGATGCATAAAGCAAAAACCATGCAAAGATTCAGTGTTCTCCCAAGGAGAATATTAGAGTCTGCCCATGGGTTTGTTTGTCAGCTGCTGTCCAGATGGGATCAAACTTCACTGTGGACTTTTCAGTCAAAAATAACCTTAATCCAAACCCTGAAAAGAACCTCAGCAAAAAAATGCCAGTGAAGAAGAAAAATTCCTAAGGAAACAATTTTTTTTGCACCACTCACTTCCTTTTACAACTCTAATGATTGAAAGAAAAGGCTTAGAGCTACAAATTGAGTGGTGCAGAAGAAGGGCTGTCTGATAAAAAAAAGCCTTGTAGGCTTGATTTCCCCCTGTAGTAAATTCTTTTCTGGGTAAAATAAAGAAGCAAAGTTCCTAGACTTATTTTATGTTTGGGATTATATTTAGGAATAAAATTTGAGTTAACTGTGGGATAGCTGTGTTTAGGACACTGAAAGTCTTCTAAGAAAAGGAACAGCTGAGACTTGAATTTTCCCCTCAGGAATCTGGAGCCTCTGATAGAAGCAGGAACTGGGGCTGGAGCAGTCACCTTATCACTTGGGATTCTTAGGAGTGAAGAAAAAATAACCACAGAAATCCAGTTGAAGGAGAGCTTCAAAGAGGCTGCCACAAGACAGATACAGGCTGCAGAAAGAAACCTACACCTTTCTGGGCAGCCCCTTTGCAATGCCACCTCACTTCCAGCTGTAGGTCTCTCTTTTCTGACCCTAACTCTCCTTCCTAGCCAAGCCTTCTCCTTGGCTGAGCCCCAGCTCCACACCCAGTGCCACAGCAGAGATGAGCATGTCTGGAGGGAACAGTTCTTTTGACAGCCTTGTTTTTCAGCCCCTTTGCAGCCTCTGTCTAAGAACTGCTGTAGATTTTGTCCCTTTCCCAAGCAATACCCAAACCCTTAATACTGGTCCTGACCATAGCTGAACCTTAGTTTGAGACCCAGTGTCCTGGCCCAGATGAACAAGTTCTCAGGGGACAATGATTTTTACAGCTTTGCCCTCACTTTTTCAGCCTGTTTGCAGCTGCAGTCCAATGGGAGGTCCAGGTTTTCTCTTTCCCCTAAGTCTAAGGGAATCATAATCTAAATTGTAGGCACATCTATATTCCCAGGCAAGACCAAGCTGAGAAAATTTTCAGGAAATTTAGTAATTCTTCTACCACCCCATCCCTGCCCTCCACCACCTTTGTTTTAGCTTTGTAGCCCTGTTGCAACCAGAGCTTTATGCTTTCTCTCTTTGTTAGACCTAACCCCTACCCATTGCAGGTGGTGCTGTCAGCTTTCTCACAGGTTAAAATCTTACCATGTTCTGACCTTTGTGCCACTGTGTCCACTGCCAGACTCGACTATTTCCAAATGAGAATTGTGCATCAGCCCATCCTTTGTTTGCTGGAGCTTTTCCAGAGCCCTCAAGGCTGTATCTCTGGGGCTTCCCTTTCTCTCTTTCCTTTTTCCAATGTACAGAGATGCTCTCACCTCGTAGGTGCTAATATTTGAGGACTGTTCCATCCATCCAGTCTCAGCTCTTACTTAGAAATGTAGGATATTTTCTTGTCAATGAAACTTCGAGTTTTCTTTTTGTCTTAACTCCGACCATAAGCCTAAGAGCAGAGGGAGCTTATAGGAAAGGAAATTAAACCCTTGTCCAGAAAAAAATTGTCTCAGTACTGAGGTCTTTTTGCAGGTCACACTTTTCTTTTTCAGCCCCTTGAACCTGGAACTCTTTATATTTTTTTTTTTTTTTTTTTTATTTTGGCTTGTCTTTTTTATCTACCCNGAAACATAGGTTTCTGTTTAGGTTTGGCATGTTGGCCCTTCAGGAAAAACTGTCTTTGAATTCCACAATGGGCTGCACTCTATAAGAAAAGCAATAAATCACATGGGAGTTTTGGGAGCCCTTGACAGCTCCACCCAGGTCCTTAAATGAGTCAGTTTTGAGGCCATCACATTACGGCACTTGGTCACAGGAACCATCTTTGAGTTGAGTCAAGTGATATTGCTTTTTGAATAATATTAACACTACTTGCTGCATTGATACATGGATACAGAAGTATGCAAAACAATTATTCTTACAATAAAAACCCAGGTTTTCTTGCTAGTTTTGTCATTTGTTTATGAGTAGTTTTCCATTGCTATTAATAGCACTTTTCATTTAAATCTCATGAAGTTACAAGCACGTCCATAGGAAAGTCCAGGCTTGTAGGGCTGCCACTACAGAACCAAATTGAGTATCCATGAGTTTGAATCTATGGTATTTTCAATTTGACTTGAGGGGATGAGTTTTTGGTGGAGTAAATAACCATACAAATACTGTTTTCTCTTCTGAATTGCATAGAAATAGTGGCATATAACTTAGTCTTCTCTGGTTACACCCTTATTGATAGTACTTACTTTTGTTGGTTTTTTTTTCTACATGATGAACTAGAATATCATATTTTATTTAAATGGCTTGACTACTTTCAAGCTTGTAAGAGAATTGTGGGTTGGACTGTGGCTGTTGGCACTGATAGATGGTATATTTGAAGAAATTTTTGCTTTTAAACATTAGATAAAGTCAGTGGCAGGAATAAAATTCTGTTAAGACTTTACTGAAGGGAAGATATTGTTTCATTTATGTTTTATCTTCTTTTATTCAAAGCTCTTATGAGAATATTGGTAATTAAAGAATATTTCGCTTTTTCCTGCCACTCTTCCTCATCTCTTCCCTATCTCTTCAGATTCCTTCAAAATACAATATTCCTTTCTGAAAGTGCAGTAGTCTGCTGCCATAGTTATAAGGAAGCCAGCATTTCAGCAATTGTGAGGTGACTTATTAATCAGGTGTCATTTGACCCATGCCTATGCTTGCATAACTTGTTCAGATGCCTGTATATTTTCATGCAGGTTATTCCCCCCACGTGGTATAAAATTCCTGGCAGAGGTGATTATTTTGAGCAAGCAGGTGTTTTTTTCTGAAATATGTAGATTCTTGCAAGTACTATACACTGTTCAGTTTCTCAGCTATGATGGGACAGAGTTAATTTTTCTTTATGGACAGGTGCAGGAAAATATGGAAAATTATTTTAATGATTAGCTGGAAAAAGCTACCTCAATGAATACAAGAGAAGCCTGGACTTACGTGATTGGAAACTAGAAATGCTGTGTATCTTCTCTTCATGTTACATCTTGAAATCATCTTAGCTAAGGATTCTCCACTGAAAATAAAATCTAAAAACAGAAGACACATATATCTGTGCCCTTTACTGTCTCAAAGATTATTTATAAGATGGATTGAGCACTTGAGAAACAGACAATCTGAAGCTTACATCAAGAGAATATTTGCTATGATACTTTCAATATTAGTGGTGATATAATCAGAAAATAGATATAACTCAGGGAAAACTTGCTGTGTATTGAGTCATTGTTCAGGGAAGCAAATTACAACTGCATATTGTTTCCTGTTGTAAAATGTTTCAA
The DNA here is from genome assembly GCA_013397915.1 of Daphoenositta chrysoptera. Taxonomy (NCBI): domain Eukaryota; kingdom Metazoa; phylum Chordata; class Aves; order Passeriformes; genus Daphoenositta; species Daphoenositta chrysoptera. The sequence continues at coordinate 369,431 of VZRO01007277.1, read as the reverse complement.
CATTGTGATGAAAGTCCCATATCATCATGGTACATTCATTCACTTGATATCAAAGATTTATACAGTGAATTTCATGCAGCACCTAGAGATGAAAACTTAGGCTGCTTTTGTTTAGCAGGTGTTTCACTCAGGAAAGCTTGCTTCTTTATTTAAGCTTATTGGAGAATATTAATGAAATGCTTTTTACACACATTACTATTATAATTTTAAGTAAACTTGTAGAAGAGGATTTAGCCTTCTCTATATTTGATTTTGATCCATAATTTTTCCCAAAGATCAGTACGACTTCATACATTTGAATTACTTATATTCTGTCTCTTCTGGTAATACAAAATTATTAGCTATCAAAGTTGATGTAAATTCTTAATCTCTATAAGAATATGGAAAACTATCATTGGACTAATTATGTTCATATAGCAACGTATAATGTGCTGTTGATTTCTCATGGTCTGAAATATTAATTAGATTATATTTTTAGAATTATAGTTCATATATATGATGACTCCAATTCTTAAAAATTTTCAGAAAATAAATCACAGAATCACAAACTATCCTGAGCTGGAAAGGACCCATTAGAATCATCAAAGTCCATCTCCTGGCCCTGCACAGAACCCTCCCCAAAAGTCACACCACGTGCCTGAGAGCATTGTCCAAACACTTCTCGAACTATGTCAGGTTTGGTGCTGTGACTATTTCTTGGGGAGCCTGTTCCAGTGTTCCACCCTCTGGATGGAGAACCTTTTCCTAATGTCCAACCTAAACCTCCCCTGACACAGCTTCAGGCCATTCCCTTAGGTCACCTCAGGGAAGAGATCAGTGTCTGCCCCTCCTTTTCCCCTCATGAGAAGTTGTAGAGTGCAATGAGGTCTCCCCTCAGTCTTCTCCTCTCCAGGCTGAACAGACCCAGAGCCCCCAGCTGCTCCTCACACGGCTCCCTCTCAAGGCCCTCCAGAAGCTCTGAACCCCAGTACCATCAGTTTTGCAGCCATGTCACATTGCCAACCACTGTCTCACTCACTTTTAGATTTTAGCCTTGGTAAAATCTTATCATTAATCTTGCCTACAGCGCTCCAACAGCCTGAGTATTTCTGTATATGTTTTTAATTGGATTTCCCCATCTATATTAGGTTGACTTATTTTTTTTTTCTGAAGAAGAAACTAATTTTGCTCCTTTTGGTTTTGGCACAGATTTCTAATCTTTCCAGATCTCTTTGTGTCATATCATCTAACTCATTGCTTTTTACAGCTCCATTCAACAGGACTGTATCCAAATGACTCTCTGGTTCTCTCTAGCTACTCAGTCAGCCCTGAAGAGCTGACTAGAACCAGCACTAACTGGAGTCAAAAGCCAATCAGTAGGCCATTACCTTAAACTCCATTTTAGCACTTGTTAACCCACATAATAGCCATTTTTGCGACCCAGTTTGAATGATTCCTCAAAACAATTTTTTTCCCATATTCTTTCTTAATTTTTAGTCTATGACCACAAGTGATAATGAAATTGCTCATACTAAAATGACTTTTGGTCCAGAATATACATAATATGTTTCTGGTTATTCATGGATGATTAAAATATAAATGGGGAGGACATATTTTGATTTGCATAATAACATGCATGACTGATTGTTGATTTTTGCATATCTGTAAATTGTAATAGTTTTTATTTATTTATTATTAAAAACTAATTTTTTCCTAACATTTAAGTGAGACAAAGCTTGAATTCCAAATGATTCTTATGCTCTTCAGCTGGAACGTGAACAATATAAAAAACTTATTAGGAGGAAGAAAAATGTGAAAGATTTGTTTGATTGAATAATTAATTTTTTTATCTGATTAATATTAATTGCTTATGTAATTTTAAATGGCTACATAGAAAGAGGTGAATAAAATCAAGTGATATTTGAAGTAATAAAAGCTCTTTGTCCTGTAAAGTCAAATTTTATTTAATGTTAGTGTACCAACCTTTTAATTATTGTATTTTTCACCTTTGGAGTTATTAATTTTATCCAAAAGCCATATAGGCTGGTTTTCATCTGTAAGTGCTTCAAATCTGAAACATGTCACTTGGACCTAGCATTCTCCAGTTTAATTCCTGCACTGTAATCAAAAGCCACAAAAGGTGATGTGGTCACATTATTGTGCTACACAATAATGTGAAAGAATCAGATGCTATAAAAAATTGCTTTGCTTTGTTCTGTGTTGTTTCCTTCTCATCTCCAAAGGCATGGTTTAGGTTCTGACCTGCTGCAAGGCTGTGTGATGTCTTGTTGTCATGCAGACAGTGATTGTAGTGATGGGTTGCAATTACATTGAACTAGACTGCCCATATTCACTTTTTGTTATTATCTGCCTGTGGAGTGTTTTCATTAACTCTGCACTGGGAACACCAGTGGCATAAGCATCTTGTGCTGTTTGATTTGTGCCTATGTACGTGTGTACGTGTAAAATGCTGGAATAGCTGGTAGTCAAATGTGAAATTCACCTCAGAGAAACAATGTACTGTCAGAAGGATCAGTTTCTACAAAACCTTTTAATTGCAAAGAAACCATCAAAACATCCATAGCAACCACCATCAGGGTGCCTGACCAAGTGAAAAAGTCTGCTGTGAGCTCTGTTACTATGGATATATATGAAATGCATGCAGGAGTTTCTAGTTAAGTTTCATTTCTTTTAAATTCCAGACCTTTGCTATGTGCTTTTAGCCGAAGTGAAGAGACAGATCTTTGATTGCTGTATCTGTCTCCTTCCTCAGTTGCACAAAGACAACAAAAAAAACACTGAAAAGGGGGAGAGGAATTCTCAATTAGAACATGTTATGGAAATATGGAAGGGAATATGAAAATAATCAAGGGCATGTAACAGGCAGAAGCAGTGTGAGACCTCAGATGAAGTAAAAAATGGATAGCTGTATGGCATTGCTGGGGGATTGAGATGTGTCCCCCTCAAGCAGAGGACAGGTGTACCCTTCTCACCTATGTGGTACCACACCTGAGAATACTTCTTCAGTTCATACCGTGTACAGAGAAGCAGACTGGTCTGCTTTTGTTGGCAGGTGGCTTACAAACACTGAAGAATCTGTCCTTTGAGAACTGAATTTACTAACAATTCCTCCAGCCACCTGCTGCCTGCTGCAAATAGCCTTACATATGTCTCTCAACTCTGTAGGGTGTGAAGAGTCTCACAATTTTTTCAAGGTACATCAGGCTTTTTTTTTTGTTATGAGGTGACTGGAAAATAGTGGATGTATTACTGATTTATATTTTCTCATCTCTGAGTTCAATGTGTGAAACACTAATGCATTAATAATATTTATGGATGCTATAAAGAAGATTAATTCACTTGTAATGACCACTGATGAGCTGTTTTCCTTAATGCTTCATATTTTTGAAAGAAGATTTAAGTACCTAGCACTTTGTATTCCATGGAGAAAATACAAGGACTTTATTCCCTTCTTACATTTTCCAGTATGGGCATGAAAGAAGGCTGATGGCATCCTGTGCTGCAGTAGGCTGAGCGTTACCAGCAGGTCAGGGGAGGTGGTCCTTCCCTTTGCTAAGTACTGATGAGGCTACTTCTATAATACTGTGTCCAGTTCTGGCCTTTCCCCTGGAAGAGAGACATGGGCAGGCTGGGGAGTCCAGTGATGAGCTACGAAGAAGATTGGTTGTGACATGAAATAAGGAATTTCCAGTATGTGTGACAATTATTCCAGATCCTATTAATTTCACTAATATTATCACAACTATTAATTTATCCTGTGTCCTCGCATTAATTTAAACTCTTGGTTACTTTCTTCCATTCCAGCAAACAAGAATGAAAAGTAAAAAATACTGACAACAGGTTACTGGCTTTCTATCAAAAATAGAATTGGTCATCCACTGTGTACCGCTGATTGAAGTAGCACTCTTCTATGAAGATGTGCCCCATCTCTTCCTTAGTAAATCCTGCTCAGAACATTACAGTAGTTAGTAACCAGAATAGCTTTATCATTATTCGTGTGCTGAAAGGTTTAAAAAGCTGAAATGATGCCCAAGTATGGAGGTAGCTCACAATAAGGACACACATAGTGGCCAAAACAAAGGACCAGCTGGCTGGAGCCCTGTTTCTGCTCTCCAGTAGTGTATGACAATACAGAAGAGAGTCAGCTGTCTGTGGCTCCTTGCTAATCTGCCTTGATGAGACTGAAAAGGCTTTTAAATTGGCAGAGGTTACTGGCACATGTAGAGCTAACTCTGAAGAGTGCTACCTATTGTATTTAAGTAAAAAGCCCTTTCAATTTGCCCAGAGAGAAGATACTGCTTGAGACTTCGGGTTTGCAAGCATAGAGATGTGGGTTCTGACAACCTGAATTCTACTTCAGGCTCATTGTAAAGTGCTTTCTATTAGGCACTCATCTCTGAGGATCTACCAGCAAGGAACAGAAAATGCGGGCCAGGAGAACTTCAATGTAATTTACACCACCAGAATCTGTGCTGATGAAAACGTTATAGAGCTTATCATCAGCTTTTGGGAGTACTAAAAAGACATAAAACCCAAAGTCAACAAAGCAGGAAATCAGTCATGGACAAAGTGCATGATAACATCATATTAAGTCAGAATAAATACATGCCACACTTGCTAGATGATCATTTCTCTTGGGGAGAGAATATCAGACAAAAAGTTTACTTCTGAGGGAAAGATAGAAAGAAAGATAGAAACATCCTGAGCAATCTGTTTTTGTGATTTTTGGGTTGCTGGAGGCAAAACACAATATTTTCAAGGAAAGACACATGATGTGACAATTTTATGATAAAAAATGGAGTAAAGGGAAACAGAACAAACAATAAGTCCTGATTTAATTCCAAAACCTAAATTTCAGACTCTATTTCTGTCAACAGGGCTAATAATTTGCTGGTCCTTGTTGAAGAAAGGTCACTGTTGTGGTTTCACATACAGAACAAAAAATATCTTTGAGCAAACCTAAAGAGAACACATAGAAAGAAAAGAGAGGTTTTCTGCCTTCCCTTGCTCTCCCCCTCTTCAATCAGGGAAGCGTGTAAAGCTCAGGTGTGGAAAAGAAGCCTAATACTTTTTAACCTCAGGACATGGAATTGTTTTCATGCCAGCCACTAGTTTGAGAACAACTGCAGAGAAGGACCATCAGTGTCTTATCCCAGCTGAGGAGCTGATGTGCTGGATTACTATTTTCAAAGTTCAGTGAGCAGCTTGGAGACGTGTATTGCTGTCTCACAGCTGTAGACCCAAATGAACAGCATCAACCTGAGAAAGGTTTCTGATGTGATGAAGCTGCAATTTGCACATATGATTGCTTGTTGCATTCAATTAAACATCACTTGCCAATGGGAATTCCATGTTCCTCGTAACTGTGAGTACCATTTAATGAACGCAAATTAGACCCTACCTTAGAAAAAAAATGATGCTGTTCCTGGTCAATTCTTCGTATTTTGCCTTCTTTCCCTTCCCTCTGGTACTACTGTGGTTTTATGCTATTAATCATTTGTGATTGCTGTTTATTTTCTTCAGCTATCTGAGGTACACTTTGTTTTGTCAGCTTGAGACAGGGACTGAGAAAGTACTAAAGAAGTTTTACACTTATTTGTAGTGCCCTGCAGTACTTTTCACTTGTTAGTTAATAATATGAAGAGTAAAAGTTCAAAATGCTGATGGTTTCAAACAGTCATATGAGTTTCAAACAATTAGTAACCTTACATATAAAACCTCCCTAGTATATGGTGTAATTATAAATCATTGTATTCTTATATTTCTACTATTTTTGTGTTTTAGAGTTATTTTATGAATCGGTCCATGTTATCTGTCCCAAGTAAAGAAATAGCAAGAGAAATTGTAGATCCACTAAATGATACTGAGAAACTGATTTGTGGTAGACCATCATATCACAAATACAATTTTTTTGGAGATTCACACTTCCAAATGACTTTTTGACATTTCCAGAAAGTTTCAATGATTTTTTTTCCCCTATTAGCTGCTATTCAGCTGCTACTAGAGAAAGGGAGTTGTGTACTGATAATGTAAAGGGAATTAGTAAATTATTGGTCCCTAAGGAGAATCAAAGCTACTGAACATTGGCAATGCTGCTGCTTGCTTGTTTACCCTCTAGTAAACTTTGCAATAATTACAGATTCTGGAAAGGCATTAGAGAAAGAAACCACACAGCTTGCAAAAGCAAGCTGTTGGAAAGGGGACTGTGAAGACAACACGTGCCTAGAATGCTGGCTACTGTTGCAGAATATATCTAAGTTTTAATAAAGAGGCAATGGGCCATCAGAAAAAAGAATCTTATATATCACTTAACAGGTGATGCAAGAAAAAACAGTATCAATATTCAGTTGTCTGATGTTCATGCTCAGGAAGACACTCTGATAAACTGCTGAACACTACAGTCCTGAGGAAAAAGAAAATCACACAGCTTCAGGCTGAACCATAGATACAAGTATCGTTGTATACAAGCAATGGATGAAAGAGTTGAGTATGTATACAGAGCCCCCTGTAAGAAAGATTTTTAAAAATTGAGATAATACCTCTTAAATGTTTTAATGAGACAAAAAAAGAAAGCAAATAAGTGGGACACCATTGTTAGAAATGCTGTATGAACACAGGAGAGAGAAATATGATGAGTTCTGAGACAAAAACTGCTGATGAAAAAATGTTCAAAAAAAGTGCACAGTTAAGAATTTGTATATTCCTATATGATTTCGAAGAAAGAAATCCCAATCAAAGGCTGAATCTCTTGTGGAGTATGTGAATCCAGCTTGCTAGGGAGATTTATGAGAGGAACAGCTTTATCTCTATAAAGATATCTCCTATTGAATTTCAGTGAGAGCACTGAAGTAAAACAGCCATCAGTTTGGAACAAGTGTATCAAGCTAAAGGAAGACAAGAAATAAGACAAAGACCGAATAATGGAGAAAATAACCCTCGTAGGCTAGTGTGCTGGAAAGAGCATCAAAAATTCAGGAAGAAAAAGCACTGTGCTTTGGGCTATTGCACAGAGGAAGGAAGGAAACAAATCCGAGTCAAATCCTAAACTGCAGGTAGCCCAAGGATAAGGAATTCTCTACGTACACTAAATGAAAATGTGGAGCTATATAATGCACAGAAGTGCATGTCTAGCAGATCTCTATGTTCTCAGTGCACAGGCTTTGCTGCCAGCATTCTGACGTATTTAAGACCAGTTCAGTGATCAGTTAAGATTCTTGCTGGACAGTTCATCAGGTGGCAATAGCATCTCAGCAATAATAGTAAGTGGTAATATTAGCTTAAAAACGTGATGGAGTAGTGTTGATATTTATAAAGCACTGCTCTCTAGACAAATAAAGATACCACTAAGAATCTCATGTAACAAAAACAAGTTTACTAGACTTTGGGAAAACCTTTTTACACAATTGTCCTTACAATGGAAATTTGTTCCAAAAATTTGGATGCCAGCTACCTTAAAATACACTGAAGCTTGTTTTTTAGAGATAAAAATTAAAAAGTAGTTAATAATCAAACATTTTATTTATGCTTTTTATGGAAAGAAGTGCTTTGGATCATACACTACGTGCATGTTTCTGTGCTAATACGGACTTCAGGGTTCTGCTCTTCTCTTGTAATTTTTTATACAGCTGCTGACTATCATTTAGAGTCAAGTCTCCTCAACTGAAGATTCAAAGTGTGTTTATCTTTCCACTCCTAGCAAAGAAGTGTTCTTAAAGCATCTGGCAAAATTCCCTGTACAGTTAAGGCAGGAAGTGAGTGCTTTAGAGATCTCTCTGAAGAGAGATCTTGATGATGAGAGTTTAGGCATGCAAGTAAGCTGGACAATAACTTCTGAAGGCTGTCAGAAACACCTGCTGCTTTCCATTCCGTAGCTGTTGTGCTGGAGCATGAAAACAGCATCACTACTTATCTAAAACTGAGTTTCAAATGACAGGCTTCAATTTGCTTGACTAAACTGCAGGCTAGTGCTCTAGTTTAATGAAAACAGCTGGAAAGTGTAGGAAAGGTCCTTTGCATGTGTAAAACCTGAAGAAAAGTCACCTCTGGGAGCACATCCAGTGGAGCCACTGGCTAATCCATATGGGAAGGGGCTTGAATTTCTGGCTGGAGTTAGGTTTTTTTTTAGTTTTACATATCAAAAGTCTATGATGTAGCTTAAAAGTTCATGGGAACACAGGCTTTCTTAGTGCCAGAGCCTACATTTCATTTTGCTGGAAGTTTTGAAGGCTAATAACTTGTTCCCATGCTACAGGACTGCAATCAAAGATGAGATTGTTTCCAAATATCAGTGAAAATAAAACTCCTTAACCTCAATGTAACATTAAGAAGCAAGCGTTCTTTATTTGGCTGGATGCACAAGGGAATATCTTCTCCAAAATATCATACATGATGAGTACAGGAAAAGCTTCCATTTTTATACTATATTTTACATATATATTCATTGATTTTCCTGGAATAAACGTACATTTGATGATAATTTCCCCAGAACTTTCAACATATATTCCCTCCCTCTGTGTATGCATACTTCTGTTCTGGGGGTCTCTTTGGTGGTCCCTGGTGGTTGGTGACCCCAAATTCATACTTGGCTGCTTGGTGAAGTGGTGAAAATTTGGCATAACTGTGCGGGTTACTTTCCATTCTTCTTCTTGGTTAATGTTTAACATGATCCTACAGAATAAGCATTGTGCAGTTCCATAGGCCAGTGGTTTTTGAAGAATAAGCATTGTATTAACCCACCAGGTGTGCAAACAGTTCTTCATCTGGCAACAAGAACACAGAAGCAATGTTACTAAGAAAACACAGAAAATTGTTGGACTGAAACATTACTTCTCTTGAAGCTATTAAATATTCACTTGAAGACAGTGAGGGAAGACGAATTCACATTTACCCCGGTGTTTATATCATTAAAAATGTAAGACTTTTTTTTATTTGAATGACTCAATTTTCTGTTCGATTTGAGAGATCTTTAATAATTATTATTATTCAGAAACACACATACAGCCTGAAATAGTCATCTGCAGTGTGAACAGCGCTTGCATCCATCCTCTACTGCAGTAGTTAACTCAATGGGAATCCTAAGCCCTGTTCACAGCTTCTGTGGCCACAGAATAGTCCCTATTTCTGTACTACGTGTATTGCACTTCATACATATTTCAGTGTAATGTATCCTGCCTGAATGGACTCAGTTTACTGAGCAATTTACCAACCGTGGTGGTATTTCATCACCATTATTTAGCATTCCACTTATCTTTGCCTCAGTTGATACAATTTTATCAGCAGTAGGTTTATGTTATTTCCATATCACTGAAGAAGATACTGATTAGTGTCAGCTGTATTGTCATACCACACCCAATTTCCATAGAAAATAGTCATAGGCCAGTATTTTTAAAGATCTTTCTCACTGGATTATACCCATATGTTGAAATTGATAATCCTTCATATATTGTGCTGATTTTGATAAGTGTTACAGAGATGTTTCTTAGATACAGGAAAACTAAAGATAACAGAATTCCATTCCAGAATATTGAGAAATCTGCCTCTTAGGAATTTGGAGATTCTAAGCGCAGACTTCTTTCTTTTTTTTAATTTAGGCTAAGAATTGGATTTCAACCCAGGTTACCCATATCTCAAATGAAATCTCTTTCCTTACTGTAGTCGTTCTTAAAAGGATCTCAATACCTGTTTCTTGTTTTATGTATAGACTTAGACATTCACTGAGTGAGAAGGACAATGTCCTCTGTGGTGAGATGTTCTGATTTTGTAGCAGTTTTTACCACAAAATGCTAATGCTTTTTGCATTGCATTGCACTGCATTGGTCATGGACAGGAAAGCCTTTGCTAGTGTGTTTTGGCAGAAGCTCTAAGCAATGTTCTCCACTGATTTTTGGAGGTTTATTAATTGGATGATTAACTCATTGCTCTTAAATACAGCTAATTTTTAAACTGGAATTTCAGATGTCAATACTTAGCTATTCAATTATACTTGTGCAGTTATCTTCATCAATCAAACCTGGAATTTAAAGAAAAATGAAATCTTGTTTGTTTGACAAGGCCTGTTTTCATTCTAGCCACACCAAGGGAGATTAAATGTACTCTTTCAATTTAATTCTTTTTTATCTGCATTTTATTCCTACCTTTTCATAACAGCAAGGCAAGGGGTGTGATTAAGAGATGATGAGCTACCTTATTACATCAGATAACAAACATGATGCAATAGAGAGTGAAATAGCTTAGAACAGAATGCTATATAAGGAAAGAGACATGACTCTTTCCTGGTCTCATCCACATTTAAAAAAAACCAAACCAACAAAAGCAAAAACAACAAGAACAACAAAAACCAACCAAACAAAAAAACCCAAACAACCCCAAAAAAAACCCCAAAATCCCACCACAAGTAGGAAAAAGAAGTATATTCCTTTTTGGCAAAGAAATTTGGTGTTCAAAAAGAAACTGCATAGGAGAGGTATCAAAGTGCATAAAAAGACCTCTCATTTCCAATTTTCATGTTGTACTGATTAGAAGATTATCTTTCTTTGCCTTTTTTGTTAAGTGGTGATAAAGCATAAAGCAACACCTCAGTGACCCTTGGTTCTCAACATGCCCTCAATTTTATTATGCTTTGATATGTAATAGTTCTTTGCTGATGTGATTCTGTGTAGCTCACATAAATGGGTTGCTCAGATGAATTAGCTGCTTTCAATCAGTTTGTAATCTAGCCTGAAATAGATCATTCCACTTACAGAGTTATCAAACATCAGAATACTTCAGTGACATTGCCTGACATCCTGCCATCTGACTTTTTAAAATAGTCCAGCTATTAATTCCTGTCCTGCCTTTCTGAGGCAATGACTAAAGTCTCTACACAACCAAAGAATCAAAGAGAAAAATTTCTGTCTTTCTTTAGAACGGTCTCACATTCTCCTGCACTAGTTTAAAATCATCAGCTCGCATCATACCAGGAGATGGACAGGAAAATTCTGTTTTATTTCTTTTAGCTAGAGGAGGCTGACTTCTACACAACATAAATTTTTCTATGAAACCATGTTTTTATGTTGATGATTAAAAAAGTAATATGCATTAGGAATGCCTAGACACTTCTTTTTGTCAAATTTGAAATAGTAGCTTCAGTTTGGCATTAACAGGGTCTCCTCCTGTCAGTGAAATTTCATAACATCTGTCCCTTAGGTGGTTAGAGTCCTGCCTCCAGGCATTCTGTAATCTATGTTGCCCAGATGGATTATAACTCCCATGGTGCCATTTGATTGAAACATGTGAAAAATCTCGAGTGTCAGTGCACTGTGAAAGATGAAGTCCTGACACTGAGCACTGCTTATGAAGTAGATTATGAACTGGTGATGGTACAGCTCCTGTGAGACCATGTGGGATGACAGATAATCCAATTTAATGTCAAACTGATTCATAACACAATATTTAGCTATTTGTGAATCAGGGTTTTTATGAACTTTTTGATGAGAAAAAATCCTCAGTATTTTGACATTGATTTGGAACAAGAAATAGCTTTGCTAAAGGATTAGAAATTCAAACTTTTGCTTATATTATTTTTGCAGTAGAATGTGATACTCCAAAGGCTACAAAACTTTACTGAATAGGCAACCTGACTCACAGACTACCTTAGATCATCGTATTCCTGCCTTCTCCATCACCCCACTAAAAGTTTTTTTAACATTGTCTTCCTCTTACTACTTAAGGGATGAATTTTGCAGATATCAGGAGTCACACTTGCCTTTCTTTCCTTCTTACCTTTACAAAAAAGCCTTTGGTCAGTGAAAGTAACATAACCGTGTTTGAAACATTGTTAAGGGGAACTACCAGTCTAGGTGGAGAATATAATTTTTTCCCTATTTCAAAGATAAGATGGTCCAAACTTCATCCAAAACTACTACATCCCTCTTACTTCCTAACTAATAGCTCAAAGGGAAACTGGGCTTCTCTGGTAATTCCCAATTTAAATGATAAATGAGCTATTGCTCACAGAAAAATATTAATACAGCGTAATCACAGAGTAAGGGTCCAAAAAAGTCTAAAGAGCCTTGCTGCAAGATAATGACTGTCAAATAATGATAACTCATGCTGTCAACAAATAACATTTACAGCTCCTGTTTAATGAATAGTATCTTGAGCTGGAGTGTGACATTCCAGAGATTAAAAAGCTTAACACTTGCACAGTCTACAGTTCTGCTTTTGTAAGTGGACTGCAATTTGCAGTTTTGACTGCCGGATCAGTAGTTAAGCTAAAAGAACAAAGGTTTCTAACAATGGTAGCTTTCTATGGTTTGGCATAAGAAAGGAAAAAAACCCCTTCCTTTAAAATGAAGCTGCTATTGAGGCTTCACTCAAAATTTTCAAGTATTAAATAAAAGAAGCTGTATTTTCATATGGAAATTGGAGCATTTGGATTTTCCCCTAACGTTATTGTAAAAAAGTAGAAATTAGTTAATTCCATCTTCTAGCATATATAAAGCTTCATGGTTCCTGAGAGTATTATATATTTTTAGATATTTCTATCCAGATTCCACACAGAAAATGCTTAGTTGTCAGCTGCTCTTGGCTTCCCCCACAAAAAAACCACATAATTCCTGTGTCCAATTTTAACTAAATTTGACAGACTGATAAAGATGTGAAACATATACCCTACAGTTGTCGTGAAGTAGAAAGATACGAAGAAAGTGAACAGAGTACTTCTCCAGTAAAGAGAAAAGCCACAGATGAACTTTATTAAAGACACCTAAGGATCTACATGGGACAAATAAGCAGGAATGGACTGCAGGAAAGTCCTTTATCAGAATTCATGTTTTCAGAACATGTTAGGTCATATGAGGACAGACCCACAGGAAACCACAAGGCTCATACCTACCCATTCTGGCTTCAGGTTTGTTGTGACATAGGCAGACACAGGAATGTTTTATTCTGGCTTCTGGGACAACACTTAGGAATTTCCAGTTTTCCTTAGAGGTTTTGCACCTCTCCAAGATCAAGGAGTGAGGCAGGAAGTGCTGTATCCTGGTCACTGGCTGGATATTACTGGGGAAAGGAAGGAGGGAAGGAGCTGGGGGGCAAAAGCACCACTCTGTGATGTCCCCGTGGTGACAAAGAACTTTTTCATGATATTATTTTAACAGGCTGATTAAACCTGAGACCTTTCACACCAGCTGCCTGAGAGGATGACACTTGCTCAGCAGCTGCTGTCCCAGGCACTGAGAGTTGAGTTTCCAAGGCTCATTGTAAAAGCATTAAGGTATTTTATCCCATCTAAGTTGTCTTATATTTTCACACTACACATCTCTATGGCTGTGGGTATATCTCTCCTAAATGAAGCACCACAGATGGAAACAGAGCCGAAATTAAAGTTCCCCTGAAAAAAAAAAAAAAAAAGAAAAGAAGTAGCAACTGCCTGCAGATATCCACAGGCAGTGGGAGAACATATTCTTATTTTGGAAAAAAAAACATCAACCACCACATGAATTCCTGTGTATCATGTTCTGTCACTCTCCTGTCTGTGTCTTCCCATATGGAAAGCAAGTTGAGTTAGGCTTCCCTCTGTGGTATTTTATGAAAAGCATTTGGGACTCCATATAGTAAGGAGCTCATTTTAGTGGGGCTTGAGGGCATTCACCATCCTAGTGAATCAGATCTCCGGTTCTCCTTCTACCTTTACCTCTGGGTGCAAGAGCAAAATTGCTTAATAATCTCTTCTTTCAGGCCTGTTCAAAAGGAAGTCTTGAAAATTGAAAAATAATCTAATTTTTAAATTATATTTGCACCTATTCTCACATCAACCTGGGCAACTAAACTGGGATTTTGTCATGCAGTACCACTTTTTTTCACCTCAGGTTTACATTGAGAAACCAATAGAGCTCAGACTGGCAATATTTTAGCTAGTTCTACTGACTTCTGTGTTTTCTGTAAGAGGTGAGAAGAAGTCCTGACATAAGAGACTTCATATTTATTTAACAGTATGAAAATCACCTGCACGTGGTCAGACAGCATCTGCCCTCCCAAGTACATAATTTACCAAGGTACATAAAGCATCCTTAGAAATGATTTCTAGGTGTAAAATCCTTTTTGCATTCTAATCCTTTGATGGGATATGTAAAGTCCTTCAGCTGGGGAGCAATAGCTCCATGCCCCAGTGCACGCTGGTGGCCGACCAGCTGGAGATCAGCTCTGCAGGGAAGGGATAAGGATCCTGGTGCATAACAGCTTGAACACGAGACAGCAATCTGTCCTTGTAACAAGGAGGGCCAACAGCCCCTGCACTGCCAGCGGGATGAGGGAGGCAATCCTTCCCCTCTACTTAGCACCACTGAAACACATCTGGAGTGCTGTGTCCAGGTGTGCCTCCTCCGTGCAAGACAAAGGCAGGAGAGAGTCCAGAAAAACGTAACAAAGATGACTGAGATTGCAGGATCTTTCCAGAGGGGGTTGGTCAGCCCTGAGGAAGGGATGTATCTGGGCAATGTATGTAAATATCTGATGGGACGGTGTTAGAAGGCAAAGTGACAGGACCGGAGGTACTGGGGACAAACTGAAACACATGTAAATGTAAGGAAAATGTCTTTTACTTCACCTCTGGGTGTGACTGGCAATCAAAATGTACCACTCTTTCATCCAGATCTTGTGACTATGAAGATAGAGCACAAAGGATCTATTACTTATTGCAGGGGCTTGTTAGGGAAAGGTCTCAGTTGTGCAACTAGGAGCATAGCTATGACAGGAAAAGAATAAGACACCCTTAAAAAGCGGTGATGGAAAGCAATTATTCTATGACTGTGATCAGTGGACATGAACACTGCGTATCTTAATTTCTTGTGTACCTAATATTGCCCTTGCATGTTGTACATCCTTCTCCTCTGTTGCATTTAGCTGTATTGGAACATGCTCTCAGGAAGTGTCTCCACCAGAATTTAAACTGGCCATAGTAGGGATGCCTGCATTCATGTGGTTCCCATGTTTGCCTCTGGTGCTTGGGAAGCTGTAAGGGTTGGGGAGACAACAGGTTGGGGAATCAGGGGTGCTGCAACTTCCTGATTTAAATCAGCTGGAACTGCGCTTGAATACAATGCCCTAACCCTTTAAAGTCGTGTTCAGTTGTATGTCAGTCTGAACAATAAAATTTGACAGCAATAAAGACTGAGCAGGCAGGAAAGTTGACACATGATGTAAAGCCAGTCACAGTCCTTCTTATAAACTGTCATTGCATGTGGGTGTGAGGAATGAACCATGTCTTGTTTTCCTTCAGCTGCCTCTGACCTCTCCCTGCCTTTCTGTCAAGGCTTTTCCAGTCCATAGTTCTATCACAGCACCTGTATACTTCATGGCTAAGCCCTGCTTGCCTATATATAAAACTGAACTTTAATGCAATGCAATATACATTTTTATTGCTATTTTCTAAAATAAATTACTCCAAGATATATAGGGTTTTTGCATTGTTTGATTAATACAAAAAGGAATTGTTAGCTCTCCAAGAAGTAAGCAGTGAACTCACATGTGTGTCTTTCAGCTACTTTTTTATATTGTTTCTTCTGTATCTTCATAAAACAAAATCTCCCTTTCTCTAGAACGGGATGAATGTGAATTTTACAGTAGAGTCCTTGGTTTTTGCAGAATTCATGCTCTGAGATTTGAATTGCAAAAGCAGGCCAAGATAAACAAAGATTTTATTACCATGAAAAGAAAGGCTATAATCTCTTGTTTATTTTTAAATGTACTCAGAGCTCAATCGTCACAATCCCTGCTTCACAGTAAGAAAAATTAGTTATAATTTGCTGGTGACAGAAGTTTCACTCAGAAGAATAGTCACAATTTCTTATGGGTTTGTTTCTTTGTTTTGACATCTAATAAGGGATGAAATTCCTTGCAGTGGAAATGGGAGATGTCTCCTCTACTTACCTTGTCCTCATCCCGACCCTCAAGCATGTCAGAAATGAGTATCTTTGAACTTTTACCTCTTTGTTAAGTTTGGTGGAAACTGGCCTCTGAGTTGAGATTCTTTCAAGGGTAGGTACATAGATGAACACAAAGAGACAAGATCACAGAATCTTCTTTTTCTGAAAATGAAGCTGAGAAATGGATGAACCTTGATGCAAAGGGAAAGCCCACTCTTGGCTACTGATCATTAAGACTGGAATAATCCAAATGGCAATGTGATAATTGTCATGAGAGCTTTGAGAGGAAGGAACTGAAGAGGAGAAACCTGAGGATGGGCTGGTCCAGGTTGCAAAGCATTCTGAGAGAAAAAGGCAAATGAGAAAGTGGCTGAAAGTATTTCCTTCATTCTTTGGTAGAGTTTCACAGGAAGACAAAATGTAGTGAGAGAGACTTGTGAGGCTGGATCTCTCCCACTCTTTCTTTCCTGTGAAGAAAGTGAAAATGCCACTTTATTTACAGTCTTGTCAAATTGCTTCAGATTACATATGTATCTGGGTGTACGTGGTTTTTGGTGAAAGACATACTTGCCCACAGATGCCAACATATGTACATGCACAGTCAGACTTACATACTAGTGTCTGGTATGTTTTTCCGTGGCAGATATTGTCAGTGACAGATTGCCATTAAAGACTGACAAAGCAAAATGGTGATGAAGAGCAACAAAGAATATTTTGGCTCATTGTCTTTTAAGCTAAAGTGTTGGATGTTTTGCAAATTTTCAATTTGTCTTTTTATTGAAGTTTTCATTAGTAATGACACTAAATTCAAGTTTTCAGGTATATATTTAATGAGATATCCTAGTGATAGTCTCACTATAATGTTAGGCATGAAACTAAAGATCCTTATTTTTTACAATATGCCCAACCATATGAAATTAGCGCTGAAAAAATAAATTTGATTTGTCTTTTATGATCACAAGAAACTGAAGGGTGAGATGAATTCTTATCCATAGCATATTCACCTCAAATTGCCTTCATCTAAATTCTCTTTAAGTCTTCTTAAAAACAAGTCTCCAGACTTAAACAGGTGAATATCTGTAACTCCAGGGAGACAAAAGTCAAATTTTAAAGCTTCATAATGTAATAATTTAATATAAACTAGAAAGATATACTTTTTCAATGCAAGGTTAGCAGGCATTATTCTTCATTTGGAATCAGCAACACTACTGAGATACTCTATCATGCCTTCTCTGAAGTTGTAATGAAACTGTGGGATAGATCTCATGAGCGGTTCTTGACAGATAGCCATCAGCTGGAAATTTGCCAGAGTTTTTACAGTTGCCTGATGGACTCCAGCTTTCAGGTTCCTTCACTTTGGAGCACAATTCCTCCAAAATAATGGACTAATGAAAGCTGAGGATCTATTTCTGCTTCCAGCAAATTTTGAATTTTCTTTTCCATGACGTGAAAAAAAGAATAATTTAAAATATATCTAAATACTTTTTTTTGGTATGTGTTCTTTTGTGGTCTGTTAAGTGCATCGAGTCCTTCTCAGACTGATGTCAGCTTGCACCTTTAAACTTAGAAGTCCCTGTTTCGGACATACAGTGAAAGAAATCCTGTTCCTGTATTTTGAGTCTTCTTTGCATTGTGAACTGAAGTATGATAAATGGGTACAATACGGAGATTTGTTTAAAAAAAATACATTCCTGATTTAAACTAAAATAATAAAGTAGACCACGCAAATCCCTCTTTAGCTTTCTCCCACTGGAGTTTTATCTCTGTCAATTTCCTCATGAAGGAGAATGGATAAGGTTTTGAGCAGATTCTCTAATTTCTCTTATCTCCTGATTACCTCTCTTCAAACTTCTGAAATGCCATCAGAAAGCACCCAGAAAACTGTTGCTTAAGTAATGCTAATGCAATCTCTGAGATCTCTTGGGCTGCTCAGACAATGCTAGGCTGAAAAGCAGTTCCCTCTGGTGTAAATATCTCCAGCAGACAAACCAATTAGGAAGCAGAAGTGCTTGATGATGCAATCAGGTAAAGTCAGGGACAGACCCAAGTGATGTCAATTCCTTGCTAAAGGTCAGAAATGCTGCCATCTTTGAACCTTTTAGCTTAGACTTCAAACTTAAAAAGTGAAGACTTGTGCACAAAGGCCTTTGGAGGGTTTGAAATTCTGTGAGTCTCCTGAAGTTCATGTTGAGCTCCACAGGCAGAGGGGAGGTAGGGTGTCATCCTGCTTGCTTGGCATGGCCAGACCTGCAATCTGACAGGGATCCATCTGGGTGCGTTGTTTTGCAGACAGAGTGACTAAGTTATCTTTTCCAAACTCTGCAATTTCTCTGGGTCAGAATGGACTTAAACAGTTTGGCCCTGAAACAAGGCAAAGATTTGGGCCAGCTTCTTCCACTGCAGGGAGTGTCCCACCTTTACTCATTTACAACCTATGAGATTGTTAATGGATCCAAATATAACCAGTGACCTTCTGTGACAGATGGTGAACCATGTCTTACTTCCAGTGCATAAATTAACATTTTTAAAGGCTTTTTAAAACACTGTTGACTTTAGCAAGTGAAACATAATAACAAAGATTTGCTGAAGTCTGATGCTGTAAGTTTGGATACATTGAAATTTCATTATCTGAGTAAAAATCTAGAATTATTGTGCCATTAACAAGGACATTGCAAGCTGTCATTTGTTTTAGAATGATGTATAGTTTATGATGTTGAAACTGTCATCACAGAGAAGTCACAATGATTTGCCTTGAGGTTGATTTATGAATCATGACTCTAGAGAAAATAATTTCTCTTACATAGCTTGTTGAAAGTCAGTTCTCTTGGCATTTACTTTCATCAGGAAGGGTATCTCCTAGTCCTCAAAATTTGAATCTGGAACCTCCTAAACCCTACCCCTTTGATTTAATAATAGAGTAAATATTCCCATTGTTAGTTATGCTGTCTTTCAGCCCTTTTTTTTTTCCATATCATATTTAAGCAACATTACCAAAACATGGTAACACACAATGCCCTAGATGAGATGTCAACAACTGAGGGGAGCTTAAGTTACATATCTAAGCATGAGTGTGAATTAAAGGATCCAGTAAACAAATGTAAATGCAAATGTAAATGTAAATGCCTTGCAGAATTTTCTCTCCCCCTGACAAAAAGTTGCATTTGCACAATAAGAACAATACACACAGACTGAGCCCATAGCAGATATTCAAACCACAGGGCACAAGTTATATAGAGCTACTATAGTTTTATTATGTCTTTTCTCCATTCATATAATATGTGGGATAATGCTCATCATTGTAATCTCTCATACTGGAACAGCAGCCTGCTAAATTTGAACGCCAGTGAGAACAGAGAACAACTGCACATTCTTGCCCTTCCCTCACTTTTTTTCCAGCTGCAGGTGGGAGGATCTTTCTCTTGGATATGGAGAAGTTGCTTGATGAGAGTTGGATTCTTTTTCTTCAACTGAACTACTCCTTTGTCTGAGACACTGAGATACTTTCATGAACTGGTGACATGTGAAGTCTGGAAGAAGCACAGAGAATATTAAGGATTGTTGTATTTAAATAAGGCAACTCAGGAAAATAATGTAGTTGAATGAATGCAAAGCTATTCAACCCTTCTCTTCGTCCTACGTCCAAAATAAGAAAATTCAAATTCTAGCAATGATCTTGGAAATCTTATTACACTGCAAGATTACGCTTGCAAATCTTGTTACAGAGCAAGAAATCCTAGCAGAACCAGAGTACATTGCACATTGTATACAAGATGTAGAGCACCCAAGAAATCCCCCTAAATTCCTGCATTCCTTTTCTTCTGTAGAAGACGTACACCCATGCCCAGGTGTCAGGATGCTGAAGAGGAAAGGACGAGATCTGACCTAAGGCAGTTTTGTGCTGTTGAAAGTAAACAAGAAGTAACGACAGAATATGTACAGACTTTCATGGATTACAGTGTAATTACACTAAGCAGATCTAAAAGTAATTAACTGGTAAACTGCTGTGCTGTTTGGAAGACAGAAAAGCTATATATTTATCTCATAATCACACAGATACCACATGAAAATTAATTGCCATGTAATTATATGATCAGCATTTGCCATGTTGAAACAGTATTTGTGCCCCTTTAATTTGAAGTGCCACTTCATTTTAAAATATTAAATTACTAAACCTCCTGTGACTGTGATCTAAATCTAGAGAAGTAATCGCTGTGTGTGGTAAAGCAAGTAAGAAAAAAAGTCACTGAATGCTGAATGACCCAGTTCACTTTCTACATGAAGAAGGAAAAAAATTAATTCTGGCTGATGGAATTTCATAGTGTCCCTCTTTTGGATTATTTTTTCATGTGCTCTTTAAAATATTTCTGTTTTGACAGACCTAGAGGTTTAATCTAGCCTAGCTCAAGACAGCAATTAAGTGTATGCTCCAACCCAGCTAATCTGCTTGAAGACGGGGGGTTTAGATCATACTTTAAGGTCAGGGCAGGACTCAGTGCTGTGTTGCACAGAAGTTAACTCATGGCTCTGAGCTTATCTTTTTTCAGAGGTAGTACAGTGATTTTTCAGCATTATTGGCAAATTTTAATATGCTGCTCTAAATAGGCAGTTCAGGTTTTGACTGACCTCGAGTTACTCCTGCCAGGGCAGCATGAGAAACAGAAGAAAAGGGACAGAGGTGGATAAGGAGTCACGGAAGAAATCCTGGGGAAACTGTCTTGCTGATTCAGTTGGGAGAAGAGGGATGGCAACGGCAGAGCACAGGGTTTGAAGCTTTGATGGTGGTCGGAGCACCATAAGCAGTGGCCTTCACCCCTCAGCCTCTGCTGGATGGCAGCGGCAAAGAAAGCTGATTTTTTCAGGGCTTAGGAATAGCTGTAGTGAGCAGTGAGCCACATCCAGCTCACTCTCAGCAGTGTGCTGCCAGGGACATCTGCCTGCTTTGGATCTTGGGTCTGCTCTGTTTGCTTTAAGTGAGAGATATTTTGTTTCACATGGAATAGTACAGATGCTTTGTACATGAGGTCCTGGGCGGGGGCCTGTAATCCCGTCTTAGCATTGGAAAGCAGGGGTTGCTTTTGGTATTGAGAGGGAAAACTAGGCTCTGTTGTGTTCAGTTGTCACTGTAGGAATGCGTTTATTATAAGAATATCTGCCCTACAGTAATTTCTCAGATCATCAGCTATCACTGATATTTTCAAGTTGATAATAAATAATCTTTTATCTACACTTTGGGTGACAAGACAGAAAGACTTTGCCTGCTCTGAAAAAAACCTCAGAAGTTTGTGCAATAGCAGTACAGAACAAATACCTGACTTGGATCAAATAAAAACTAATGAATTAAAGTGGAAAAGTCTGCAACAACATTATCTCTGAAACTTTGTAAGGCTTCCTCCCGCTTGCTGTTTTCATACCTAGTTACAAGTGGCAGTGCTTGGCATTTATGAACATTTGTATAGTGCTCCATACAGGTGAAATTTTGATGAGTTCACACAATGAAAGGCAGCAGAAAATGAGGAAGGTGCCTCTCCACGATCCTGAAGCACAAATGCAAAGGTTCATCACTGCTTGATTACCCCTTCAAGACAAGGTCATTGCTGACTTCTCTTCAAAATCTACATCATCCAGTGCTACTGGAGGTCAAATATAAGATGTACAGAAAATCCAAACCAGGATCTGTGTGATATGGTTGGCAACTCCCAAGCTCTCTTGATCTTTGGGAGCTGAAATTCCAGGTCTTGATCTGAAATCTACTTTCAGTCACTTCAAAATCAAGAGTGGACTGCCCTTTTCCAGAGCCAGCTAGAAGTAGTATCATCCCTAAAGCTCCATCAAGATATAGTTCACTTAACATTTTGATTTTTTAGCTTACATTTTTCTTTATTGTCTCTTTTTCTTGGACACATCTTTTGACCATTTTTTTTTCTAGTTTGGTTGTATATTATAGAAATGCGAACGGTATTATTCATCATCCTTTGAGCAGCTTGTGAAGACATCTATTCAAACACATGGATAGGTCATAATTTTTGTGCTGACAGCATGAAAGGAGGTACAGTGCTGGGAAAGAAAGCTAAACTTTGTATGGATATTCATAGTTTCATATTTTTTAAAAAAGAAAGAATGAAAGACAACCCACACATCACCAAGAAATTCTGAGTATATAAATACAGTGTCTTTTACCCTCCACTTTTTAAACTCAGTCTTGCAATCTCCACATTCAATGCTCTCCTGTCAAATAAGATTAATTTTTCATGCTGGCAACTAACAAGCATGGAAGATCAAATCCTTATATAAAATCAATAGCTTTACTCGAGTTAGACCAAAATTAATTGATTTTGCTTACTGCTTGTGGTCCCAAACTCTCTTAGCTCTCAGTAGGGGATTTGTTTAAATAATGCTTGTTGTGTGTCCTCTCCTTTGCCTTTTCACCATTTAAATTATTCTCTGCTCTGAAATTCGAAGTTAAGAAGCCACTAATTTCTTCTGCCTTTCTACATTGGACGGAAGAATGCTGTGTCTGAAATACCAAAATGCTGCTCATTAATCATCAATAAACTGAGAAAATGGTTTCCAATTAGCTCTAACCATGAGCAATGAGTGGGATAGAAAGAATTCTTTAAAATGACATTGTGGCTTTTAAATATAAACACTTGTTTACACAAAAGTACTCTGGGATTTATCAGAATGACAGTTTCTTTAGGTGTTCTTACAGTTGGGAAATTATTTGTTTGCTTTGTTCTATTTCTCACAAGCTGATCAAGGGGATAGAAGCTGTCCACACCTTTGTTTTCTGAGTGTAGTTTTAGAGGACCATATAAAATAATCAGTTAGTGCTGCCATATTTGTCCTCTAGTTGTAACGATAGATATCCAAAGGGATTGGCAAGAAGGAGTTACAGTAGATTTACAGCAGAACTGAGTGTATTATGGTGCATCTGTATTTGTAGGTCTAGGGAAAGGCATTTATCAAATGGTGTACAGTATGAACCAGAATATTCACATCCTAACAATAAACTAACAGAGCTACTTTTAAGTCTTTTGATGTTTTAAATCTTTTTGCTGTTTACCGCAGCTAAGCTCAGTTGCTTGTCTTTGACTATAATTTTGAATCATCTATCCCATTTTCAAAATATCAGTTCAAAATGTGTCACGGTTTAATGCAGCAAACAACCAAGTCCCACACAGCTGCTCTCTCTCGCTTCTCTAACAGTGGGATGGGACCAGAATCAGAAGAGTAAAAGCAAGAGAACTTGGGGGACGAGATAAAGACAGTAGAACAAGTAAAGCAAAAGCTGCACATTCCAGGAAATCAAAACAGGGAATTCATTCATCACTTTGCATGGGCAGCTGCTCAGCCATCCTCAGCCATCCCCATCACTTGTAACAGTTACTTGGGATACAAAATACCATCACTCTGAAGGTCACACCCTTCTTCCTTTTTCCATTTCAGCTTTATATGTGGAGCATGACACCCTATGGTACCTGCTATGAAGAAAATTGACTCCACTCCAGACAAAATGAGCACAAAATGAGATTTTATTAAGCATACAGGTTGGAATAAGATAAAAATGAAGAGAGGCATGTTTGGTATTCTTGATTGATTCAGTCCATACTTGTGAAGGTGAAACAATCTGATATGATCTGTTATTCACACATTAAAATGACTGTACTATATGGAATTGATGTGGGATACTGAAAACCCTTGCTGGAACACAGACTTATAAAAAGTGAACAGCAGGAAGTGGTATCTTTCTTCAGGATCTTATATAGGCTTTGTTTACACACAACACCTGTTCCCTTGAAGTTCTGCCCAAGTTACTAATACTTGGTAGGGCACCTACATAAACTGACAGGATTTCCACATGAAGCTGTACTTGAAGGACAGTTTACTATTACTGTTTATCTCTGAACCCAGAACATTTAGTCCCACAATTCTTAATGTCAAGGCTATTATTAAGATTGAAAAACTTTGGTTACTCTCTTCTGAAATTAAAAATGAGAATTATATTTCCAATTTTGTTTGGTTTCTATTTTCTCATCTAGACTTTCTGAGCATAGGATAGGAACTGCAGGTCATAAAAATACCATCTGCTGAGACAAAGACACCGTCTACATAATTTCTGAGAAGGTGGTACAGCTGCCAGTACTTCCACTGTGTAATGTGTTGCAATTAAGGATATGTAGTTGAAAATGCTATGTAGCCCTCTGGCATTTTTTCCACAGAAAGGATATGAGACAGCTTTCACATACAATTACAGAGTTTTTCACTTAAAATTGTTTTGAAGACTTCTGTTTCTGGAGCTGAAAGACATCAGAATTCATATACATTCATGATATGTTCCTGACACTGATTTTATGAAACCCTGTTCTGATACTTCTTAAAACTTTAAACAAAAACACAGCAACAGAATTAAATCAGACTGGAAGATAATATTGATACTAGGGAAATATGTATATATGCAGTGACACTCAGGATAATATTGTTACCAAAGATTGTGCTATAATTTGTAACAGCAGCTTCACATAGTTATTAACCTAATAATCATGTTAAGGACTGTATCTTTGACTCTCAAAGCTTTGTCCTTCTGGGACATATGGCTCCACAGAAAGGAAATGTAAGACACTTTTTTGGCTCAACAGAAGGAGTCAGTGTGAAACTGAACCTTTCATATCCGAATCACTTCATAAACAAAACCAGACACTGTAAATATCACTACCCCCATTTCAATAGATGAGGAGGATATAATTTACTTTCACACTGTCATGAGTCATTCCGAGCAATTTCAGGACTGCTCAGTTTCCATTTCTTTGCTCTTGACAACAATAACACAGTGATGAACAGATTATTATTACAGCCTCTTGTCCATAATTATTTCAAGTTACAGTCTATTTACATCGGACAATGTGTGTATATACAAAAAACCTGTGAAGGTAGGACAGCACATGTATTATGTGGTATTCTTGGACATGTAAAGCTGAGGGAGAATGAATTAGATATATAAATTATTTGTCCTTTGTTGGAAGCTTAAAATTTCATACTCACAGTGTTAGTTATTTAATCTGGATGGTTAGTGCTATGGTTGTACAAACTGGCAGTTTTAACTTCATGTGTATTTATCTAATTGTCATTAAAAATAATTAATGATGTGAGGCATATAGGATTTTAAATCTGGTGCCAATAGCATGATAACTGCCATAATAAAAATGCACAGATGATATCACAGCAGAAAAACTGACCCATACAAAAGAGGTTAATAGTTTGCTTTATTATTTATTGACACACATACACAGCTTCTTTAACCTCATTGTCTTTCCAGAACATAGTCAATGTGGCTTGCACTTCAATAGAATTGGAAAACAAAAACAAGGAATATATTTTTGCAATGATTCTGTATTGTAAATATTTCAGGTTCTCTGATAATGATTTCTGCTTGCACAATTTTTTGAATAGTGAATATTAGTAAATCTAATATTAGATGAACTCATTGAGCTAGCCAAATATATAAGAGCCAAATTAAAAATTTTGATATAAGACAACATCTGTTACTGTTTTGTTTTTGGTTTGGGGTTTATTTGTTTGTTTGTGGGTGTTGTTAGTTGTTGTTGTTTTGTTTGGGGTTTTTTCATATCAGTGAAAATTACAGTAACACAAACTTACTCTAGAAAAATCTGCGACTTGGTTTATTCCAGGTCACTTCTATGCCATTATTCATTGGGTGATTTCCAAAAGTTGAGTTGGCTTGAAAGTGGGGTTATTCTCCTTTTCCTGGATTTATTGAGATCAAACTCCTCTTTCTTTTGTTAGAATTTGGGCCTGTTTGAGAAGAATGTTTACTGCAATAACAAGATGACTTGTGTATTTTGGCTGGAAAGAGAAATGGGTGAAAAAGCCTGTCATATCTGTTGAACATGGTTATGTATTTTTCAAGGTAAGTGGAGTGCTTCATAAACAAGAGGCTGAAGGTGATTCCATTCAGCACAGTTAGAATTCATGACAGGTTCACTTTAAAACACCAGATCTCTGTTGGCAGTTCTGGCTTCATTCTGGGTCTCAATTTCCTTTTTACAAAGGCACAATTCCTGTCATGGCTTGCTGGGGAAAGACGTTTTAACAACATGACTGCTTGTCATGGCCACAAATGATGGGATTTTTATTCCTTGAAAGGGTTTTTTTTTATATCTAGATCAGAACAAAGTGTGTAAGGAGACTGCACGGTAGCATGATGAGGTCTAAAGGTTTTAGCAACATTACTGTTTGAATCCCACATAACTAATCAGACTAAAAGTCAATCACTCAGGTCACACTGAGTAAAAATACACCAGACAAAGAAATGGAAGCTTCAAAGATTTTTAGGACTTCTAAGAAGACTTGTGGTTGCCACTTGTACAGCTGTCTTCACATTCAAGCCATACAAACTAATAATTCAAAAAGAAACTGCAATAAGAAAAAAAAAAAAAAAAGACCAAAAGTAGTACTTACATTCTTAGGCATATAATAACCTTGCATGTTTCATCAATAAAGTTTTAGCCAAATTAATCTTGCATGTGTGTGTTAGATAGCAAGAGCAAACAAAAGAGCCAAGAAATATGATTCACAGGAAGCAATGAAGAATTCTCTGGATATTTAGATCTAAATGTTATAGTAAGTTTGTTTTTTCCTGCCAGTATAATACAGTTGCTTTCAAGTAGAAGGCTTTTTTTAAGCCTAAAAATTCCACTAAAATCTTGAACCATATCAAAAATATAAGCTATATATATGCTGCATATAAAATATTACATTAGTATTACATATATAATTAATATTGTATATAAAATATTCCATTAATACTGCAGCAGAGGTCTTGCAAGACAGGTTTTCATCTCTATAGAGATTCCACTAGAACCATAATTAATGTATAGCCAGTTGTAAGAGAGTCTGCAGCAGCCCTTCACTCTTTCAGTCTGGACATGTCATAGCAAAATAGAAATGATGATAAGAATATAGAGTTTACATGTTAACCTGCAGTAGAACACAGAAGCTGACACAGCTGTCAAGATCATGTGACAATCTCTCCACCTGCTCCACTGGCCAAAGACAGTGGGGTCCAGAGCTGAAAGGTCCATGCAGACACTAAATAAATCTGCCATATTTCAAAAATTATTCTGCCTCCTGAGATTCCTCCTGCAAAAGCACTGCAAGAATGTTCCCCTAGGTAAGCAATATGGATAAATGCAGATGTGGGCATCAGCTTGGTAATGTAGAGACAGCTATTGCACTCACATAGAATAAATACTAAGTAGACAGTGATTTTGATTTTGTTTTTGTGGAGAAACTTGTCTGCAGTACAAGTTCTGCATTTGCATGTGTGAGACTCTGTACGACAGCTATAGCCCTAAGCTTGAGCTCCTAGTAGGATTTTAAAATATCAGTAAGAGCCTGCAGCCTGACAGCCTGGCTAACAGTGTCAGACCATAAATATTTATAAACATATACTTTTTGCAGGGATGTTTTTTTCACTTTTACAGAAACTTGTTTCACCTGTACTGTAAGTCAACAACATACTCACCAGCTTTAAACTGAAACATGCTTGGAGTAATACAGTAAGCCTTGCTCAGAGCAAGATACTGCCTAATGAAGCTCTGGGAATTCTGGATGAGACCTTGCTTGCATTCTGCCGGCTCCAAGTACAAGCAGAACAAGCTCAGGGCTGCCTGCAAAAGTTGTGGCAGATCCTGAAATGAAGTAGATTTCAAGCCCTTCACTGAAAACTTAAATAATGGCTAACTCCCCAGTTCTGAGAGCAAGGGTGAGACCAAACTGTATTTGAGCAAGCGTAGCCTTAAGCTAGTGTTTTCACTTAGTTGTGGAGTGCTTGTATGTCGGCCCAGTGCTGCATCTCAGAGCGTGAGTACAGCATAGGAGTACTTGGGGGTGCTTGTCAAGGTTTGATCTCAGCTGCCAACTCAGCCCCGTGCAGCCACTCTCTCACTCCCCCTGGTGAAATGGGGGGAGAACTGGAAGGGTAAAAGTGAGCAAACTCATGAGCTGAGATGAAGAAAGTTTAACCCGTAAAAGCAAAAGCCATGCAGAAAAGGAAAACAAACCAAAGAATTAATTCAACGTTTTCCATCGACAGGCAGGTGTTCAACCATCTCCAGGGAAGCAGGGCTCCGTCAAGTGTAACAGTGGTTTGGAAAGACAAACACCATCATTCCAAATGTCCCGCACCCCTTCCTTTCCCCCCCAGATTTATAAGCTGATCATGACACCATATGGTAATGGATGTCCCTGTGGTCAGATGGGGTCGGCTGTCCCAGCTGTGTCCACTTCCAACTCCTTGTGCACGCTCAGCCTCCTCGCTGGTGGGGTGGCAGAATATACCTTGATTCTGTGCAAGTACTGCTCAGGAATAATGAAAACATCCCTGTGTTAGCAACATTGTTTCCAGCACAAATCCCAAATATAGGCCCATACTAGCTGGTATGAAGAAAATTAACTCCATTCTAGTCAAAACCAGCTCACCACAGTGGTGAAGAGACTTTGCTTTCACAAGCATAATTTTTCAAATATTTTCAAGTTTTTTAGATATCCTGATTTTAGTTTAGTATGGAAGGTCTTTTGGGGCAGTAGTATGGCATCAATATGTATCTGTCTTTGTGTGCATGTTCAAGGTATGTATTTGGTCTTATTCTTAGATGCTCCAGGAGAAAAATAGTGACTGCATTAGAATAACAGAGGGAAAGTCAAATGCAGAGGCTGGAGGCAGAAGGCATAATATTTTTAAAACTGTAAGGTGAAGGTAAAACTAACTTCCTGATCTAAACTCCAATAGTCCATCGGGTTTTTTTTTTCAGTGTTGATACTTGCATCATTCATCAAACATTCTCTTACTGCAGGCAGAAATCATGTGGGAAGAACTCCTGAAATCCTTATGCTTTAGCCAAGAAAACTCTGAGAGAAACCAGTTATTCCTGAGTGGATTCAGACCAGCAAACCACGCTTGCTATCTGTTGTGTTCCCCAAATCCCACAGGATATTAGCCTGCTGAACGCAGATTCAGGCACGATTAGGTGCTGCTGAGCAGGGAAGTGCAGCAGAGGGGTTTGGATGCTTGGCTGCCCAAGGCCTCATCTCCCCACTCCTCCCTCCTCTCCACCCCGCATCAGCCCAGGGCAGGGGAAGGCAGAGTCTCTGTGGCTGTGGTGCCGATTTGGTTGTTCTCTTCTAAAGCAAGGCATCTCCCAAGGACTGGATTCTCATTCCCTGAGTCTGAAGATTCAGACTGCTGTTGTCCTGGGGCAGTACAGCTACACACTGCTGGATATTCGGGGCTCACAATAAATTGAGAGTCTCACCCTTAAAAAACCTGGGTTTTCTCAAGGTGTGAAAAGTACTGCTGGAGAAAAGAGGGACACGTTTCTAAGTCCTGTAAATAGCTTAGCTCTGTTAAACTTGGTGGAACTTGACTGCTACCATCAGTTCAGGATTTTGATAATATTTTGGCAGAAATGAGCCTTGAGGTTCAGCCATAGTGAGTTCATTGTTACTGCTATTTTCTCTCCAGGTTTCACAGCAGGGAGAAATGAAATGACTGTGAAATCTTGTTAGCTATCTGAAGACCATCTGTATTTTCTTAATGAATGCTGCACTCCTCTTGGAACCATGAAATATGCAATATTGCCTGTTGACTCTGAAACAAATTGTGCGGAATCGAAATTTTGCATATACACTGAACCTTCCTTTATTTAACAGATTCTCCTGCGAAATCTACCAACCTGATATTAATCATTTAGCAGCTGCTACAAGAAGGAGTTCTTAGAAGCTTTGACAACGTCTTGCACTGGAGTAATTACCAGGCTATAGGCACTTGATTCGATGTAGTAAGGAACTCTGAACTTTGGCTCATTACTTTTCATGATGACTATGTCCTTTAGTGTAAACCTTTCATTGGTTGTAAGCAGCCTATCTATACTACAGCTATAAGACACAAGGATGGGGGAGGAAGAATTATACATGCAGCCTACGAGAAATCCTTTGAAATCCTTTGAGGAAACCTTCAAATAGTACCAAATGTTATTAAGAACAGCAGTAAAATATTCAGCTGAGTTTCACAAAAGAAGATGGGTATTTCATAAGTGTCCCAGAAGACCTATGAAATGTCAAAGCTTATAAGCCATTAAGTATTAGGCTGCTTTGATTCTGAATTCAGAATTGGTGTGCTTTAATTTTTGCATTATCATTAACACAATTATGCAATACATTGAGGTTTCACAGAACCTTTTAAAAACCAAAATGGCATGAAATGTGGTTGAGAGATAAGAGACTTGCTGTGCCAGAGAATCTCCTCTGGTGTCACTTACCAAAATAGTTCCCATTTCATTATATGAATATTGTGGGATCTGGGGCAGGTTCACAGCTCTTCAGAGCAGATGCACATCCAAGCCACAACCTCACTCCCTGTTGGCAAAGGAGACTGCCATGAACCACCTTTATACAGCTGCCTGACCCTGGTTTCCATCAAAAGAAAGTTTTTACTACCGAGGTGAAGACCCATGGTGCGTTTTCCCACATTCTCCAATTTGGACAACGAGGGATCAGGGCTGGGAAAGGTGCCGCAAACATACCAGAACTATGAGCTAGATGGCCAGGGAAACAAAGAACTTTTTAATAAGTCTAATTAAATCCTTTGCTGTATGTACCTAACACTTGCTTGACCTCGTCCGCTCATTACTTGAGGAAATGGGATAGAATAATTTGACTTTATAATCTATAAATTGCTGGGTTTATAAGTAACCACCATCTATAAATTGCGTATGGGAAAGAAAAACTTATATAAAAGAAGTATTCTAATAAAAACTGTCAGGGACCATTAACTTCAGGCATTGTTACTGCTCTGTGAACATTGCAATTAGGCATCTGCTTAACTTTGAAACACTAAATAGTCCCAGATTAAATGAACTAAGTGCTAGCATATTCAACACTGAGCATAAGATGTTTGCAAAACCACCACTACAATGAAGAGTGTAGACAGATGTTTCTGACTATTGCTTTTTCATATATAATTAAATGAAACTATTCCTATTCATTTGTATTCCTGCACATGGGACAATGTCTTGGAGGAAATGCCACATTTGCATCTACACAAGTGGAAGGTATGGAGATTAGGACATCCTACAATACCTCTGTGTAACAGGACATTTAATTCTTGAAGAGACCTTATTATTTGAGCTTGGAGAAGCTGAGGTCCTGCTGAGGAAGCTCCACAGGGCTGTTTCCTGTATTAAAGCATCACAAAGAATGAAGAAGAAAATGAGCCACTGGTTCCCTGCTTAACTGTTTGACATTGATGGTCAACAAAGCACTAAAACGAAACCGTGGCAAGAACATCTTTGCTGTCTAGCAGCTCCTTCTCCTTTTCCTTCTTCCCACTGTTTAATCTTGAAATTCTCCTTCCAGAAGTCTCTCACAGAGCAAAGGAGTGTATGAAAATAACACAGAAACCCCTGCCACATAGGAAAAAGCCCACAACATTTCAGAAAAGAGCACAGTGGTATTCTTGAGGACAAAGGAATGACCTTTTGCCAGGGAATGAAGCCATTACTTGATGGGAGGAGTGGGCAAGAGGAATCTGAGAACACTTTTTGGCTACCAGAAAGGTTATGTGAGAATATGCACTTTAGGGATAGGATAGTGCCTCATCTCAGTGCCCATTGTGTCCAGGCACAAGGACTGACAGCCTGCCTGGACCCCAAACCTGGAAGCTTGGAGGTCCATTCTCAGCCTGGCTCTAATTCAGAGCAGGGCCTGCCCAGTGCCTCTCCTGCTGCTGATCCTACAATCCACAGTGGCTGCACAAGAGGAGGTGCCTCAGCACACCTTGGGTAGGTGTGTTTGTCTCCATGGTGACTTCACCTGGAAAGAAAACTGCTGCATTAGACAGAAACAAATTTCTGCTCTTGGGTAGCCCCTGGATTTTCTGATACACAACTTTCCAATTAGCTGTGCTGGTGTTTGCAGAATTGGGAGCTATTTCACTCCGTGTCTCCCTGGAATTTCATGCCAGCTCTTAAATGGAGGACTTATAAAGAAAACCTGAATGTTTTGTGAAACTTGACTTTCATCACAGACTGCAACATACAAGGATTAATCTCTTAAGTGAAACTGTGTAGACAGGAGATCTGTTCAGAATTACCCACCATGTTTATAACACTGTAGTATATATAAACTGGGGAACTGTGTCATGGGATGTTGTTTGGACCAGGCTTTCACTTCTTGTAATATAGGCATTGGTTACCCAATAACATCAGGTGCTTGAGGGTGGACAGGATTAGTTACAGGCTCTGTTTTTGCAAGCAGGAAGCAGTTACTTAGGTTGCTTATGTGTGGGTACTGAAAGTGAAATGAAAAGCAACTATTGGTAACGACAGTAGTTCAGACTGAATTGGAAAATAGTACGAAATGAGGCCTTTTTGAGTTTGCTGTTTGAATTAGCCCTTCCTTTTCACTGGTTGGACCTTGCTGCGAGCTGTAGGGGCGCTGGTGCAGACCTGGTAATCGCTGTATGACCATACAAGGGGCCCCTTTGGAGTGGGATTTTGTACCTCATAGTGATTCCATATTTTTTCTGTAGACTTCAGAAATTCTGAGCATTCAGTGAAGCTAATTGCAAGCTGCACCTTTCCCCAATCCCACAGGCACACGTGTAGCAGACTGAGGGAGAGATTTATTTCCGCATGCTAGCAAGGATTTAATCTCGTGACATGTTGGATGTATATATCTCATTTCAAAGCCAATCAAAGTTGAAGACACTGAGGCTTCTTGAAGATCGAATAAATAGAGATCATAATGCCTTCCATAAAGGGAAAAGAAACTTTGTATTAACCTTAATGCTGTTTCTAGAATTAGTAATTCTTTCAAAAGAGCACTGGTCATGTTTTTTGTCATATCTAATTTATGGTTTTTTGTAATATCTTATTTATATCTAATATCACTTGCCCTCCTAACAATCCATTTTTAAATACTCCTACTAATAGTATAGAATTTTGAACTGGGACCATGAAAAGTCTTTCTACGTTAAACTGAAAGCTAGGAATTAAATCAGGCCCATTTAAAACTATTGATGTCATTCTAAAGACTACCCCTGCAGTTAAGATGATTCAGTTATTGAATCAGCTGCAATATTTCTGCCCATAAATATCAGGTGAAATTCTATCATACCAATTAATTGTTATTTTTCCTCTCAATTCACAACACTGCAAAGCCAGGCTGTTTTTAGAACTCTAATGTTTTATTCATGAATACACTTTTAAAACAACAATAAATTTTAAATGCCTCTAAAGCAAGAATCATTCAAGTTAAAAACAGCTATAACTACTTCCTGTCAACCAAAAGAATTAAACAGGGATTAAAGTATTATTTATTTTAATTTAGTTGGAATTACCTTTCCCCACATACAGTCTTTCCTCACTGATTACCTTTATTTTAAGTTAAAGAAAAACAAGAAGAAAAAATAAAAGTCAAATGTCCATCAGATAGCTTTGCTTTGCATAGACTTCGGAGCACAGAGAATGAAATACAAAACAGCTCTGCAAGAAAAGTGCTTTATAATTTAAGAGTGAAGTACACAAAAATCATCTGCTCTGTGTTTATTGCCTCATATGCCATATGAGGGATATTGCCACTCAAACTTTTTAAATAGCTTTTCAAAATGGGATTGTTCTGT
Source organism: Daphoenositta chrysoptera (assembly GCA_013397915.1). Lineage (NCBI taxonomy): Eukaryota > Metazoa > Chordata > Aves > Passeriformes > Daphoenositta > Daphoenositta chrysoptera. The sequence goes on along the minus strand of VZRO01007277.1, from coordinate 335,828 downwards.
ACGGCTTGCAGCTGTTTGCAGTTTTATAAGTCTGGAGGAAATGTACAAATTATGGGCAGATTTGCACCCATTCAGCTTTGTATCTCAAAGATGTTTTAGTGATCAAACAAGTGTAAAAAAAAAATTCAGCAAGGAAGACTAAACTTGGAAAGACTTGACTTTGCCTCACAAAAATGGTACAGCAAGACAGCTGGCTTTCCTTTTCATCACCATTAATTTATTTGAATGTAAGTACTGAAAACTCAATGGTTTTTGATAAGAATTTAAACACAAAACCTGGATAATAACATTAGATGACCTTTGGTTATGTAGCAAAGGCAGAATTCAGTTCTCTAAAACTCAGTGCAGCTCCTGGAAGAGGTACTTGGATGATTTCAGCCACCAGAAGCAGTGGATTTTGGTTAGCAAGGTGCCTTTCTGCAGCTTTTCTACTGTCTCTAGTAATAGTACGTATTGACTTTGAAATCCCATGCTGCTGAGATCCAAAGCAAAACTCCAACCCCATTTTATTTAGAGTATGTGATACAGCGTCAAGGTGAAACACACCTAAAATGATTCATTTTGTAATAGCTGCTTTTAGCCTCATCTTAAACTTTATAACTGTAATTGTAGATTCTCCTAGTTTCCAAATAGCTCTCAGGTATAACTAGCCATTCCATGTTTACCCTTCAAAACTAACAAGGAAAAAGCTATTTGCATCTTGATTCTACCCCTTGCTCCATAAAATTAACATTCCCACAGAAAATCTTCCTCAACAATTTACTCTATGTTTTACATACACCATAATCCTTTCCCCTCCATTTACAGTCATTAATGCTCTGTGCACACTATAACAGTTCTTTGATCATTCAAGACTGAAAAGTCTGTGCAAATGAAAATGATGTTATTTCATGCTGGACTTCTAAGGTAGGATATGCTTAATCTAATTTATCTGCCCACGATTTATATATTTATATAAATAAATTATTTATATATTTACATTCTATATTTTCAGCGATTCACCTAAACTTCATTTACAGTTAGTGGAGAAACACAGGCATCTTCAAGTATATATTGATCTTAAATATCTAAAATGCATATCTTATTAGTCGCTCCAGGGAGATATTTGAAAGGAGAAAGCCTAGGTGTCAAGATGTAGATGTTAAACTGTATGCCCAGCCTTAAGACAGCTGAACTTAGGTGATATAAAACGAATTTACCAAAAATCTAGTTGGTTCCTATCTGCTCATTCCAGTTTAGAGATCACTGGTCCCTGCACATTACCAAATTATTTCCTGCTTTTTATTTTTTCTTTTCTTCCAAGCCAAATAATTTTCTGCAAATATGTTTTCAGCCAATCTTTTGCTGGATATTGAGACAAGAGGCAGTCAAATTCACATCAAATGATATAACTGAGGATGAGCTAGAATATTTAACTTCTTGCAGGGAATAACATGAGAAAGTAGTAATGGTTTTAGAAAAAGTGGTCTCTTCAGGGTTGCTTAGATCTACCCAACTCTTTCACATTGCTTATGAACTAGTTTTGTCTTTTTTTTTTTTTTGACATCTTTGATTTCAGAAATAGTTGATGTCTAGATACCCCTAGAAGTTTTGTGTGCAGAACAAATGCGTGGAATATCGTAATAGGCACTGGCCTTCAATTATGTATTCCTTGAAAATAAATGGAAATAGGTTAATAAAAATGCAAGAGTCTGGACAGCACAATACTTTTACAAATGTAAAAGTATTCCTTTCTTTTTTCTTCCCCTCTCTTGAAGTATTTCTTTAATTTACTTATTTTTTAATTTTCTAGATGAATTCATAAGTTGAACATGGCAAATTTTGTGGATTGTGAATTGTAATTTCTAAGAAAGGTCTTATTTGCTTTACACTTCCCTGAAAGATGTTTATTTTTGAACCTCTCAGGCTTTCAATCATTTTCACTCCATCTTTTAAGCAATAAAACCCAATTTCCAAGCGTTGCTTCCTTCTGCTTATAGTTCTCTTAGAATAGCAGTGAAATCCATCGCATTTCCTGCTTTGCTGCTATGACACTGAAATTGTTGTTTTTCCAGTCCAAAGTGATGCCTTTTTTCCATGCAAGCAGCAGGGAGCTGGTGCTGAGCTGTGGTGCTGCAGGAAGAGGCCTCTTCTCTTTAGCTACAGCCATGCATCAAAACCCCACACATATGGGGAAGGCTGTGGCAGGTAGAGGTGTTCCCTGGCCACTTGGTGGGACATTAGGAGAGGGAATTCTCTGTACCTTACATGGTTGCAGCCATTCACATTTCTGTAATTATTCACATTTCTGCCACCAGAACACTTTTGAAAACTTCCTGGGCTCATGAGCTTCCTCAGTTTCCTTTCCTGGAACAAACTAACAGGTGATGGGTGACAATTCTGCTTTACTCCTCCCACCACACACGTTTACTGAATCCACATCCCTGTCTTCTGAATCAGGGCCAGAATATTTGTCACCTCATAGGATGGATCCTTTGATGAATGTGTGTGATGTACAGCAATCCAGTCCAGCTCACCATATTGTCTGCCAAATAACTTCAAAGAGAAATCACAAATATCAGAATACAAAGGTTCTTTATAAATGGAAGAAATAATCTGAAATTGAAAAGGCAAAATTCACTAAATACAAGTTCAACATTCAGGAAGGCAAAATCAAAGGTGTAAGTACGAAATGAGTAATAACTGAGTTGTCAGATATAGTGCAGTGAAGGCTGTGAGAGTTGTAGCAGATCACAAATGAAACATGAATTCCTGCTGGGATGTTATAATGAAAGAAAAAGTATCCCTCATTCTGTGATATCTCAGCAAGAATGGTGTATAAAGGAACAAATTACTTCCTCTCTTAAGGGCTGGTGAGAAACTGGAACGTGGGCAACAGATTTAAAGAAGAATCTATAAAAACCTAGAGAAAGACCACTGAAACTAAAGAAAAAGCACTTGGGAAGCAGTTGGGTTTATTTGATCTAGAAAACAGAACAGATGGGAAGATGGCAGCAGGCTGTGGCTACTAAAATCTAAGTATAAGGATATTTTCCATAGTTATCAGAGATAAGAGAAAAGTTACCTTGCAGCAAGAAAGATTCAAGGCAACTACTCAGAGGAAAAATCCCTCCTTTGGAGTATAGAAAGGTCCTTCCTGGGTGGTTTCTGGCACCCCTTTGGCCAGAGGTATTGTAGTTAAAATCAGTTTACCTACAGACACCACATTCAGTTCTTAAGTTATCTCCTTGACAAAAATGTTTCTGATTCTTTAACATAATCTATGAAACCAGTCAGCCTTTAAGAACAGTGGCTGTTTTATTCATTGACTGTGAAAATGTTTTAAAAGAAATGAATATAAATTGTCCTAACTTGAGAGACAATGCATGTACAAACAGAAATACATGGAAGCTTATTTATTCAATTCATAATTTACTGTGGAATCTTGCCAAGGTGAATTACTTCCTTCCAAAATATTTAGTTGAAGGATGAAACAGATGGGCAGGGATTTTTTCTTGCTATGTGTCAATTAAATTATAATTTATGCCTACCAGACTATGAGCTTTGTCCATCTGGGAATCCATACATATGCAGATTCACTTCTACTAATAGATTATATGCTTAGTAGGTAAGGTGGTGGACATCAGTTGAAAATCAACACAAAAGAACTTAGAAAACAGACTAAAACCAAAACATATGCTGACATAATTTGGGACAAATTTTGGTGAAATTAACTTTATGTAATTTTGGAATCAAAATAGGTTTTTCTCCAGCAGGCTCTCTGTTGAGCCTAATGGATCTAGTGTTGTTGCAGAATAATCTAGTATGTGTTAATTGTATGCTATATTAGTGATGTTCCTCAGTGAGCAAACCAGGCATTCACCTAACAGGCTGCAGGGCCACAATATTTTGATAAGGAATTCTGTTTGTAAGTATTACCAGTGAGTTCAGAGGCAAACTACACCTGGAAACCAAACATGGCAAAATACAAAAGAGGGATAAAGTGGAGCATTTTCCTTGATGAATTCAAGAGAAATTTAAAATTAGGCAAGCTTTATTACAATAATCAGTCTTGCCTGCAGTTGCAAGAAGGTCCAATTCTTGTGCAGAGGTATAATCCTGTTGCAGTCAATAAGGTCCATTCAGGAAAAAAGGTAAGTGAACATATCCCTTCAGTCAGCATCACCTCAAAGTTTACGAGTAGCATGGGAACAATTGAGTGTTGCCATCCCAAGAATGAAATAGAAGGGTCTTGTCAGCTTATTGCTGTTTCTGCCAGAAACAGGAGGATGAAAGATGGGACCTGAAGCAGAAATAAAAAGACTAAATGAAATTCCAAAATACACACACCTTTCATTCACACTCAAGCAAGATATCTGATGACATCGTCTTGCTGCCATGAGGTCGGTTCAGAATAGTTTGGATACTGGGCATAAATTTAGCTCAGCGTAACCTGATTTTTTTTATAAGAGATGTTGTTCATCTAGCTAGTGCTAATCATCTCTCATGTTTATATTTAAGCTGTTTTGTTATGCAAATTTGTTTTACTGAGTTTTGATGATGAAGTCATAATCCATTACTTCAGAGAAAAATGCTGTGCCAATCGAGTTCTGGATGGAAAATCCAATTTTCTTGTATTGTAGTGAAAATTAGAGCACAAGAAAATAGTAGTGGGGTTGTAAATATGCTAGCGCTGCTTTTTCTTGACTTTGTGACTTTTAGATTTTAAATTTTAGATCTACTAGGTTTCACATTCCTTACTCAAAACCTCAAAAAAAACCACCTCAAACCAAAACAACGTATATAAAATTATTCTATTTCAGGATTTTTATCTGAATGGCATGGAATTTTTGAAGCATGTTGACCTAATAATGAATTAATTTCCTAGCTTTCTTTTGAAAAGTGAAATGCAATGTATGTGAAATAGCTGAATTTCGAAGGGCTCTGAACTTCTATTTAGTAATGTTTGAAAACATGCAAACATTCATTTGATTCATTAAAATTCTTCCATTCAGGGCCTCTGACCTGCCATGGTGAATTTCTCTAATGTTTCTACAAATAAATTCCATCCTGATTTGGTAAAAATGTGTACCCAAATTCAAGGAAGTTCATCAGATGCTTATCAGAAGAGCAGAATTTCTTCTACTGGCTTTGATATTTCTCTTGACTACCAGTTCCTGTTCTGTGCAGCTTGTATTTTGAATTATCTGCAGAATCTTGCCTTCTATTTCAATTATATGGAAGCTATCCTTTTTGCCTGAATAGACACTGTGTGCTGTGGTTTAATGAATTTATTTAATCAAGAACTATCAATTCTCCAAATACGTGTAATAGATTGAATTCACTCTTTTACAGTCGAACTCTGCAGAAGGGCTTTTACAGTAATCAAGGGGAGGGAGGTCATCAAACAGCACAAAATTTAGACACATTTAGGTTCACATTTTATGTCATACCAGTTGTAAAAAATTTTGTTTTCATTAAGGAGGAATTGCCACTAGAAAGGGCTAAATTCATACTAAATACGGGAGAATAAATTGTTAGAACTCTGACAAACTGATCATGCATTGCACTGTAACAGAAAAAGGTTTTTCCTAAATTGAGTTTATGGCTCTTTTAGCATAACATGATTACCATTCCCAGAGAATATGACAATGCCTTTTTGCAGGTGGTGGGATGTGATACTGTTTCAGTTCATGAGAAAGACTGTTCACGAATTTAAATAGGTACCTAGCATTAAAGGCTTAAACCTATACGGTAATTTACTAGTGAAATACATCTGTGACCATTCTCTGGGACTAGCCACAGTAGCCATACCTGTGTCCACACTAGTCAAATCTGTCCTCCAGAACAGAACAGTCACGTATTAAGTGCTTCTTGGCATGAAATGACTCCTGAAATGTGCTAGGGAGGTACTGGGAGGGCAGCAGGTGGTCTGAATTATAAGGGGGAGCAGGTTTCACTCTAATAATGTAACGAAATACATCAGATTACAAAGCCTGGGATGTGATGGAAAAAGTGACGTTATATATCTGATTCCCACTGTCTGTACCTACATTTGAATATTTGGCCCATAGTTTCACCAAAGGTGGATTTAAGAGAGATTTGCGCATTCCTCAATCGCTGTAGGGGTAGGCTGGGAAAGAATTTCTGTGGGGTCAGAGGTTGTGGAAGTCCATACAGCCAAACAAGGACGAGTCTCTGACATTTATGAGAGGACTGAGAGATCTGTATCCTTCACTCATCTCTGACTCAAGAAGGATAATGCTGGCTCTGGAATTAGTTAACAGAAACAGGTCTACATTTTACAGAAAAATAGGGTAGATAAAATTCTGCTAGTGATTCCCCCAACAATGTCATGGTGCTGACAGTAGTAGTGAGGCAGCTCTATCCACACACTGCTGTCTCCAAGGTGTGCAGTTGGCTTGTCCCTGCCAGCACGTTGTTTAGCACTTCTGCAGGTGCAGACAGGGAATCTTTCAACTGACTCACTCAAGAGACTTAGTTTGAGATAAATGATGCTGTTAGGCAGGTCTGCCACCTGCTCCATGTCTGAGGCTGACCAAAAGAGGTGCATGCTGCTGGGATTGCCTGAAGAGTGCACACAGACTGTTAAGTATCTAAGAGTGGGATTTTAGAAGTTGGCCAGTGAACGTGATGCTGACACTGGTCTCCAGAATGAAAAGCCCTGGCCACCTGTGTGGCAGTTTTGAGATGCTGTCGTGGAAAGCTCACCATGGCACTTTTGTGTGAGAACATAAGAAGGATCAAAATGGGTTAGACTTGGAGTCTTTCCAGCCAGGTAAGATGCATCAGAATGGGTTAGACTAGGAGTCTCTCCAGCTGGGTGGTCTGTCTCCAAAAACAGACAGAAGCAGATGTCCAAATGTGCAATATCATAGGCTGCTGAAGAATAATTTTTTAATGGCTATTTGGCTAAGTGCTTATTTGTGAGCAGCTTGTGTTTGAGTGAACAGTTGGGAAATGGCTGTCCTTTAGCAAAAATTCTTAGTTGTCATTCTCATGTTTAAAACATTTTATCTGGACATTTGAGAAACAGAGTTTTTGTATGTGAGACAAGAAAAATATTTTGTGAAAAGAGCTTCATGTGAGTCTTACGAAATCAAGACAGTCTGAAGAAGAAGAAAAAGGTTTGAAATTGGGTTAAAAGTGAAGCAGCAGTTGTTTCAGCACAGAGCCTGGCTTTGTCTTTCATAGTACGTAGAAGGTGAAGGTTGAACCTGCATTTCTCTAAGTGTGTAAAAATGGCACGTATTTATACTGCTGTATCGTAGAGGGATATATGTATTAGAATTAAACATATTAGATATTCCCTAAGGATATGAGGCTTAAGTGATTACTTTCTCTCCTTCTCTGCTTGTCTCTACTTGTATTTCCCTTTCTGCCACCCTCTTTCACACTTCCTAACTTATCAGCAGATCTGCTGATTTCACATTGTTAGTAGATGGAAAGATAATGTGTTCACATTAAGTTCATCAAAATGGACGATGGAATAGTTCAAGCAGACCTCTAATGTCCCCCTTCGAAAGAGAACTGATTTATGAATGCAACCCCCCAGAGACATGAGGGAAGCCACAGTAGAGAACTATTATGAGTGCCCTAATTGTGAGAAAAGCTTTAATCAGACATCATGCCTAATTATATGCTAGAGAATCCAACTACAAGACCTGAATTAATAAACTAGGCTTCATTGCTTCCTCTGCTAGCGATTCTTAAAAGGAATATATGTCTGTGAAGAGGATGGGGCTGCTGATAAACTCTGCTGAAAGACTGCTGTGGAGGGGCATTATTATGTTTGTTTAATAGTGTGAGGAAGAGCACCATTTTGTCTGGGTTTAAAAAATGACGGTGAAGTGGGATGTTTTGAGAAACTTTTTGAAACCAGAGCACATTGTGAATCAAAACCCACAGAAGCAATTAGCTTCAGAAGAGATAACAAAGCTTATTAAGCATGTATTCTTCTGTCCACGGGGTGTAGTAACATACAATGGAGATATTACTGCTAGTATTACAACAATGAAATCAACAATGCCTTGAAATTAATGTTTCTGGACTTCACAGGCAATTTCAATTATATTATGCTAATATGTTAAATTGGGAAAACAAAAGCTATGTAAGACTTTTAGATAACATTAGGGTGCTGAGCTGGTAAATGAATGGAAGGAATTCTCCTGTAGTGGGAATAAGTGACTGAGAAACTCTTAAAGAAAGGTAATTGGGAAATGCCCTCAAACTAAGCAATCAACTATTGGGAGAACAACAAGAAACCACTATAAGACCCAAGAAATCCCCAACAAATGTCTTCTTGGGGAGGAAGATGGAAAAGGCATAAACTATTTTTTAAATTTTGAAGCTGGTTTGAGCAAGCATCTCAAGTACTGTGTAGATGTCTAGTCACTCAGATTCAGGAAGGATAAATTCCTCTTGGCAGCTAATAATATCAGGGCATGGCAAACCCGTGATATGGAAAGCAAATGGAAGAACAAAATAAAATCAAGATGGGATGCAACACTGTGGAAGCACATCATGAGACTAAACGTAAGGGAGGAGAAGAGTATTTTTCTTCCTAAGATAAAGAGCAGTGCTCTCACAAGGTGAGAAGGACTTCCATGAGAAGGAATGTTCCAGCTTAAGAAACTGAGATTTCAGAGCAGCAAAAAACCTTCAAAAGTAATTTTAAGCATAACTGAATTGTACGCTCAGGTTTGCTGAGAATTGCTACTTCTGGGTGTCCTGGCCTAGAATGTGTCCTTTCCAGTCAAGTCTTAAATCTTCCATATCATGTTGCCAGCAACTGCTTAAAAAAGACAGAAGGCTACTAGAAAAATTGGTAGGAAGAAGACAGCTCTCTCTTCAGTAAGGGTTTTCCAAAACCTTAAATGTTTCACTGACAACAGGTTATAATTGTCTTAAAATTATTGTGCTGAGATTCTAAGAGAAGAATCATTGAGACATCTTTACTAATGTTGTGAACTGTAAAAGTATGCATTAATATCCACCACAGGGAGGTGCTCCCAGGTGACTTAGTCACATCTTTCATTGTGGATTAAGAAATTTAGAAAAGTGCCTAAGGCCTATTTTCTGACTATCTTTTATGGAGGATTCTAGAGATTTTCAGAGCTGAAAGGTTTAGCAGACCCCTTGCAGAAGTGCAATGGCTTGAAGTGAGCTTGCACAGCTGCTGGGCAAGTGCCCACAGGGGTTTCTATTGTTATACAGAAATGCTGTACAACAGCTGAGCTCCTTCACTCTGCTCATGACTGCAGTGGGCTGTGCAGTCAACACAGATAGCCCAAGTGTGGTGTCACTCTTCAACTCTGCCTCAGTTCTTTAATGCAAAGATGAAAACATGATATTTATATAATAAATTTATATACAAATAAAATATTTTTGTAAAATAAAATATTTATGCAAGGCACCAGTTTTCTTGGAAAGCAAAGGCCATAATTCTGCAAACACTTGTACAGATGCTTTACATAAGTGTGGAAAGAGTCTCAAAACCATTTAAGCCTACATTTTGCAACATCAAAGGAAAACATTTTTATAGATGCTGAAGGGTCAGATCTATTTCACCAACTCTTTGATCTCCTTGGTTGAATGGGACTGGTGGCAGTGAGAATTATTATGATTATGGTGCAAATTCCTGCATATTTTTGCTGATAAAATAGAGCTCATAAACTATATTTTCGTTTACAAATACACGTTTGAGCCTTACAAAAAAGGTAAATGAGCTATGCCTTGCCATACAATATGTTTATCTCTAAATGCATTCATCTTGAACACAAACTAAAATGTAATGCATCAGAGACATGTAAAATCACTACAAAGCTTAAGGTTTTGATTCTGTAATTTTTGTAAGAGGTTTTGAGTGATCGTTTTAAGTGCCATTGCTTACAGAGCTTTTTAATATCAAACAAATGGAAGATAAAAGAATTTTTCAGACATCTAACATGAAAGACTTGAAAAATTATGGAAACAAAGAAAGCTGCACTTATGAACGCATTCTCTTGTTGACCTAGCTCTTATATGGCTAATAGGTGGCCTACAGAATTAATCCTGCACACCAGGCAGTGCTATCCAGCTCTCAGGAATGCTTGGAGATGCATCTGCACTTTATTATTTCTGGGAAGCTTGTCCAGGGTGCTGGAGAGGTCAGTGGATTCAAACGGTACCCTGCACTTCAAAAGCCAGGAGTGCCAGACAGATCCTAGATGCAGACTCAAGGGCTGTGCTGAGACAGAGCTGATAAACCCTGATGGACACAAACTGAGCCTGTGCAGGCAGATATCACTGTAATAAATGATATGGTATGTCTAGATGTATTTGGGTTGTTTTTTCTCCTATTAATCAGGGAGTGTAGGATAAATGCCTAAGTAATTATCCTGTGCTATTGATCTGTCCCCTCAGCATTGCTTGCTGTCTTTGAGCTCAAGACTGGCACTAGTATAGTATAACCACATAATCTTTTATCTACATTTGAATAAAATGTTTCAAGAGTAAAACCGCCACTCTGGATGTAATCATTACATCCAGCTGATTGCAGTGCAATATATTTGTTTGACAAGCAGAACTGATTAAAAAGCACCCGATTGCCCATGTACCTTGTTACATTTAATTTCAGTGCATTAAACTTAATGTGAATTAAATCTGGTTTAGTGACAAGGAAGGGGCAGTGGCATGAGGGTGTAGGGCTCACTGCTTCAAGGTTGCACAGCCTTGTATTTGTAGCTGGAAACAGTTTTTTTTAATGTCAAAATGCGGACAGGAATTGTAAAGATACAGTCAGTGTAGAAGGACAGGGCATGATATGGCTGAGGAAACCACATGGATATAAACGCAGACAGAATGCCAACAAATGTCAGAAACTGTAGTGACAGGACTGGGCAGCTTAAAAAGCAGAGTGAAGTTCATAACTTGACAGTGTGTATGTGTGAAAGATGGAAATCAACCATTAAATGATTGCTCCTGTTGCAGGAATAACATAATTGTGGTTTGGCAATAAGTCTGTGACTATATAGAAATTATTTTGAAACCTTTTGCAACTCTTCCATATTGATTAACCATATCCCACAGAGTATGTGTTCTTCACACTTGAGAGAATTCAGATGACAGAAGCTAAGAGAAGAGTGAAAATGCAGTTGGTGATATTTTCCTCGTTCAAGAATCCTGTCATAGAAAGATAGACTCCTTTAGGAAAAAGAATAATTTCAGAAAAAAGTGTTAAAATTAGTGTGCAGTTTCTTAAATTAATTTTCTATAGCAATTAATGAAATCTTAAGTTTTTGATCAAAGGCATGAATTTTGAGAGTGATTTTGATGTTTCATAAAAGCATCAATTAGAACATCACAAACAACTATGTTTGAGAAAAAATGAAGATAATTTTTCTCATTTCAACACAAGCAGTTTTCTTTCATTTTTCTGATTCATTGTACATCAGAATCTATTGTAATAACAATTGTTATTGAATGCAAGTCATTACGTTATTTTTTAATGTGATCTTAGACAGGATTAAAGAGAAAACTACTGTGAGTAGGTGAGCTGAGTTGGTCTCAGACTTCATTTACTTTTAAAAACTACTTTACATATGCGGGGAACTTAGGAATTCAATGATCCATTGAACATCTACCTGTAGAAAACTGTTCTGAGGTACCTTCAGCTACTGTTGGGTCTATGGCCTAAAGACTTGTTATTGTATCCAAAGGCTTTATCAGAACTATAATATGTTGAGATGATATATTTCTTGAAAGGAGGCTTCTGTTTTAGTCTGTGTGAGAACAGACATGAAGTATTTTGCATTTTGAGTGGTGCTAGCCTACTCTCAGGCTCACTGGCAGCACACTTGTTTCAATGAAGTGTTTTGTGCTGAAGAATCAGCCTGTGTAGAGCTTCTGAAGAGCTTGTTGCTTGTTTCACTGTGTGAGGAAGTTGTGCCAACTGCAGCCTTATCACCCAGATAAGATGTAGTTTCAGCATCTGTAATAGCACCCTTTTGCTGGTGTGGTTATAAGCCTGCACACCTTCTCTGCCTGACCCTTTTTTCTTTCAGATTTCTCTTCAGTGCTGTGCTTTCAGAAGCATATCATTAAGCTGGCTGCTTCTGACATTCAGGGCAGAGACCTGGCTTTCCAAACACACAAAGCTTTGTTGGCATATCCAGGGGGTGTTTGTGAGAGGAAGTAGAAGTGGATAATTTAAGAAAAAAGGTCCGTTATAAAGACAGAGAATTGTATGTTCTGGCCTAGATTGAATTTTTGAAGTGGAATTTGACTGTAAGAATGAGAAAGGGTTGTGTGTGTGTGTGAGTGAAATGTGGCAGGGACTTCTGTCACATGTACTCTTGAAAAGTCAGTCTGTCTCTGTACCTGTCAAGGATGAGTTCAAGATGATGATAAGTTTGCTTTAGGCAAATGTCAAGAATTAAATAAACTTTTAAAGACTCTATCCAAATTAACAAAGGTTTGCTAGCTCAGGAAGAAAGTAAATTTGCCTGTCTGATAGAAAGAAAAAGGATTTTTGAAGACCTCTAACCTAGTCTTTAAGCTGCACAGTGGTCAGTCGTAATATTATGTCTTGGATAAACTGCAATGACCAAATGATCTTTTCTACTGGAAATACCGCATTATTTATTTATTATATTTATTTCAGTTGCAGCTATTTCCATAGTTTGCCTATCTATTTAGAAATAAAACTGACACTATTGCATTAACTATTTGCTGTTTTAGATACAGTTAAGCTCTGCAAGCGCAGGTTATATGTACAGTAGATAAAGCAATGAAAAATGATGCAAATTACTATTCCACTCCTTGGAAAACTTTTGAAGATCATTGTTAAAAAGAAGGCAAAGTAACCTCAACTGTAGTGTCATATTAATTCAGCTGTTCTGGTTGCTGTACATAGCAAACTCATACGACAGCCTGCATGAATTCAGTCTGACCCTGAGCACCTAGAGGAATTTCATATGCAACAGCTTAAAAAGAACCAAAATTCTGCTTGTGAGATTTCTGCCAGAAATCATGGTTATGAGTAGCAACAATCTGCAGATCAGGCTCTTGATGAGAAGAAAGTACCACAAGAAGAAAAAGAGTGACATCAGACCTATAAAATAATGATCAAAGACTATAGTACACTTGGAATGTTCTCTCTTTATTTTAAATATACCCATTACAGTATTTTGTTAGGCTTATATAGAGCACTATTATTTACATGACTCAGTGTTTATCCTTTAGGGAGAATTCCAGTGCTCAATAAATAAAAGTCAATGAGCTGCTCGTTGACCATCTTGGAATCAGTGTTCTGAAATATTAATTTCACATAAATGGTGAAAGTCTTTGAAATAATTATCGTTACCTGTAGTTTCATTCAGTAGGTATCTTCAGTCTGCAGTTAAATTACATTGAAAACTCTGAACATAGCTATAGATAATCAGAAGAAAGTTCAACAACAACACCATATTAAAAAAATACCACAAAACATCAGTGGTTGACCTCTACATTTTTCAGATGCATCCCGGGGTGATAATAGTGTTCAAAGGGAACAAAAAACCAGTTTTTGGTAGACTCCCTGATATAAAATACCTAGATCATGGGGCAAAATATACAATCACTAATAAATTAAAAATGCAGCTTTTTACAAGATCTTTCAATGTGGCATCTTAAAATGTGCCTGCAAGTAAGAATGGTTTCCATTATTTTTATTAAAATTAAATTTCCCATGGTTACTCTTTCTTACACATGAATTTATGCATTACATATATACTTTATAAAGCACATACAAGTTGTCAGTACATGTGAGAACACAAAGAAAGGATTTCTTTCAGATCTCGCTCAATGTTGTGTAAGTTCAAGGGACTTTGGTCCTGATCTTGCACTAACATAGTAACTGTTATCCCCATGTTTCTATGTACAGAACTTATTATACCTGCTGAGATCGACCCAGTCCTGCTCTGACAACCACCCCATTTTCATGTGACCCATCACAGAAACTGAGTTTGAATCAGGACAAACAGCTTGTTTTCTTCTCCTAATTCTCATTATTGTACCTCAGAGGTCAAATCTATGGCACATTATTTAAGTGACTGAATATCTACGATGCTCACCTATGGCACACAGTTTTATTTCCTCAACATACACAAAGACAGCAGGGAAATGCAGCTCGTAACTACCTGGCATTTATCCTAGAAAATGTAACATTGTCATCATTATTGGACTAGGAACTTATGTTTATTGACAATGTGCCTATTTTTCAACAAAACGTCATTGATTTTAGTAGCATTACAGTTTGGCAAAGAATAGTTTCTGAATTATCTCTTACAGTTTTGAATCTCTGGCACATTTAAGACACTCACCCACCTATTCAAATAATATTTTAAAGCAAAATTAATGTTTGATATAAAATAACAGTTGTGTTGCAAATGTGGAAAAATAGTCTACAAAAAATAAGTATAAAAGTGATTTCAGATTTATGAATATGTTTCATATAAACAAGTCCAGGTGAATAATCTGTGTTAGAAATGGCCCTTCACAGGCTGTGTCACAACAGAACATCACATTTTTCACAGTTTACAATAACACAGTTAGATTCACAATGTGATGACACCTTATATAAGAAAAATAGTATTTTACAAACTATACATTTGGCATCTATTTTTAGACTTTTTTAATGTTTCTTTTTCAGTTCCTTTTTTATTTTTCCTTTTTTTTTAAATTTTCTTACAAAATAGTGCAAAATTACAGTGCGTTAATAGAAGATTTTGCAAATCCTAATAAAAAGTCAGTATACTTAACTGTTTTGTTCATTCACTGGAAACAGTTTGGCACATTAGGACTTTGTATAGATGAAAAAGCTTCTCACTTGCTTATTTTCAGTGAATCCATTGATTCTTTAAAACATTAAATTGCACCAAGGGAGTTACCTTTCCAACCCTTTTAAACTCAGCTCTTATAATAATGTGTGTTACAAAGCAGCAAAGAAAATGTAGATTTTGGAGTTAATTTATTTGCCAAACAACTGGCTTTTCCTGTGATGTTATAAAGAAATGGATTGATGAGAGCATTTTTCATCTGGGGACTGCTAAAGTGCTTATTTACAGTTTCAAGCTTCTATATGAAATTTATCCCAATTTTATATATATATATGTGTGTGTGTGTGTATATATATATATATAAAAATTTATCCCAACTTTATATATATGTATATATATATATATATAAAAAAATATCCCCACTTTATATATATATATGTATATATATGTGTTGGTTTACCATATATGTTTCAAATTTTGCCATCAAACATATTTCTGTATCTGGATCCAAACAGGGTATATCAAGCCAGGGAGATAAAGTTTCATCAAACCCTCTTTTCCATTGGACTAACTCATAATAAAGAATAACAAACAGTTCCTTTTGCTGCCAATTTGCAATGATTAAGTGATTTTCCTGCTAATTATTTACTTAGGAATGTTAATGACAAGCTCCCCCAAGTATCAATAATTCATTTGTACAGACTGGCACCTCACCTCAAAAAAAATGCTAATTCTCTCATTACTAGGAACAGCAAAGTCTTCTGCATTATCATAAACAGGCAGGGTACAGGCTAGAGGAGTGAGAGTGCCTTAAGCCGCCCTGTGAGTGTGCCATGAAATGCACAGAGGGTGTCAGATGAGTCTCAGCTCAGTTCTTTGCCTTCCTTGGCTGAGAGCAGCAATGAAAAACCTGAGACCACAGAATCGTTTGCTAGAGGCTGCCAAAAAGTGGTTTGTACCAACCGACCTGTAATTCAGGCTGTAAACCTGGGGTGAAAGGCTCTCTGCCACACGAGTGAGTCTCTGAACTATTCACTGCACAGAGACTCTTGTTTTCAGTTAATTGTGTAGAGAATATGGTGACACAAAAGATTGCCAATTAATTACCTTTGCAATAGAGTAATGAAGTGACTTCCTCCAGTACGAAAACTGCAGGATGATGTCTCTAGGCCAAGTTATTTCTCATGAGTTGATGGTTTTATCATCACTCTGTAGCAATAGGGCCATGAATTAAAATTACCACTGCATGGTTTATTTAATCAATTTATTGGTATTTCTGTACCTTTTATGAGCATATCTAACCAGTATGCTTTTTACATTGATTCTCTAAATGTAGAATTTGCCATAGCACTATAACTAGATATTCAAATATTAGAAGGCAAACATCCATGAATAAGACAGGGTTTTTTTACCCAAGCCATTTCACCCTTGGCTCAATCTTTTGTTGATAGCATAGGAATCTCCCAAATCACCTGCTAACTCTGGTAGAAGATTTGCTCAAGCAAGAAGCAAAAGAGAAAGCTGAAATAACTGTGTATGAATCATATAGATTGATTTTTAACATTTTAAAATCACTTTTATTATAAACAAACAAAAAAAAAAAGCCAAAACAGAACTGTCAGCCAAAATTAATGAAAAAACCCACCAGCTGGTAGGTATACAAATACTTCCCCGGGACTCTCTTCTCAATAACATACTAGTTTTGACCAAGGAAACACTTGAGTGTTTGTTTAAATTTCACTGCTGGGTTTAAATAGGTCAGAAGCTTCCTTGTCAGCCTACACAGAGATACCTCTTGTTCCCACTTTGCACACATGGTGATTACTGACAGTCTCACCTAGAATGAACCAAATACTTTCCTCAAAGAGGAAAATCAGGTATGGCTGAGACTGACCCTCTCTAGGGCACACTGAGCCCGGATTTTAGGACACGACCAGGTTTTATGCTTTCATCCTCAGACAGCCCTTGAAATACTATCTCAGCATGCTCAGCCACTCTGGCTTTTTATGTCACATGGAAGTTCAGTGACCCTGCCCAGCACGGGCCGGCTGTGAGCTGAGGTGCTGTGCTCAGGGTGGCGAGGGCACATGCCGTATGCTGCAGCAGAGGCATTGGGCCAAGGTTTACTGGTTAAGACACCAAAGCAGAATGAATCCAAGGTTTTCAGTCCGGTCTACTCACTTACTGCTCGGTCTACTCACTACACACACGATGCAAAAGAGGCCACACAAATTGGTCTCTGATGCCTATGGATCGCACTCTTTGGCACAATTCCTAAAGGCAATGAAAACATATTCTCTGAAGCCCCAGTGCATGAAAAAATTTAAGATGCTCTTAAAATTAAGCACATGCTTAAGTCTCATGATCTTCTGCATACTGTTAAGGTCTTTTTGAATCGTGTCCAGAAAGTGTTGCTGCATGAAGACTTATAAATCAAAAAAGAAAATAAGAATAAAGATCCTTGAATTCAGATAAGAAATATAATTATTTTACTGACAGACTTCTCTCTTCCCCTGAATGTTATTCTGCATCTAATAAAAAAGATAATACAAGGCCAACAGGAGTCCCATTTTTGAATAATCAGGAAAAGTTATAGGTTGTTTAACTGAAGCTTGCTTGTTTAGAGATGGGAGAAAATTACTAGATTTTTTTAAAGCTTATTTTGAGAAACAAACATGAGTATCTAGAGAGACCAAGTAGTTCTATATTGTGTTCAGTGGTGACAAATTTCCCGTATCTTCCTCAGCCTGCGTGAACTCTACAAATTCCCACATTCATGCTCTCAGTCAAACTTTAATTTTATTTGATCTGTTTCTTAAAAGAGAAATATGTTGCTGGATGTCTCACACTTTCTGTGGGCCTCACTCAGGCTGCTTGCTCACTGTGAGTATAGACATATGGAAAGAGGCACTCAAAGAAACTGGCAACAGGATTCACTAAGGAATGGAGATCTCACACTAAACAGGGGCTGCTGTGGACATTGTCTATGAAATGAAAGGAAAACTGCTTTAGAAGGGTCTGCTGTGGACATTGTCTATGAAATGAAAGGAAAACTGCTTTAGAAGGGTCTGCTGCCAGTTTTGTCAGATACCTGTTCACATTCAGTGGGGTAGCAATGCATGTGGAGTTAGTATTTTTTCTGGTTTGGGTCTTATTTTCCATGCTGAGAAAGGCAGTAATATTGATAGCTCAGTGCATGACAGAGAGCCTAAAAACATCCAAAGTAAACAATTGTAAAAGAAAGAACGGTGATGTCCTGGGGTGACTGCATGATACTGTATTCCCTATCGTCTGCTTGATGCCCAGACATGAATTCTGTGCCTTTCTGTGCCTTTAAACTGGGTCCGAGAGAGAAAGAAAGAGAGGGAAGAGACGCCAGGTGAATTATCCAGTGTTTTGTGCTCAAGGACACTCCCCTGCGTTCTCACTGCTGCGGAGAGGAGGAAAGCACCTTCCCGCTTTTAGCCAGCTTTCAGCTCTGTTTTCTCAGGAGAGAGATGGAGTTACATTCCTTTGCTTTTTAGCTACCTTCTCATTCATTAGCTGAGGAAAAAGATTTTCTTGCTTCTTCTCCTCTGGACTGTTCAGCAACACCAGAACACCACCAGGAGGCCTTATGCTGTGGCCTGGGGGGGCCCAAGCTGCACCCAAGATCCAGAGAGAGCAGAGCCATCACCCAGAGCTCTGAATCTACCCAGGTTTTCTCCACAGCGAGAGGTTTTATTATCTAACATTATTCATTCTTCTTTTTTTTGGTGCCTGCATGCACCCTGATTGTTAGATAATTTTTTTTTTTTCCACTTTCCTTGGAGGAGTTTCCTTCCAAACCTGGTGGGGGAGGGGCTGCTGAAATCTGCCTTCCATTAGAGGATATGTTCATTTCGGAAGTTTTCCTCCAATTTGTCTCAAACCGGGACAGGTGATTACTCTCTGTCTTCACTAACTGCTTAGTTAACTTGTGACAAGTGCAACTGAAGACTGTTGTGGGCTGGCAAACAAAATAAATGGAACATCTGAAACAAGTTTGTTGAGAAAATAGTTAGAACTGGTGTGATTTCGCATCGTCTAGTTCTCTTTTCTGGTACAGTTATCTTCTTTTGCCAGTGGTACCAAAGCATAATACCTATTTTGTCTAGTCCCACATAATTTACCCTTTCACAGTTTGTTGAGTTTGCTCGTTCTCTTTCACAGTGATTTGCTATTTGAGTCTGTTTGTGCTTGCTCTTCATGTTCATGTGCTTGCTGATCACGGAGGAAGCACAGACTTGTGCACACAATGCTGAATGTCATATACAGACTGGAAATAGCCTTAGGTGAGTTAGGTGTGTAGGTCTAGGTAGGCAGCCTTTATGCATGCATGGAGCACAGATGTTTTATATCCATTGCTTCACACCATTTCCTACATGGAAATGGTGGACATGCCCAAAAATGCTTCATCTTCTGTCAACAAAGACCTTTATATCCAGAACTGCTTAAGGCCTGATACCTGCAGATCACATTAAAATCTTCATTAAAAATTGGCTCAATTTTGTTCAAGCCCTTACTCTCCAAGAATGTCAGTGAGGCATTAGGGTCATGTATATTCTTTAGGATTTGGTAATGATTCTTATGCATAATTCTGGATTAGATTTCTCGCCTGTTGTGTTAATCTTTTAAGCATTTTTTGCAATGTTTCCTCAATGAAATGTATACAAGCCTTGTGTGGTGCTCGTGTGAAGAGAAAACCACTCTTTCCAGTTCCATCAAAAGACTTTCACATTTCTTAGAGTTCAGCCTAAGAATAGCCATGCTGACTGGATCCCATGCTTACAGAGGTAAAGACATTACTTACAGGATTAAAATTCAGTGTATATTTCAAAACTTTCCTGTGTATACACTGACCAATATTTGTAGGAGCAATTCATTTATCTTATATATGCTTCCTTGTTATAAGGACTTAGCTGAAGTTGCTGCCAAGAAACCAGTCTGATTTGACCTAAGGCCTTCTAACTCACAGCACGAGTCTCACAATCTGAAACAAAGAATGAAATAAACGATTGTGCACATTCACCTTCAACTGAGATCATTGCAAAGAACTTCCAAATTCCAGCACTGAGGGAATCAGGTTATAGAGCCAAACCAGCAGTATGTTCAGTCACTGAGAATTTCACAGTCCTCCTGAAAACAAAATGTTATGATATCCTGTAGGACAGACTGTAAGCTATAGCCACTTGCCTTCAAAATGATAAAATACTACTCACATTACAGCCATGTCAGAAGTTTGTTTTTAGAAGATTCAGTTTCATTGTATTGCATTAATTTTCATCTTGCTGTATACTAGAATGCTGGTGAGTTTAGGTGATTCACAGTATATTGAAATTTAGCTGGATCAGAATACAGCTTTTGAAACCATAGGGAGAGCAGAAGTGATTCTATAACTTTTCCATGGGGTTTTGAGTTCTAGAAATTTACCTAATTATTCATATAGCCTTCTGTGTTTCTATTCCAGACTGGAATAATAAGAAAATAAAAATCTGACAGGTCACCTTATCTTTTGCTAAATATTTATCTCTCATTTCCTTACTTCAGAAACATTATTGTCTGCAAATTTAATTTCATTACTTGATTGACTGCTTTGCTTGATCATGATCTTATACATCTTATAAGCTGAAATCTTTCCAGTTCAAATTTCTTTTCTTTTTTACAGTAGCAGGTGTGATTTGTAGCACTCTGACCTTAAGATCCAAGCTGATTGGCTTACATTTGACCCCCCAAAATAGCCATACATTTATGTAATTAAACCAACCTTGTACATATAAATATATATGGCACTCAGAAATTTGCCTTAGCTGAAAGAAAGAAATAGTAAAATCAAATGACACATTTAAAGCAGACGTTTTAAACAATTATGACGATCAGCACAATTTCGTATTTGCTACTAGAGCAAATTTGATACTTAAAAACCTACTTATATTATCAAATATTGATAGCAATTGTTGCTCTGAGGAGTGCATTTTTAATACCTGTCACATAAAATATTTTCAAATCCCCAAATTTATTAGGTTAGTAAGTTGAAAGGCTATATATCAGCCTGATAGCTTATTTACTGAATTTCAGCATATTTTTTTCAGACAATTGACTGTTTAGTAATTTTTTCCCCACATTTATGCATCGTAACATCAAGTTGTCCACCTACAGTTAAAATTCCACAGATCTTTACAGAACTGGGCAAAAATTCACTATTATTCAAGAAATTATATGAGAGAGCTTTCTAAAACTTCTCAGCAAACTACTTCTAAAAGTCCATTATTACCAGCTGAATTCAGTGCATGAGGCTGATGTAATCAAACACCTTTTCTAAAATCTGTTTCTCTCTGTATCAGTGTAACACCTCTTAGAGCCCTGGTTCAGGTTAACAATACTTGACACACATTGAGTGCTAAGGGTATGCTACATTTGAGCACACTCAAAAATTGGATGAATCTGGACTTTGGTCACCAGGATTGGACATCTCTAAATCTGACTTCTTTTTTCTTCAGAGGGTAAGAACAGACATATTCCTAAAGCAACATAATGGGACCATTTGTTAGGAAACATTTTTAGAAACAATGACTGTCTGCTATTCTAAAACATATAAAAAATTATAATCCTTGGTTCATTATCCTTAAAAAGGGGGCAATTAATCACACTTCCATAATGTTAGGTATTGTACTTTACTGTGCTCTTAAAATGCAAGATGAACATATGAAATTTACTGTCTTTTGAAGTATTACACACATCTCAGTCTGGAACAACAAATCATATTCTTAAAGTTTTCTCTGACATTTAAAAATTGTTTCCTTGTTTTTCAAATAGGTTAAACAATAAAGATGTAATGTTAAAAATAAAAAACAACTGTTAAAAATGACTACTTCAAGTGTAAGACTGGGACATG
The DNA here is from genome assembly GCA_013397915.1 of Daphoenositta chrysoptera. Classification (NCBI taxonomy): domain Eukaryota; kingdom Metazoa; phylum Chordata; class Aves; order Passeriformes; genus Daphoenositta; species Daphoenositta chrysoptera. The sequence goes on along the minus strand of VZRO01007277.1, from coordinate 314,117 downwards.
TTTCACAGAAAAAGTGGAAAATCTTGTTTTAAATTTATAATAGGTAATCAAATAGTCTTCAGTGCACATAATTAGTACCTCTATTATAATTTGAAACTGAGTACTGATGACTGCTGCTGCTGATCTTTTAAAATGTCTTACAAAATATAAATAGGATAGCCAAGAGAGAATAGCTGATAAACCATGACATGAGATTTGCTTTTCCTTCCTTTTCTTCTCTTTTCCTTTCTTCTCCACTTGGACTGAAGTCCTTTCTGGCTTCTTCAAAAAAATGTGCACTCACACACACACACTCACACACACAAATTAATTCCAAAACCATTTTTCTAAATTTCCAATGGACTTGTATTCCTGGTGTCTTTTCACGTGATCACAAGCAAGACATGCATGTGATTCCCAGAACCTAGGAAGATGCACTGAAAAATCCTTCTTCCAGTTGAAATAACTAAGATACATCTTGTTATTTTTGTCAAGCATCAGAAGGTATTCTGCCAGCTCTCTTGGGGAGAGAAAATCTTCCACATGTATGAAAGAGTCTGCTGGAATGTAATTCTCATAATTTTCTCTGGAAGGGCCCAGTACAACTGGTACTGATCCAGCCAGAAGAGCATTGTAAAGTTTCTCAGTAATGTAATCTTTGTGGATTGAATTTTCGAAGGAAAGGTAGAATTTGCAGGTGGAGATAGTTGGAATCAAGTTTTTGTCATTGACGTAGTCTCCGAAGGCTTGTCCATAGGTGTGGATTTCAATGTATTTGCTGAGCTCGTTGTAATACTTGACTCGAGCGTGCTCAGGGTTCCAGTTACTTACAACCCAACAGACCAAGTTTTCCTTACTTGGCACTTCGAATGTGAAGGAACTCGTACCAACCATCATGAAGCCATAAGGCACCTGGATATCTGAATCACGCCGGTAAGTCAGGGTCAGGTTAAAAAGGTGTTCAATGCCACTCTTTTGTGGAGTATGAGTTGGAGACTCCAAGTTCATCCAAATCCACTTCTGGAAGGGCGGCCTGGCTTGCTGAGGTAAATTAGCCAGATCCCAGCTGATGTCTCTGTGATGAATGAGAACAGCGTGGGATCTGTTATATAGCGAGCGGTCAGTAGTCAGGTGGCACCCGGGGATGTTGAACATAGTTTGGCAGGATGTTAGGTCGAATGTCTGACCAAACGGCCAAACCCAGATCAAAACAGTGGTTTCATTGAGATTGTCAGTTTTGGAAGAAAAGAAGTTCTTCATTTTCAACACTGAACTGGCTGATTCTATAGGACCAGAAATCCAGCTATTCGTTGGTTTGATATAAATTAATATAAATGCCATGAAACAACCGAGGATAATGAAGATAATAAAAAATGGGCGGAAAATTCCTTTAGATGTCGATGTCATAATTTGCTCTGAGAAAAAAAAAGAGGAAGAGAGAGAGAGAAAATAATATCAGTTATTAAATTACATATATATGCCCTGTTAAAACAATCAGACATCATAATGGATAGAACTTCAATAGCACTGAGCTGCAACCTCAGAAGTTTCCTTTGGATGGAGAGGGCATGGGTTCTTGCACACTATGACAAAGTGACAATATTTCTCTTCTTCACATTAAAAGCTCACTGACAAATTAAGAGCAGGATTTTAATACGTTTCATACTTGGTGTAAGTTGGCATATATTGAGAAGGTTTTTTGCCTAGAGCCTAGGCCAAGCGTTTGGAGCACACAAGACAGACAAAATTTCCCTTTGATTCTATCCTCAGGACTGTCTAAACGATAACACGCTGCAGATTTGTTCCATTCATATTTGTGTGAATGTGGAGGACATAGGATTAGAGGATGGAAAAAGGAAGGGACTAGAATAATTGTGTAAACAATAAGACTCTTATGAGAAACCTAGTTCCTGTCTCATGGCTACATAGGGATGAACAGTCATGCCTTCTCCAGAGGACTTCTAAAAAACCTAGGGGAGGAAAGTGCCAATAGAGAGTTTCCTTATGCAGCCATATATTTAATATATTTCCAACACAAAGGAAAATAAAGAGAAATTAATATAAAATATATCCTTATGTATTTCATTATGTTTTTATATGTTAAAAATTAGGAAAGGTGGAGATCTTCTACATCATTGTGAGGCATCCTTTATTTTTCCATGGGGAAATAGGGCTGAGGAGTTCATATAGCCTCCTTTGTCCTTGCTCTAGTTGTTTCCTCCTGAGAGAAGTGATCAATCTCTTTCCAGAACTACTCTTACATATGGTTCTTGGGAAACCAAACAATGTTAGGGGTTGCTAATTTCTGACCTTTGATCCTAAAACTCAGATGTTCTAAAACTGAAAACAGTTAACCATAGAGCACTATGACACACGACGGAAAAGGAGGGGAGGTCAGTTACCAGAAAGAAGTGTTCTGAATAGACTGGCACACTGTAGATACTACAGTGAGTTAGAATTACTATAAAATTTGTCTGGTTTTCTTTTTCTGCACATTTTTCAATTACTTGTGTCTTGTTACCTTGGCTAGATAGCCCCACAAAAAATTTCTAAAAATTCCACCCCTATAAATAGAAAAAAAAAATTGTGTGTGCATGTGTATATATATCTATGTATGAATTAAAATAATCAAAGTCAAAGAAAGCAGAAAGTGCTTTCGTAGCTCATCTCTTCCTACCTAAGAAATGAATAGCTAAATTCAGAGTGATGGCATGGTAGAATGGGAAGCAGAGATCAACCAATATCACATAACTTTGCTGCTTTTGTGAGCATGAAAACTGATTTGTGAGTGTAGGACTACAGTTACAACAGAAATATTTTCACATTCATTGTTGAGGAAAGGAAAAAGGAGGGAACATCATGCTTAGCTTTACTCTTAATGTATCTTGAAGAAAAGGGAATTTGACACAATATCTCCCCTGGTTTTGGGAAGACGGATGGTCTTAATTCTGGTTTTAGTTATAGTGGTGGATTAACTTTGGCTGTCACACCCACCCAGCTACTCTCTTGCTCCCCCTCCTCAACAAAATATGGGAAGAAAATAAGATGAAAATCTCATGGGTTGAAGTACGGACAGGGAGGTCACTCACCACTTACTGTCACAGGCTAAACAGACTCAACTTGGGCAAAATAATGTAATTTACTGCCACTGAAAATAGATTTGTATAGTGAGAAACAAAGACAAATATTAAAATAAATTTTCCCCCTCATCTTCTTCCCAGGCTCAACTTTCCCCTTCATTCCCAACTCCTCTACCTCCATACCCACCCCTGAGCAGTGCAGGAGGATAGGGAATGGAGGTTTGCAATCAGTCCACAACTATTCCTCTTGGCTGCTCCTTCCTCCTCACATATTTCTCTTCCTCCAAAATGAGTCCTTCCTATGGAATGCAGTTCCTTCAGGAAAAAAGCTTAGCTACTGAGTGGGCTGTCCATGGGATGCAGTTCCTTCAGGATGCATCCTCCTGCTCTGACACAGGGTCCTTCCCAGGCCACTGTGGGCTGCAGGGGAATCTTTGCTCTAGTGCCTGGAGTACATCCTCCTATCCTTCTTCTCTGACCTTGGTGCTCACAAAGTGTTTTCTCACATTTTCTCCCTCATTCTCCATTGCCTGTGCCTTTCTTAAATTTACTTTCCCGGAGGTGCCACCACCTTGGCTGCAGGGCTCAGCCATGCCCTGCAGTGGGTGTGTTGGAATATGCTGGAATTGGCACAGGGTGGCCTCGGCCGTTCTTCAGAGAGGCTGTCTGGCAGTCCCCGCTGCCAGTGCCTGGGCAAAAACACCTCCTACAATTATAAAAAATATATGGGATGCTGAGTCTGGTGCTTTTGTCTAGGCCCTTTTCCTTAGCACATCGTTTAGCAGGCCCTCTCTGCTTTCAGCAAAATGATCCTGAGGGGAGTAAAGGACGGGAACTCTTTTGCACTTATCCTCATCAGTTTAAAACCCTCTGAAAGAAATACGAGGTTTTATAGCAACATTATATTGGGTTTTTTTAAGCCTATGTTGACTGTTGCTGGAAAATACGTCTAGAAGGAAGGTTATGAGCTATGAGAGCCAAAGACTGCTTCCTTGCCTTACTACAGGGAAAGCGAGAATGGGATCTCTAAGGAAAAAGGGATTTAGGTTGAGCAGCTCTAGGAGATGAAGCTCAAGGAAAAAACAAGAGGCTGAGCTGATACTCTTGTAAAGCTCTTTGTTTCTGTGCTATTGAAAGCAATACACAGAATAGGTATAACTTATCACTGAACAGATAGTGTGAGCTGAATTTGGACAATGGGTTGGGAAACATATCTATTCACAGGGGCTGATCATTCTCTAGGGATTGAAAAGGATGATGAAAAATCAGAAAAGGATTTTAACATTGTGCCTTGTAACATAGTCACCCTCCAGTTAAAAGCCCTTTGACTCAAGTATCTCTGATAGGGATTATTTTACACTAAGATCTACTGCTAACTAATAACAAACCCCTGCATCATCACATGACAATTCTTCTTACATAGGAAATGACCAGATAATATGTGTTGTTCTCTGCTTGAAATTCTGGTTTGTCTTGTTTCATTTGTGTAGGAAACTTTTGAACTGTAGAGCCAATAATGAGGATAATCACCTGTGGCCTGTGCTACCCCAAGTACCAATATTAACTTCTGACTGTGTTAAACAGGTGAGTTTACCTACTTTTGTCTCTTCTGGGTTGATTTCCTCTCTTGGCTTTGCTGCCCTGTGAACTCATGTCACCCTTCTTGATCTGGGATCATGGTTCTTAGATTTTGCGTTTTACCAAAACACTAACCTACATCCAGGCTAGCTATATCCAGGCCCTATAGTCCTTTATAGTCCTGCATCCTTTGGATTCAGAGAACTAACCATCCATTATGAAGACTCACAGATCCATTAGGTCTGTTGGCATCACTGGCATGTTTCACTCTGAAACTACTGTTAATGGGATGGTGGAAAATGGTTCTAAAAGCAAGACCCATTAAAAAATTGAATGAGAATCTTGCAAGGAAGCAGAAGACCTGAGCAGACTCCTAAAAATACCACTTGCCTATACCCTGAGGAGCTGCACAGGATTTTTTCATGGGGTTCTATTTTTGTATTCCATTTTGTGTTAGTTCCAGTAATAACTATTAAGATGTATACTGGGAATAGCAGCAACATTTCATGATGAAGTGCTAACAGAAGCAATGACTTCTGTGCTTCACAAGGCAGTTTGAGGAACCTCTGGAATGGACCAGCAAACCCTGCTTTCATGGCTTTTGGGACTGGGTCCCGTGCACAATCAGGCAGCAGTAAGTACAGTGAAGGCACTGTGAAGTGGAAAGCACTTGTTGACAAATACTGTTTGCATAGTGTCATAAAATGGTGTGGGTTTGAAGGGATTTTCTTGAGAAGTAGCTTGTCTGTACTGCTAGGACATAAAGGTTATGGTGCACTAGAACAGATAGATTATTTTTTCCATAATATTCTCCAAAATGGGGAGGCCTTTTCCATATTTAGTTATGTCGTTCCTTTTTGTGCCCAAGATAACCATTAACATGCCACTGTAATTCTCACTATAAAGGTGACACTAAGGAGACATTTGTTACAAGCCATCCAGGCAAGTCACCTTAGTTCACCCTTCCTCTTTCATGGTTTTCCTTCTACCACAGAATCACAAATTTCCTCTCTGTGGATTCCCTCCCCCATGCATGTCAGAGTCTGAAAGGAAAGCTTTGCAAAGAGATGTGTTTACTGAGATTTTTGCCAGCTGGAAGAATTCTGTACTTCTGATAGTTTTGTTATAAAGTACATTTCATAGTGTTGCGGTGTAGCAAGTATTTTCTAGGTGCTTTTTTTCCCAAGTTGAAAGTGTAGTATTTCATCAGTACAAGACAGTTTTTCTCAGTACAAAACTTAGCAAAGCTTCTTTTAAAGTGCAAATCTTGGCATTCCATCAGCAAGTAACTGCATTTAGCAGCAACAAAAACAGAGGGATAGTAATGGGGCAACAGCACCATTAACCCCAAGTATACTAGGCAAGGCTTGCAAAAACATATCTGTTTTTTTAATGCATTATTTTCACTAAAAAATAAAATCGAAATTTATGGAAACTGTTTTATCATATCTTCATTGCAATTGGGACTTCTCAATCATTCCAGAAGAGACAGATAGGGGTTTTTTTATCTGATTACACAATACCGCAGCAGGGAGAAAATATAATCTTTCTGGTTAATAATATCAATGCCTATTTCTCTGATATATTTTTACACCTATTTTTACACCAGTTTCTCCAGTTTCTCAAGATTTTGCAAGTAGCCCAAAGTATATCAGTGTTTGCAGAGGTATAACTTTCATTACTAGTCTAGTACTAAGATTTTCAAAAGGAAAAGGACAGTATTTTAAAATAAAGATGGAGCAAAAATTTTTGAAAATGTGGACACTGAATATAATGAATAAAAAATCACGTTATTTTCACACCTTAGAATACTTAAGCATTCAGGGCTAACTCTTGTCCACTCTTGTCCAACCACCAGTTGGTCTCAGGATCCTTCAAGTAGAAATACTTAATAACCTCAAGATAGTCTCTGAGGATCACTCCTGGGATCCGAGTGGGTGAAAAGCAGAAGGACATTGAGGTTAGCAGAGGTGTCAGAGGTGGGTACCTTTAGAGGCAGACAGGCTAGGTAGATGCTCTGGGGCTATAAAAGCACAGTTGAATGCAGTGGGAACTGATAGGAATCACAAGAAACAGTTTTTATTGTTAGAAAAAAGGCTCATTTGAGATTGCTCTCCCTGTCCTCTGGCATATTTTACCAGCCTTGGCCATGGCGTATCTGCATTTATGCTAACAGCAGTATTAGAGCACACTTCCAGTTAGCTGCAGCTTTTTCACCTGCAGTATTAAAGGCAACCTGATTGCCTCAGGATAGCCAGTGTGTAACTTCTTATCTCCAAGTCACTGCTGTATGGACATGCCCCCAAGTGCTTTTGATTTAGCTCTCTGAAACTGAAGAGTGTTCCTTTTTTCATTGCAATTAACTCTCACTGCTCCCAGTTAAGCTTCCTCTGTTGCAACCAGAACAGTGGATCCCCACCCCCCACTGTCCAAACACAGGCTTGCTTCCACACATTTCCACGCCTGTCCACAGATTTCTGAAAACAGCCCAGTATGAAAAGGCTCAACAGAGCTGCACAGAGTTAAAAGGCTGAAAGCTGAATGAGCTGCTGATCTGAGACTGCATATTTTTATTCTACTGTTTACAACATTATTTTTCTTTCCCTCTCCACCTCCTTTGTTTTTGGGTTATTTGTTAATTCCACAGATTCCAGTTTTCCGTATTTGCACTCAGAACAGTATAGAAACATTTTATTCAGCAGTGGTAATTTTTACTTTGAACAGTTTTAGAAAAATGATCTAAGAGCACCCCGAGGATAGGTAGCCATTAAGACAGATTGCTTAGGGGTGGGGCAGAACATATCGCTGGTAAGAACAGGTTACATAACCACCACTAAGCAATGAGAGATCAGATTGTGTCCCCAGGTCTTAGGGCTGGGCTAGAATGACCTCACTTGATTCCTTCCCACCTTGTGCTCATAATACTAAACACAGATTCTTATAAAATGCACCTAATAAGAACACAAGCTGGCAGTCTAAAACTACAAAGAATTGCCGAATAAAGGAGTAAAAACATCCCCCATCTTCAAAGTTGTCTTTCAAACTATGAAATAGTCACACTGTACAGAGTGAAAATGCGAAGGTAAGTAAAAATTATGTGGACAACAGCAACAACAAAGTCCCCATTTTCAAAGGCTAAACCTAAATCTCCCTGTCAGTTGCTAGGTGGGGGTACTGCTGCTTCTTTTGTGAATATCTGAATCTTGACCCCTTGCTGAAGAAAACCCTGTTCTCAGCTTCCTTCTCCAAATTGCTGTGCCATGCACAGCATCCTGCTACGGCTCAGCAGCCCCCAGCCTTCCCCCGTGATTGTCATCTATCCTCTCCTTCTCTCCATGGCAGTCACACACTGTCACTCTCCAGCTGCTTATGCAACAGCTCAGTGGTTTCTTTCCGTGATCCAACTGCACAGCAAAAGACATTAGCCAGGGACACAGAGTCTTTCAGAACAGCAGAGGAAAATAGCTAAAGCACTGCTGTCCATACTGGAGTGAATCTATATCCATCAGCACTGCCACATATGAAAGAAAAAGAAAGTCCTATCAGCAAGAAACTTTCCCAGACACTCTGGAGTTAGTGTCAGGGCACTCCTCGTGGCAGCTGCATTGCTTTCTAATCATGAGCCTTTATCTGAGAGGGTACGGGAGTACTCTCCATTCTTTCCCTTGGCACAACTGGAAAATAAATGCATGCAATGTGATCAGAACCTCAGCAGCATTGCCAGCCTTGGTAACATGCAGAGACAGAACCTTTTTTACCTTAACTTCCACGTGTGCTTGTCCACATCACAGCTAGTTTATGACCAACAGCAATCTGTGAAAGGAATGGTGGCTTTCCATACTGTGCTAGGTATAGAAAATGGAGTTCTTCACCACTGTAGCTTAGTAGCAAACTTTATCTGCCTTGTCAGGAAAGAGCTTTTTATCTTCCTGAATATAAAGCTCATCCTAGTTATGCAGCACAAGCCAGTCCATGCCTCTTTCAAAAGCTCTGAAAAGGCTCTGCACAAAATGAAGCTGATCAAAGAAAAGCGCTCCAAAAGCAAGTGGTCTCTTCCTCCCTTCTTTCCATGTGGTTTCGGAACAGCAAACTGCTGTTCTCTCTGATTCTGCCAGAACTGAAGAAAGAGCTCTTCAGCAGCTTTGTGACTGGCTTGTGAAAGTGCAGCCAGCCAGCTGAAATATGAATAACATACCTGTACAAGCTATGTATTTGTGATGGCCACCCGCCCGCCAGAAAGTCCTGATTGACTCACAGTGGCTGTGAACATGATGTGAGCAAAGCCAAACAGAGAGGGAGCATGAAGCGGCAGGAGAAGAACCATAGGCATTCCTGTGCACATGAGCTAAACTCCCCATCAAAAAATCACAGTGGCTTCTGACTGATTTCCTAATATGTATTTCCCTTGTATAGTGGAAAAACACCTCCTCCAGTGAAGAAGATAAATCAGAATCAGGAAAAAGCAGAGGATGCCTACTTATAATATTGAACACTTACTGTAGGGTATATTAGTTCTGTGGCAAAGCAAGGCTTTTGGAGCTCTCAGCACCAGCTGTTTGTGTAGATATGATTAGAGCCTAGGTGCAGTAGTTACTCTGCTATATCTTGCTGCATAAGCAAGCTCAAAAAATTTAATTGAGATTTAATGCTTCCTTTTTTGCAGATACAACTTTATAGATCTGAGGATTTTGCCAGTGGCAACACGACTTGTGAGATAGCTCTGTAGCCAGGGAAGAAAGCCTGAGAGGCCTCTAAGAAATACCATAAAATCCGCATAATCTGATCTCTGCTTAACATTTCACTTCTCTGCTTGCCTAGCACCTTTTCCTTAAGAGACTCATTATACCTCTAGGTTTGGGATCTGTACTGAGAGAACTGTTTTTTTTTAGAATGCTGGTCAATGTTCTTGCTTTATTTTGAAAAGTCTTCTGTGCTATGGATATTAGTTGCCAGTGAAAAAACTGCCCTAGAGAGAAAAGAAAGCAATTGAAGTGCTCAAATCAGTTGCAATCTGCTCTGTGGCTGAATGGGAGAATGCCATTTACTACTACAGTAGCAGAGAAGAGAAGTGATAATTTATAGGCCTACTTTTTAAAATTATGTGTATATTCTTTGCAAATTCTTTTTTTTTTTTTTTTTTTCCCCTCACAAAACGGAAGGATGGGCATTTGTTTTATAAATACAACCAACAGAGTTTGCTTCCTTGACTATTCTGAGCTAAGAAGCAACTAAGTATTGGTCAACAGGACTCAGGATGGCCAAGAGTCCTCATCCAGGTTCTGCTAGTTGTTGTCTAAATGCCTTGAGAAGAATGCCTCACTGATCCATCTGTCTTAAAAGCCCATCAGTGACTCAAAACTTGAGGTTAGATTCTGTGTATAGAGAATACAAATCCTTCATATTGTAATATACTGACTGCCAAAAACAATGGCTGCTTATTTTCCATCTGGGAAAAAATCAGTCCAAATAAGTGATGGATTGTAGAGCACTTGTGAGTGTAAGGACACCAGCACTAATTGGAAGAATGGAAAAACAGCACCAATCATTTTCATTGTGCACTAACAGCTATGCTTTCAAGATGACTTGTGTTGGTAGTACTAAACATTTCAAAAAAAATAAGCTGGTAAGTGTAAGGTAGAAGGTGATTATAAACAAGACTCTTGAATGAAATGCTTGTCTTGCTGGAGCAAGAGAAATTCACTATAAAGATTATACTGTACTATAAAGTTTGGACACTAAAAACAAGAGCAGAAAACTTTTGAGATCTGATCCGAGTGCCTTTTTACTCAAACACAGGGAGAAAGAGAAAGATCCATAAAACATAAATTTAGAAACTTTCCTGATAACAACTTCCAACATATGCACACACACAAACTGAAAAAAAACCCTGTAATCCCCCAAAACCTAAAATATGATACAACAAGAATGAAAGCATATTTTAAAAACAATTTATATTTTAGATAGTGCATATTATGAAACAAGCAAAATTAAAAATCCCTCAACCTCTCAAACTGTACACTCTTCTGAGAAAACAAAATCACAGTTGAGAGAAAGCGGTCATTAATTTCTCGGAGTGTGTCTTTGTGTGCATAACAAAAGGAAGAGCACACAGCTGGAACTACAAGTATAACAAGCTGAGAAATACAAAGCTTAACAAAGTCACTGAAGAGACTTTTTCTGTAGAAAAGAAAAGACGTGAAGTCCTTCAATGAAGAAATAGCAAACACGTAAGAGGAATGGGTTGAAGGAACAATTGTCTGAAAAAATCCTCCAGTAGCCACAAACACCAACATGTTCTAAGGTGATGTTTTCCTTTTACTACTCACTCTCCAGGTTAACACATACACTGATGCCTCTGAGAGCAACTCAAGGTTAGAACACGGGAATGAAGAATATTCTGCACAGGCCGCTGACAATACATTGTACAAAGCAGACCAGCAGTTAGTCCAGAGATCATACTTCTTTTGAAAAGGCTCAAGATATTTGCCATTTCTTAGCTTATTGTCTTCCTTTTGAGCTTGTTAAGAAGAGAAGTTAAATATTTGCAGAGTAAGTCTAATTCTTATGTCCAACTTGCGCTTGGTTTTAATGTTCAATTACTGGATTTTAGTGTCATACATTATTCTACTCTTAATAGAGAAAAAAATCCCATAATGAATTAATGAAATTTTTGCCACTTCAGTAACAATTCAAGGTAAAATTATTTAGTGTATCTTAGAAATACAATTTGCCAAGTAGTCTTTTTCCCATCTTAAGGTTTTCAGGCCATAGTCTTTCTCTGGTACAACTTTACTGCCTATAAAAACTAGGCATTTAAAAAGTGGAAAGAAAGAGATTTCCTTTGTTCCTACAACACAAGAAAGACTTTATATAGCAATCTTACTCAGAAAGTAACTTTCTAAAGACTGTCTGAAGAGATAGGTAGGAGGAAACACAGGGAGCAAGTAGGAGAGCAAGGGAAATAAACTGTAAAAGATTAAAAAATGGGTCTAGTATGAGGTCAGCAGCACTTAATTCAGTATTCCTTTGCTTTAAGGACATTGGTGCAAAAAAAAGTGATGGCAGGCCACTGCCTTTTCAAACAGACTGTGAATCCATGCAGTTAATACAGTTTAGCAAATGTGGGTGGGACTGATTTGATGATAAAAATGTTAAGAGGAACCTAAATCCCTGGTTGATTAGGCTATCCCAAGTCCTAAGAAGCCCCAAACCAGAAGCAGGCTCTACTAGTAGGGATCAGGGGACATGCTGGTATCTGCAACCCTGAAACCATTTGTCTTTTAGTGCTGGTCGTGCTTAAACTCTCTCTGACCCTCTGCCTTTCAGCCTCCTGTGCTCTCAGCTGCCTGGTGCCAGCACATCCCCAGAAGGGGCTCATTCTTCACGAGGAAGGGCCATTCAAAATCGATAAACTAGCTATTACCCCAGCTCTCAGCCCTAAGGATATAGATGTGCCTACAAGAGCAGACTCCATCTTAAATGCACTGGTAACAGCTGCTTTTTGTTTGTGTGAATTTAAAGGAAACAGGCATAAGATGAAGTCCCTTTATGCAGCAATTGAAGCTATGACCTATTAGATATGAATCTTTCTACAGCCTGAAGTGATTCAGACCTAGATATTTCAATTTCCTTAAAGATTTCCCAGCTCCTAGACAACAATTTCTGTCAATTTTACAATGTGTGAAGAGCTTTAGGAATAGAGGTGAGCAATCCTTTTCTCCTCATTGGAGACCTAGTTGCTAATCAAGACAATACTGTTTTCTTTTGACCTCTTTCTGTCTCCTGCCTATTGACTCCCAAATGATTTATGCCCGGGGGCACATCTCCAGCAGTAGAAGGCAGAGTCAGCTTCCTTTCCCATGGTTTATGACCCTGTAAAGAGAAGGTGGAAGAGGCGGCTAAATGTCCTTTGTTGGAAAGACCACCAAAACTGGTCTTTATTTTGGGTGAATAACTTTCTGGCTGTGTTTTAAAAGGTGCAATTTCCTAACTTCTTCATAAAAGGAAGGGACTAGATCCTTGCTCTCAAGGGAGGCTTCCCAGCTCTGAATCTCAAGAAAGACCCATTGTTTTAGAGCACTGGATGTATCTTGGTGAAGGACGGAGGAAGACACACCCCAGTCCTCTCCTGGGCAGCCTATTCCACTGTTTTTGGTGTGTGTCCCACTTGTAGGTGCCCAACAGATTGTCTGCTTTAGGTAGGTGCTCCAGGCACCCTAATGAAGCTTTTGGGGTCACAACCAGACCTGCTAATGCTCTGCACACAAGGTGGTTGTTGAGGGCAGCCTTTGATCTCTGTGGTCAGCTGAGGTCAAACATCACACAAAACAAATGTTAAAGTACCACAAAGACTTCTTCCCAGACAAATTAAATGGAATTTCTGCTAGTATAAATGTCTATTTTAAGTCCTCCTAAAGGAAGTTCAATCAAAATTGATAATAATAATAATAACAACAGTAATGTTAGGAAATCTTTAGCTCACTGACAAGCACCTTGGTCTGCTGGACAGCACTGTTTTACCAGGGCAATCAGAGCCTGCTGGTGCCCTGGCAAGTCTCGTACATAGGACAGAGAACAAAGTGGTAGGACAACTTCCTGGCTCTTTTATCAGTTCAACCTGGGTTTAGTTGAGTAGAATTAATTTGAGTTAGGCACTAATCACTTTCTGTCTCATAGATACCTATAGTGTGAGACTAATTTCCTTTAATAAAATACTTTCAAATCTACCAATTAAGAGTACCATAGAAGAAAAAAAAAAAAATGCTGCTCTAGTAATAATAATACTTTCACTTTTGAAATGCCATTCCCTAAAGAATCTTTTGGACTTTGGCAAGCATAGAGTTTTAATCACAGCAGAGTCAGAAAATTATTATTGAAACTGCTTCATGTGGAGTAAAAGAGGGGTGGAAATCAAGTCCAGGAAAGATAAAGTGATTTTCACAATATCATGAGAATTTTAACAAGTGTTTGACAACTATAATTTAATTTGCATCAAAACAGTTGAATCTGTGGGATAGAATATTTTACCTCAAACAAACTTCGCCAGAAGATAGTCATATCACATTTATTTGGATCAGATATCTTTCTTATGTATCTTTGTTTCAAACCTCTGAAAACACATAGAAATCTTCTTTATTGAGGTAAATTAGTACAGGGAAATGGAAAATTTAATCAGATTAAAGTCAATGACCCCTTGATCTGTAAAATAAGAAAAAAGCCAACCCTTTTACAGAACTATTGCTGAAATTCTACAAGCAAAACTGGATTTACTGAAAGACAAGAAGTATCAGAGATGAAATCTTGCTCACAGAAACACTGGAAAACCTATTAATTTCGGTATGGTTAGGGTTTTGTTCTTTCAGGGGATTGCAGCAAGATGTAAGAAGAGAAAAAAAGAGAGCTCAAAAGCTATTCCTTGTGATTAAAGTTCCCTTAGAAATAAAAAACCTAAGGCAACTCAGGAGACAGCAAGACAGATGTAAGTCAGAGCACAGGGAATCTAAAAGCTGGAACAAGGTACAAATAAAAAACTCTCCCTTATACACACACATACACTGCCACACACAATCTGTAACTTCAGGAAAGATTTAATCACCTTTTAGAAACGATTAAGGAAAGATTAAATCACCTTCTTCTCAGTTTTCACACCTGCAACGTTTTATAAATATAAATATATACTTGTATGTATACATACATACACATGTATATATATATATTTATACACACACACTATTTATATGGTATTTGTAGCACACTTAATTACTTAGATTCCCTGAAATGTATTTTATAATTATGCTTTATATTTCTTTGTATCCATACCCGTACCTACATCTCTACCAGTGTAGCATGGAAACACACACACACACACAGAGAGGATGAACTTATGAATGTTTAGGGCATCACTGCCCAAGCTGCTGGCCCTGGATGGAGGCAGTGTCCCATGAGATGTGCTGCAATGTGACAGCCAGTGGGTGCAGAAGGCAATGGAGTCACTACTGCTGCCATCCTGGCAAACAGAAGGGAGGGAAACAGAGAGCTGAATTCACTGGGGCACTGAGCCAGGGAGGGGTGGATGGCAAAAGGAGGCAGAAAATAGAGACTGGTATTACTATTACAGGAGAAATAAAATGTTTTCCTTTCTTATGTGCCTTAACCCTTTTGTCAGAGAGGACACGAAAGAATGCATTGCTCTGAAACAATTCTTTCAGCAGGAAGCACAGCAGTAGGCTGAATCCTGCAATCCTCAAGATTATTTACAGCATGAGATGCATGAAACCTCTATATAAATAACTGGAGATGGGAAATCTGCCTTTAGATTTCAGGAAGAAATCTAGCAAGGAACAGAAAACAGTTGCTCAGACCAGAATTCTGATGAAATATGGCATGTGGGAATCGGGTGAATTTACTCCCCATTAAGCAAACAAGTATGTTTATTGATATAGCTGATATGAATAGAAAGACTTAGAGATAAGCGATTCTTAAGTTCCAATTTAGGTTTCATTCATATTCTGTCCCTTTTTGCATTTTCTGCATCAGCAATTATTATCAACTTTGTTTTTATTACCAGTCAGTTTATTTCAAGTCTTCTGTTCTTCAAGGTTTTGAGTTATGAATAAGACATACATAATTGTTTTCAACCAGCTATTTCTAGAGGATTAATTTTAGTTGCCAATACAGATGTCTAAGATTTATGAGCATGTTTAAAAAAATAATAAAAAATTCTAAGAACGCGTAAATAAGCCTTTTAAAGGCTTTTTTTTCTACATATCTTCTGTTTATTTTCTGAGTTATTTAGGTTCCTATGTCATGTTCAACACCTTAGCATCTGGTTTTGTTATTTATTGTTCTGAAATTATGTTCTGCAATGCCAAAAGGGTAGATTAAAGTAAAAGTAGAATTTGGTACAACAAATGACGAGAAAGACTATGAAGATCAAAGGAGTATTTTTAAAAATTAAGTTATTTTGGATTTTTAGAGGTGTAACTACATGTGCAGAATACTTTTTTATAGATTCCAAATAATTTAATATTAATTGGAAAATAGAGTTTTCAGATATCCATCAAATAGGTAGAAAATTCCTTACAGTTTAAAGGCAGTTTTTCTGCTTTAAGCTGTTTGTTTGAATGCCAAGCAAGCATTTATTTAATGTTCATGGTGTAAGTATTTAAATATAAAGTAAAAGATTTTTTAACAGTACTTGTGTGTGATTGACAGAGATTGGAATTTGACTGCACTCTGTGCTACTTAAAATGATAACAAATGAAATGTGTGCATCCAGAAAAGCTGGTTTTGGATGGATGAACTTGCCTTGCTGATGAAAGTAAAATGAAATAAATTACACTTCAGCCCATCTTAAACTGGCATGTAATACTGAACTGAACTGTAAGTATTTCACTAGGAGACTTCAAATAGGTAGTCTACGATTTTTTAAAATCCTAACTAGAGAATAAAATATGATAATCTCCAGGAGACTTCTGGAAAGATACTTTAAGCTGTCATTTTGTGCAAGGAAGCAAGACAGAGTTTTGCAGTGCTGATGTGTTGATAATATGATTACTCTAGCTAGATTTATTTTCCCTTTGGGATTTTACACCACTGTTTTATTTAACTGCCACATATAAGGAAAATTAGATAAAAAGGATAACTTGCAGGCAAATGTGGCACAGAATTTAGCTTTGAAATAGATTGATTTACAAAATTTAAGAACAATGGAAACCTTTCCACTGCTACAATTATTTGAAATGAAGAGTAAATATTTTATTCCTTTTCCAAAATCCTGCAGTCATAACCTGCTCTCTGCTAGTGGAGGATAAACTCTGATTTACTGGACAGAAGCTATAAACTATGGTGGAAATTATATTCTTGTTTTCATTGGACAAGATGAATCATGTCCTTTGTTTCCTATTGTCTCTTAATGAACTGGTTCTCAAATGATTTTGCATTCTGATGCATTGTGCATAAAATTATATTTTGATCTATGAAAGTTCAAAAAGACTTGCTCAAAAAATGTTATTTTTTTTTTCCATTATCAGTTTGTCAACACAAAAATCTACCTTGAGAAAGTTGAGTTTGTTAACATTTTCTCAGGGATGGGTTTTTTTGCCAGATTTTAAACAAATTTTCAGGGAAGCCTAAAACGACTTTAATGTCAATGGACCTCATTAGGGACAGATTTGTTTGAAAGATTTCAATTTTGCCGTGAACAAAAAGGGAATATTTCAATATCGCAAAAATTTGCAGAGGACAAAACCATCCCAGCTATCAGTTTATGATTCCCTTAGAGGCTGGAAGATTTCTTCTGCTGTCAAGCTTGGCGGAGAGATGCACACTGTCACATGCTGTCAGGGTGGGATATGACAACAGCATCACATCCTTCTCATGAGCTGTACGACTGAATTAGCTTCCAAAGGAAAGTAAGGGGGGAAGAAATGTATCTCACCTTGATACAGACATAGCCTGAGTAATTAGTAGTTTCTAGCAGGAGACAATCCAGCAACTGTTGCTCTAGCAGCAAGCACCCACAGGAGTACCAGTGTCCCCATAGCTTCCCAGTGTCCCTTAAGCTTTTGGGTAAGGGCACCTCAAAGGATCTGCCTTAAAGATGAACCTGAACATGCACATGTTCAACGCCTCTGAGTCTCCTTTTGGCTGCAACCTCAGACACCATGGTCCTACTGACAGATTGACCCGCTCTCTTAACTCTCTTAACTGCCTCTCCCTTATTTTTTCCCTTCTGCTGTTCCCTTTCCATCATTCTTCTGATGCTGTTTTCGTCTTTACTCCTTTCCCTTTTGAGGCAATGTCTGGCCCTTTCAATTTCTCAGAATTAGAAATAACTAGGGAAATCTGTCAGCTCCAGCAACATACATACCATTTAACTGAGATATCCAAATAACACTGCCAATGCCTCTTTTCCTATCCTTTGTCATAATTTAGAATTTTTTATTTACTGTACATTTTTTATACATATTTTACATATTTTATACATATTTTATACATATTTTAAGACACATCAGCAGAACTTCGAGGGTTCTGGATAGGGCCCAGCATGTTAATCCAACAACAATTATTTCATACCTGGAAATTAGTGGAATAAAGACCTATGAGAAGACTGGGAGAAAAGGACTTGGAAGTATTGCATTTTTTTTCTTTGTGTACTGCTCCTCTGAGAAAGGGGAAAGATTATCAGAGGACAGAAAAGGAATGCTAAAGAACTGGAAGCCTTGAGACTTCAAGAGTATGCCGGAGAGACAGGATCTCCAGACTCTTCCACAGTAAAGGTGGCAGAACAGAGGCAGTTTCTTGATAGTTATTTTTCTGTTGAAGACATCCTATATATATGTCCTATTGTGCTATTCATTCTGTATTATTGAATCAGAATCGAGGAATCGTGGCGTTGCTATGTTATTTATTATGCAGAATTAATTTCCATGCCTACCAGTGTCTACATTAAGGGTGCTACTGGTACTTTCATGGAGACATAGTGCAGGGTACATTACATCCCTGACATTTCGTGTAGGCTCTTAATCTTCCGTGCATTTCATACCAGCCTCACTCTGCTCATTCATTACTAGAGTTAGACCTCATTACCCCTGCAGCAGACACTCCAAATTAAAAATGACTGCAGGATCTAATCACTGACACTTTCAGGTGTAATTGTTATCCAGTTAATGAGCATGAATTGAAATCTCATGAATTTGGTTATAACACTTTGTTTTGCATACACTTTCTGGACCTGTGATTGCAGGCTTTGTGTATATTGCCATGCAAATCCCTCATTTGGCATTATGTTCTTCTGACTGTGTTCAGCTCTGTCTGCTCCCAAACCCAGTTTCCTCACTGTCCTACTTCTCCGATCTTCTGGAAGACTCTGGCTACAGGTGACAGCACTGTGACCAACAATGATGTTCTGAACCAAACTGCTTTTTCCCATGTTCCTCAGCATGATCCAGAGCCCGGATCTGGCCCAATATCTTCCTGCTCTGGTTCTGATCTTTAGTGAGGTGCCATACTGGACCTCACTTTTATTATGTTTATGTATATATATTTGTAAACTTTCAATATGTGTATGTAATTGGGAATCACCGTTCTCAAACGTTGCCTTTTAGTTGGCCATAGTATAAATATGACCACTAAACTATCAAGATACCTATACTCCAAACTGGTCAAGTTATGATGCCGCAAAAAGCAACATAATAAACAAAACCACAGAATGATATAGGATATAACTATTATCAAACTGAATACAACACACTAAAGTAATTACTTCTGTAGCTGCCAAGGAGAAAAATCGCTTAGATAAAGCAAAGCAAGGGAAGATTAATAAATAAATGATACAGTGAAGGCAATTCTTAGCTCTCTTCCTTTTAACTTTAATGGAAAAGTCTCCTAAAGAGAATAATTCCAAACAGAGGCTTGGGATAGGGTAACAGAGAGACTTTTTTCTAAGGGCAAAAAGATAGGGGAAGAACAGATATGGACATTCCTGGTCTTCACTGACCAGTACTTTGCCTTTTGCTTTAAAAGCTTTAAAATTGCTCCCTGAATAATAAGCCCTGCATTCTCTGTGATAAGGGTGGCAGACGTTTGCTATCGAGCATTGTAAGTCTGAAGGTGTATTTCCGTGGTAAACACAGAGTTTGCAACCCACTATTTAAATGTCATTCCCACAGCTCAACGAACATTCCGTCACTGTCATTTTAGCATCTTAATTAAATCAACATTGTCCTTTGTGACTCTCACTGCAAATTTCCAATCAAAATGTCTGTGATGAGGGAAGCAGCATTATTGCAATCAAGCTGCTGAACAACATCTCTAAATAACCCTACCTTGTTCAACTTCCCAGCCATTCTACAGAACATAGATCTGAACAACTAAACATGGCAGGAAACTACACCTATGAACTGCTCTGGCTTAGAGAGTTATTGAGGAAGAGTTAAATATGGATGAGAATTGCCAGACTTCAGTGCAGCTCACTCCTGGGACCCTATAAAATTGAAGGATGGTAAAGAAAGAGCAAAACCAATATAATTTATGCCTTTTAGTATCTTTCCTGTGTGCTTGCATACATACATATAAATTCACACACAAAAAAATTCCCACACCATAAACTTAATAAAAATGTTTTCACCATTGTTTTTGATTTGATTTAATGGTAAACATAAATCCAGGAAGCCTGAGGTTCCTGGGTTCTGCAGCACTGCGAATACACAAAGCTTCCATTTTCTAAAGGAGATACATTTCTAGGAATCACAGCTGTGCTGCAAAGCTTGAAAAAGGAATGTGTTCTACCCCAAAAACTAAGATGAAAAAATACAGTACTGATTGAAAAAAAGCCCATTATGAGACTGTAGGTAAGCAGCTCCTGAGTTTCACTGCTATTTCCAATGGAGTATAAAGAACCCACTGCTTGTTCTCTCAAGGCACATGGAATGTTCAAACATGGAAGGCTCAAAACACTCTTGAACAAATGCTCTTTTTTGCCTTTCTTTATTTTTTTCTTCTTCTGATGCTGCATGGGTCTGAACCATGACTGCAGACTATTTTGTGTCTGGAGGAAAAGTTGTGCTGGATACGCTTGGCTGCAATGCTTCATTAGGAACTGGTTTACCAATTGAGTAGACCCAGAGTACAAAAATATTTGAGTGATACTCTCTGTGATTTGGAACTCATCAGAGGTGTGGCACGAATATGGTCTGAATAGCTCTAGCTCTATTACTGTTACAGAATGAGTAACATTGCTCTCCAATTCAGAGAAATTTGCCATTGATTGCTCCTGTCTTGTTTTGCTGCATGTTGAAGCTATGTTAGTTAGCATGTGTGGTGAAGTATTTTCTTCACTTTTTTATTATTTTTTTTTGTTTTTCTCCTAAAATGATCCATGAAGTTTAGACTCCTATCCTCTGTTGACTTGTCTACCATTGAGAACACTGGTAAAACAACAACTTCTTCCTCTTCCCCGAGAATGATATACACATTGCCGTCTGCACATTTGGTGAAGAAAGCAATGACTGTGGTTTGCCAGCAGCTCTAAAACCACTGTACTCTCTCCTAAAATGTGAAGAAATATGAAGAATAGGTTTATTTTGTGCAACTGTAAAAATACATGAAACTTTTATTCTGCTGGGGAAAGACATACTGAAATGTTTAAAAAAAATTTCAGAGCTACTTCTGCTATAAATAACTAAAAGTGTCTGTTTCCTTATTCTCAAAAAAAAAAAAAAAAAAAAAAAAAAAAAAAAAAAAAAAAAAAAAAAACAAAAAGAAAAAAACAACCAGAAAAAGAAGTTAGGATCATTACAGAGTTCTCAGATCTATAATCTGTTCTTGGGCAAAAACCTCATCATGAACTGTCAAAACTGTCTGTTCTAAATATGACATCGATCTGCAGCAAGTCTTCCCAAATGGTCATGGAGTCCCCATTCACATTCTAGTCTCTTCCACAGCTTTTTTTCTCAGATTGTCAATCTTACTACTTAATCAAGGTATCAGTTTTTAGCATTGCTCCCAAGGGATTGATGACTGTTACAGCCTGGGTTTGGAAATGCTGGTGTAGTCAGACACGTTACCTGTAAACAAACCTGTTTTTTTAAGAAACGGTGGGAAGCATAATGACTGGTCTGGTATTCAATTTTGCTGCAGATGAAAGATTTATGTTACATAAATAAAACCTCCCTCTACACCAAAAGGGAGAGGTTTATTTCAGTGTGAACTTCTTTACACTTTAAATATATTATTTAATTCCTTTGCATATACAACTATACTTCAAGCTACCATAAAAGAGAAGCTGTGATGGTACTTCTGATAGAAATTAGAAATGAGAGTAACCTATTATAAATTTGAGTGTTGATGACATTTTACCTGGTCTACTTGAACGTTGAAAGAGCTGATGGGGATGCTGGCAAGTCAGATCTTATGCCTTGATTTAGTTTCCTCAAACATAAAATTGAGTTAAAGAGACTCACCTTCTTTGTGCAGCATTCTGAAAGTAGGTACAGAAATTATCATATAACTAATATCATGTAACTGTTTCTCTTGTACTGATTGAATCCTCTGTTAAGTAATTGGGATCTGTGACAGCTTTGGGCTTGCAAATCAGCACAGATGAGATTCAGCAGACTGGAAAAGCAAGAATCAAAAAGTGATCTAGCAGATTACTTCCTAATCTCAGTGTCACGTCAAGTGCACAAAGTAGGTTGTAGTAATTGCAGAAGAAACTCTCATTTGCATCTCTGGTACGTCCAGATCACCAGATTATAGCCTCAATGTGTTTGCTTTCCAAATAAAACCAAAATAAATCATTTTAGTTCAGATATCATGTGAGCACCAGCTGTAATTTACCCGAGTTGATGTACCCAAATTTTCATCGTGGCTTTGGGTGGGCTGACTGCACTGATGCCCTGAAAAACAACACGCAGCAGAGCTGGCTCTCTTCTTGAGTATGGCCAGATCTGCTATGCAGCAAAGATCTTGCACAGCATAGGCACTGTGACAGTCCCTATGAATCACAATTCGTTGGCACTTTACTACTTTACACAAAAGGGCAATGGGGTCAGAACTTTGCTCACAGGAGGCATGTACAGGTAAGAATACCCTGCACAGGTCTTGTGTGTAAAGGCTTTCCTGTTTGAAAGATTGTCATGCACTTTCTTTTATTGACACCAAGTTCTTTAAGTTGAGAAAATGCAATTTCTATTCTAGTATGACTTCAAAGCCTGGAAAAAAGCAGTTTTTAGTCTCAAGATGATTTGAAGAAGGATAAAACTAATGGACACAGAGGAAAAGCAGACTAGGCAAATATACTCCAAGCTGATACGCAATACAGCTATTATTTTTATATTTTCTCTCCCTTTATATACTGTATGTTTAGAGACTTGGTAATAAAGGAGAATTAGCATTCTCTGTTCATCTATTCATTACTTTCAGAGATATTTCAAATGCTTTTTTAGCTGGCATGGATCTAAACCCAAAGAAATCAATAAGAAGAAGTAGACTGCAGCAGTTACATGTTGGAAAAAAGAAAAGTGTATTTATGGAGTTCTGCCTAATGTTAACTTCTTATTTACTGCATTATCAGTGTAATTATGACATTGTAGCATGTTGATATTAAAATTCATGACACAAATGTTATTTTTAAGAAGATTTAAAGGTTTAAAGGTATAAAAGCTTTTGGTTGTGGTGGACCCCACTATCTCTGAGGCAAAAGTTACCCCAAATTCCTTTTTCAGTTTTCTTCTCTCAGCTACTTCAGATAATTTCCCCAAAACATGTTTTCCAATTCAGAGCTATCTTTTTAGTGACATATGAATCATAGCAGTGGCCACAGGTAATTCTTATTTCTGATCATAACTTTAATACACTCTCAGTAAGCTCACAATATTGTTTTATAAACTTAGTTATAAGGATAATAAGGATGAAGGAATACTTATTTCTATTTTCTTTCAGAATCCCTTCTCTGTGGGAGCTAAAAAAAAGGGTGTTGTGACAATGAGAAGATTAAATATCAAGGGTCAGCAAGTGTTTCCATTTCTCTGTGAAGACATATATAAAATCAGCTTTTTAAAGATTCTTACACAGTATTTTATAACTATGTTTTGAATAGTATTTTATAACTGTTTTACATGGAGTATAAATAAATCACCTAATTTTGGACTAGCATTTTAATAAGTGTAAAGAATCTTAATGAAATTAACACTTTTACACCAAAAAAAATTGGTAACTCTTACTATGTGAGTCTAATGATGACAGCCACATTAAATTCCTTGTTTAGCACATACTAATGGTTTTGAGAACAAGTGTAATTTCAGCTCTAGCTATATGTTGCAGAATTCTACAAGTCCCAAGTCAAAACAGTAATCTTGGTGAAATGCACTAGCATCCTATTTGTGGAAGGACTAAGGCCACAGTTTTTAAAAGCACCTGACATCCATAAGTGTTAGAAATCCATCACTGTTTTCAAAACTAACGTAGACATTTTAATTGGGACTTCAGTCTTCTAAAAGTTAGGCCTATTTTCTAAGTTGGTTGTATAATCTACTTTCATATTAAAGGAGAGAGACTACTCAGTAAGTAATTCACGAAATAACTGTCTCATAGGGAGACTAGATGCTTATTTCTTATTTCCTCTAGGGATGTAGAATTATTAATCCTCTTTTGGAGGCAAGTGGATGAAGGAGTGTCAGTTCTTTCTGGATTGGCAGGTGGGGAATGTAAGGACCATGTCTTAAACGCTATTCTAGAAAATAGGAGAATCAAATCCAAATACCTTCTCTGTTTGATTTGGGTTCTTATCTTCCAGGGAAGAAACCTAACAACTAAGCTGTAAGGAGGAATTCAGAAATTAAGGTCTTTGTGCATCACAGGTGAGACTTAAATACTTGACTACTGTAACAGAATGTGATTCTCACCAGAACATTGTGGTTGTGGAGACAAAATCTTCCATCTGTGATGCATCCTAGAATACAGCAGCTTCATGTGACAGACTGCAGAAGGGGTATATATCTGTTTTAAAATGAAACAAAACACATTTTAGGGACATCTTGTGACATCATAAGTCAGTGCTTTCAGCTACATGTCAATTAGATATCCTTCCACTCTCTCTCCATGCTGACTTCTGTGAAGTTCAGTCATGCTCCAAAAATGGTGAGGGGGTGAGACATACTATAGGGAGAACATGTTTTGATTTGACAATCCTAGGGGGGTAATGAGATGGCCCCGGGCTTTTGGTAGCTCAGTCACAGTAGAAAGGTCTGTGGTTTCCTCACAGCCAAGAAGCCAATAAGTGGATTTTATGCTCAAGACTTCATTGACAATTTGGATGAAGAGGTCTCTAGAGACAGAAAGCCTACACGGCAGCTGAGAGGATAAAATGTCCCACAGGTGCCTAAACATTTGAACTTCAGAACATGAAGTAGTTGCCTAAGTCCTCTTCAATGAGACTTTGACTCTCTGGGCTCTAGATGAAATATTTCCATAAGTGCCCGTAGGTCAAATGTTTTACTTTTATGTCAGAAGCTAAAAGTTCAAATAATACACCAGGGGGAATTTACTAAAGTTTCTGGGTATTATATTGAGCAATTAACATTCCTACCTTCAAATTCTGCCATTTCCATGCCTTGTACTCACTTTTGAAAATGAAATTTTAGAAATTCTTTTATAACAGACTATGAAAAACTGCCCTCCCATTTCACTAGAAAAATGCAGAAGTTTTGTTGGTTCAAACAGTGACTTAATTTTCATAACAACAGGTTTGTCTATAAAGAAGAAATAAAGAAGGAGAGTGTAAATGTTAGTCTTTTAGGGCTTTGATATGTTTGAAAAAAGAATCCAATTAAGCCCCTATATTTGCTAATCTTTGTCTTAATAAGGTTTCTGTGGGTGTTACTGGCTGTTTATACCATGAAAACATGGAGAAGCAGCATGATTATTTTTCGATTTGTGTTTAGATATTTTACCATTATAAATGCATGAGAAAACCTGCTTGAATCTATTCAATATAGAAATCAGCAAATAGTTTTAAAAAGGAAAGAAGGTAATTAACTTCACTTCTTAATGATGCTCCTAATTTAAACTATGCAAGGGATGTATAATGAGTGAGAGAAATGTTGCAGAAAAAACCTGTTCTTCGGTTAAAAAACCAGAATGGGAATCAGCAGATTTTGAATCTATTTGCACATCTTCAGCAGACTTACTCTGTGGCCTTAACCAAAGTATTTAATTACTGTGCCCTGCAGTTTTTCTATAAAACGGAAATGAGAGTCAGCTTGCTGAGAGTTTGTGGGCCTTAATTGTTTAGTATTTATATCTTCTGGGAGAATACAGACAGAATTGCAGAGTATGATGAATGATTAACATTCTTTTGCTATTACCAAGCTCTGATATTTTTGACCAGCTATTTTATCATACAGAAATCTTTACGTTTTATAACTTTGTATCTAACAACTACCCTGAGTGAAATGTATTAAGCAACAAATGTTAAGTCCTTCTCATGTCTCTTAAATGTAATTAATACCCAAATTACTCTCAGAAGCAGTGGAAAACAATGATGTTCAATTCTACCTCCATTGCTTGTGCCTGCCAGTTCCACAGAAAGATGAGTAAAGAGTGTCTTCCAGATAAAATGTATTGACCAGAATTTAATGGTTTAAAACCCCCAAACCAGCACGGAACTCATTGTCTGCAGGCTTAGCATGCAGGTCCTGGAGAATGGAAAAAAACCCACAACTTTCTGCTTCTGATTGAGCTGGTGAATGCACTCATGGGCAACAGACAAGATTAGTTTTGCAGGTGATGAGTTCCTGAAGCACAGGTCTGGCCCACACAGCTGCCCAATCTGGGTACCCCAGACAGAATATTAAGCAAACCTCTCAAGCAGTAATTACAAGAAGAAGGCTACCTATGTGCCAAATGGACTCTAACTAATGCTGATGAATTGTTCAGAGAAATTAGAGAGTAATATTTGTGATAAACAATTCCTGCTATTTTGAATCAACAAGTAATTCCAAACAAATATCTTTAAAAAATTCCTACATAATTCAGTAGAAAGAGGTTAATGCTCTTTTTAATGCAAATATTTTCTTATCATTATTTGCCTTACTTCGTGAATTATTGCTTTGGGTTGGAGTGTACTGACAAAGGTCTTCAGCTTCTTTAAATATCTGATGCAGATGAGCAAGTGGAACTTCCCACCTGATTTATTTGTCAGCATAAACTAGGAGAGGGTGCATGTATCCTTTCTGGTTATAAAAAACCATTTTATTTGGCATGGATAAAATTCTAATGCTTTCACATAAAATATGTAACAAAATAACAAAACCAGGGGATTAGGACACTTTCCTGTATACATTTAATCCTGCTCTTTGGAGTTTGCATAGACCTATTCTCATGAACAGTATTATAAAAGGCAATGACATCACAGACATTTTATACCTTGTCTATAGACTAAGTTGAACTACAGATCCTGAACTGTTATAAACAGGGTGCAGAACAGTGTATATAGAACTCTTGTCTGTACATGTCTTCTCTACCTTCTTTTAAAACAAAGATCTTAAGGGCAGTGTCACTACCTAGGATGTTGCAGACTGTGAAAAGCTTTTTATTTGAAAACTACAAGCACCAGCCCAGGATATAAATTCCATCATGCCATTACAAAAATGAAATGAATCAAACAAACAAAAAATCCAACAGAAAATAAAATCTGTCCAAAATAAACACAGATCCAAAAATGGCTTATGAAAGCATTGTGGTCAAGAAAATAACACAGTAAAATAATTAAAAAACATGGAACAAAGATTGCTGTTTATTTATTTATTTATTTATTGTATTTACTATTTTAAATGATAATTTAATCTTTGTAATTTAAAATGGTATTAGTAACATGCAAAACTATAAATAAGTTTTACAGTGATGAAGAAAAGAGTCTTTTGAGGACAGAATCATAATCTCTTCGATCAAGCTTGAAGAGAATTAAACATTTTTCAGTATGACTGGTCTTAAATTCACAGAAAATAATACAGGGATGCAAAAAGTACAGTTTCATATTATTGAATGACAGCTATGGACATCACAGCCATTGGGCATGCCAAGTGAAAATGACAGATCTAAACCATGTAGTAAGTATGTTAAATAATGTTTTGAGCTAAGTAGGAGTGCAAACTAAATCCCACCATTGTTTATGACTTGCAGGGATAAAAAATTTGGAATGTCCTTAGAAGGACAAGATGCTGATTTTTAGACCAATAGGATTTTATTTTTAATGTGTCAAATACATTTACAACCCTGGAATACATGTACAATATTCTATCAGATTAATCTAACTATGTAAGTGTCAGATGTGATTTGAAGAAACGGAAGAAAGAAATGCAATTAGAATATCAAAAAGGCCCAATATGTTTATTCTTTTTTGCATTCCTTCTGTCCAACTTTCCCATGTGTTTGTCACACCTTTCCAGTCTGACCTCCAAGATAAACAACCAAACATGCAAAACATGAAGTTTCTTATTTTGTACTCATAGCCTTTTTTCTCCTCTCCTAGCTATTTCAAACCCATTAAATATTTCTGTTGTAGTTTAGGTATTTTCAGACTTAAAGAGAGGACTTTCTTGCCTTTTAAAGGTAACAAATGTGAAAAGAAATTGATTTTTATCTGGTTCATACACTGAAAGATTTCTCTTAGTTCTCTATCATTGACTTTCTCTGTAAAATACCTCTTGTTTAGCCTCTGTTTTTCTCTGGAGTAAGCCAAATTCTCCTTCAAAGCTGGGTCAAAGCCTTTTGAATATTCCCAGCTTGCTGGTGTGTAGGGCAAGGATTTCAACTGGGTGTTGTAGCTTGCATTAAACCTGTCTGGTGTGGTAGGGATACAGCTAGACCTGTGCCAAACACAGAGCAGGCTTTGGAGCACAGCTCCAGGGGATAACCACCCTGCTGCACACTCTTACCTTCAGGCACCTGAAGAACACTTGGCTTAAAGCATTCATTAGATGTGTGCTTAAAAGGCTAAAGTTGTACTTCAGGAACACATACTAATTTAAAATGGAATTAGCAGCTACTTGCTGCAGTGAGACTTCCCAGTGAGAGACTCTCCTGGATGCTCTGAGCAGTTTCTTACACGAAATATTGAAAATGAATAGCAGCACAAAACCTTTTAACTCCCTACACTTACCAAAGGCATTTTTTCCCACTCCCTCTCCTCCAATAGACTTTTTTTTCTGGTGTTTCTGTTTACCCCCTCAGGGAAATCAAAAGTGAGTGTGTGTCTTTGTTCCTTTTTTTGCTCCATCTGATATCACATTAGCTCTGAGTCACCTGCGTTCTCCAGAGCTCTCAGTCTGATCTTGTCTAGGAATTGTACTCATTAACTCAGCTGAAACAACAGTTTACAAAGACATCACTAGCATAATGCACAGAGTACAGAGTCAAGGTCAGGTTGCTTAACATATCCATTTGTTCAGCTGTTTTTGAATTTTCTCCTGCAAATGTGAGCTTGGGGACTGAGTGAGCAAGCTCAATGCTCTTAGAGATCATAAGTGGAATAATTAAGGTTGTTGCATCTACAAAACTGGGTTTTCAGCTTTGAAAGTTTTTTATTTGCTGTTTTTTTTAAAGAGTTTAAAAAAAAAAGTTAGTTACTATGAATAGAAAAGATAATGTTAGAGTATATTACATTATCTGAGAAATACTTAAGTACATGTAAATGGTAGTTGTACTGTAAAATGTGTGGAAAATAGTAAAGTTAAACTGCAAATGGAAGTTGTAATTTCCTGATGGCTCTAATCTATGACATATATCACCAGAAAAATTTTAACTTTTTCTAAAATTGAAAATTTTTTTGTATACAATACATTTTATTATTCAGTGGAATTTGGTTTGCACTTTTGTGTTAGGAGTGATGTCTTGCTTATGTAATAGATGATGGAAGGAGCCCATCTCATAACTGAGTTGATTTGGGTCATCAGGTAGCTCAAATTTTTAAAATATTTTGCAAAACTATATGACCACAGAACCCTCTTCTTTATGAAGATATAGTTAAACTGGTTGATGTAACACTTCGTTGTAGTTTCTAAAATATTACAGTAATAACATATCTTTTGTCGAGTTCCTGGAGGGCTCAATCAAAGCAAAAATTTCAATGTGTTTGCATTATGAACATTTGCTTACAGGTGGAATATTTGCCGCGAGAAATGTTTTATCTGAGCCAATATACAGTAAATGATGGCAGCAAAGGAGGACAAGGATGATAAGACAAAAATAGCAGAAGTAAGATCATGCATTTAAGTATGCAGGTCTCAATGGCTTTAGACAGCTTCAAGTAGATCTATATCAGCTATCCTATTTGCTTGTGAATTCATACCAGAGTGCTCTCTTTCTTTTTTTGGGTCTTCTTTTACTTTTCTTTCCTTAGCTGTTATTGGCAAGATAGACTTGAGTAGCCTATTGTAGCATCAAAGGGTAACCTAGAGGGAACTTGAAAAGTGTTTGCTACCACAGCAGCTAAATGAATAAAGATGGACATGTTCCAAGGTGAGTGCAATGGCAAAAACATAAAGGCTGCCTCTGATGTAGTAGGAAACAGGAGAAGGAGATACAGCTTCAGAACAGAAGCAAGCCTGTCATATCAAGACATGGCTATTTTGGCAGCTGTATCTTATATGAGCAGAGGAGTGTGTCGAGCAGCCTGGTTAAAAACCTAAGGGAGCTGGTGAGGGCTTTAGCAGCAATAAAAGAAAACACAGTGTCAGCTCATCTGAAGGAACCACATGGCCTTACCACGGCGATAAATGCAATGGAAAAGGACGAACTGAAAATTTTCTCTTGCAAGTTAAGACATCACTGGTTTTTATAATGCTTGAATTGTCTGAACAATCTGCAAGTACTGTGTCATGGCAATCCAGTCTAATGGTAGGAAGGGATGGAACACCTCGGTAAGAAAAACACAGAGTATTCCTATGTCCACACACTAAGCCAATGTTCCTATTGCTGATCCTCATTTTATTCCCTTTCTTTCCTGTGTACTTTACAACTACTCTATATAGCAAATATTTTCCAGAACGGTCTTCAGTCTCTCCAGGCTGATTTTTGTTTTCTTGGTGCTTGCTGAATACCCCGAATCATCTGAGATCTTTAAATCTAATTGGATTATTTATTAGCTTTTTGAGTGGACATCTAACTCTACACTTAGCCTCTGAGATGTTAGAACTTGAGCAGATGCTGTCTTGGCTGCCACAGAGGCCAACATCATCTCTTTTTTCCCCTTTGGAGTGTGGCTACCACAATGAAGGTGCTGTCCCCTTGATCTTTTTAAAGTAGAGACCTTTTCTACAGGATACGTCCTCTTAAAACACAGGTGAGGAGGGAGGTTTATAAAATACATTTATACTTTACAAGTAGAAGCCAAGAGGCATGTATAGCCAGTAACAGGGATGCTGTTTGTATGAATTATGTCTCAATAATTGCATTGCTTCTGAGTTAAATAATTTCCTTACCCATTTTTCCATCATCTTTTCTCCGTTAAATTACAAGTATGATATCTAAGTGCAAAATAGCCTTAAGATTGCCCTGGCATATTACAATTCTTTCCCAAACTGAAAGATTCCATCTCGGATAACACTCACAAATCGTCTTTCCATCCTGCAACCACTCACTTCACTTTTAACATTAATCATCTTAAACACTTTTTGAGATAAATCCTGCACAGGTGTTAGGAGTAATTTCCTCTGCTCTGAACTCATATGCCTTCTATGCATTTATGCAGGCAGCAGGATGGCCACTTTTTTCTGGCTTTTCTGGAATAGTAGAATTATGCCTTTTCTTACAATCCAGATCTTGTGGCAATTTTTGTAAATTTTTTGCTAGTTAAAGGAAATTGGAAAATGGGAGAATACAGTGCTCAGTGTCACTTGTCTTAAGAACTAGAAAAGAGGTCAGGCAGCTACAATTTAATGCTGCAATGCCTATAACTTCCACACGTGGAGCCAAGTGTAATGTTTGCACTGAGGAGTGCACTGTGCTATAGAGAAGCAGAGCACTTGGAGTCGGGTTTGCAATATAAAATCAGGTGTCCCTGTTTCCCTGAATGAATGGGACATCTAGATGTGTGCAAGAGGGATTTGCACTATCAGCAGCTGAAACAATTTGATGCTTAAACCAGTCCAGAGCAGGGTCAATCTACAACTCCATTTCGCTTACAAAATGGCATCTTCAGATGGTAGTTAGTCATGTCTCTTAAACTGGAATATGTGTCCTGAAGTCCAGCTCCTGACCTTGGCTACCAGATAAGGTGTTAAGTGACCTTTCCTTCCTAGGATGCAAAAGATACATGACTCTAGAGTACAGCTCTCAGATTGTTAAGGCTGGAAAAGACCTTTAAGAACATCAAATCCAAGTAGGAGCAAGTATTTTCAAAAGAGTGAACAAGCCAATAAACCAACACACTCATTGTGGGAAAATGTTGATGAAATAACTCTATTTTTGCCTTGTTGCATCTTTTCAGACAAGAATATAAAAGAAACAGAGGCTGAAAGGACCATGTTTTGCACAGCACAAAGCTTTGTTGTTATAATATTCACCTAAGAAACAGTTTCTAGAGGCATCCTGCCAATATGCTCAATTGTAGGTACTCAGTAAATATAATGTTTGACCTGAATTGAAAAGATATGAAGTAAATTCTTCCTGTGTTGAGGAGGTATAAAGCCAGAATAGTTATAGTTGCCTTAGAACACTCATCTTTGAAACAGAAGCAGCCACCTGTGAAGCATGGATGCTACCTTGAATTTAGACTTGGAAATAACT
This sequence comes from Daphoenositta chrysoptera, assembly GCA_013397915.1. NCBI lineage: Eukaryota > Metazoa > Chordata > Aves > Passeriformes > Daphoenositta > Daphoenositta chrysoptera. The sequence goes on along the minus strand of VZRO01007277.1, from coordinate 282,192 downwards.
ACTTTTTCCATTTGAACCTTCTGAATGTTCACACTTAAACTAAGCAGAATTACTCATGACCTTAACCTTGAGCACAGACAAAGTATTTGGATGGCCATGAACACAAAGATATATAATACCTAATAATGAAAGTGGGATTTTTCAGAGTTCTGGTCTTAGCACACATTTTTCTCCCTTACCTGCCAGCCCGTGTGTACAACCAGCACAGCTACTTCGGTTCAAAAAGGTCCCTAGTTGCTACTGATCTTCTGGGAAAGCTGTCTTCTCTTTGGGAAAAAAATCAGCAAATCTTGCAAGCCTTTTTAAACTTTCTCCAGCTTCATCCAAGAAAGCCTATTTGTTATTGATCTTTACACCAGGTAAGTCGTCCTCATGGGAATCAGGCAGCGTGATACTTCCTAGAACAGAACTAGTCTCCTGAGACCTGAAAGCCTTCCTACATTAAACTGCTACTTGTTGATAATTTCTTTCTTGGTTCACATATACACAAAAATACCAGTAAGCATCTCAATATAATTTAGAAATGGATTAAGATTTACTGGTGTTCTGTTACAGAGAGATAGAAAAAATGCCACATAATTGTCTTTATTAAGAGCTAAAATGTTTCACAACTATTTGACATTTTATCTCCTTTTGCTGACTGTAAATTCAGCTCATATATAAAATAAAGTAATTTTTAAAAATTATTAAAGTGAATATCTTGTCTTTTTATAATACAAATCTGCTACTTCAACCTCAAGTAGATTCTCTTCCTGCATTTTTAAGGTGATTGACAGTCAATTCACTTTGTTCATCAAAAGGGTTGAGAAAGCCATTTCCACCACAAGTTCTTCTCTGTTACTTTTAAAACATCAGATAACTTCCTTTATCTTTCTAGATGAAATGGCATTCACCATATCTTAAGGGTTTTTTGTGTGTTTGTTATCTATGGGGTATCTTAATTTGACTTTTTTTTTTTTGTCAGTTTTCTGCCTCTTTTTCATTGTCCCAATTTAATCTGATCCTGGTGCTGTTTTTTTCCCCAGAAGTGATTTTTCGCCATTTCTATTAGTTTGATAATAGAATTTTTCTTGCACTATTTCTTATGTTTTTATCCAGCTAGCTATGATATAAATCTGTTCTGCTCAAAAAAGGACATTTTAACTATACTATCTTAATTGGCCCACTTCAAGACTTCAAGACACAAAACAGATGTTAATATAATTTGCAATTGAAGCCAAACATTTTGTATTAAACTAGAATCATTCTGTATTTCTCCAAAATTCAAAATACCCTAACATTCTGGGTATTCCTTACTGTACTAACTTTCTAAAGGAACTATAAAATTAATTTACATTCACGTGTCAGTAATTCTACTGAGCTGTTACGTGTAATGAGCCAAGCACATGCAGAAACTCCTATTTCACAGGAATAATTTTAAGATAACGATCATCTTTGGGTAGTTATTTAGAGAATATTGTACTGAAGCAATTCGGATTCAAGTGCCCCATTTTTGGTTTGAAAAAGGCACATGCACATGATTCCTCACACCTATATATGAGTACTATAATTTTTGGCACCTCAATCTAAAAAAGTGAATGTTACCTTAGACAGCTGTAATGTGGGGCAATAACATAGTAGCTTGGCCAATCAATTTTTAAAAAAAGTGATTTTCTTCTAGAAGTTCTGCTTGATGGAAAAGTTCACTATCAACTCCAAAATCAAGACTTTTATTTTCCCCAGCATATATGTCTGTATCCTGTGTCCTTTGGAGACACTGTAGCTATGTCTAGGTAAATACAAGAGAGAGCAGAACAGGCTTAATAAAAATCAACAACAGATTTGTTTGAATAAGGATTTCATGATCAGGTTATTTACTAGCTGGTGGGCAAGTATCCAAGGTTACAAGTCCTTAGAGGGGAAGAATACACTAAGAGTGAAGACAAGCTGAGATTTAGGGTAAAAATATTTTGGAATTTGAAAACTGTTGTCTTGGGAATATATAGCAAGATTATATTTTTTGCTGTATTTCCACAGTGCTGCACAGTACAAGCCTGACCTGTGTTGTCCCTAGAATTTCCATCTGTATGTATTAGGGCAAACTATATACCTTGGGGCTATTCCCTGCTCACTCTTTCCAGTTAGTATTCCTAAAACTGACACACATGAGTTGGCAATATTAGAACTAGCACAAGAAAAGTGACTTTTTGCTGCATTTCCCCCTCATCCACTTAAGAAGATTAAGTGATCTAGCATAGATTTTATATGCAGAAGACTTCTGTTCCAGAGAATTATAAAATATTTAAATCCATTTGTATAGAATTTTTCCCTGAAGTGAAATGCTCTTAATGTTGCAAACGGGCAGTTCTAACCAGCTCATGTTTGTCCTTTTGTTGGTGTGTCCTTCACATAGGAGTGATTTATGCCACCAAAAGAGTGTTACAGCTAGTGCAGAATTGAACATTTATCTAATCAAAATAGCTGCGTTGCAAAAATGGTATTTTTTTCTCTGCACAGGAATTAGAACATCCAACCACTATGAAAACTGAAAAAGAACCTGTGCAGCTGTCCTACTGACACTACTGCACTACCAAAGAAAGCATTATTGCCTTATAGAAGAATCCAAATTCAAATACAGGAATAGAATGGGTAAGGGAGATTATCCACAACTGAAACAAAAACCAAACCATCAAAAAAACCCACACCAAAATGTACCCTAATCCTTTGTGCAAAGAACTGCATTGGTATTTCATTTTCATCTAGTAACAGAGGATGGGAAAAGGAAATCAAATAAATACATAAACCACTTTACACTTAAGTTTAGATATCTTTGAAAAAATCATCAACTCACTTTTAAAATTGCAAAATAATGAAGACATCAGTTACAAGAACTAGCAGTAAACATCTCTATGATTCAGGTTTGCAATTCCACCTATAAACAGTACTTCTCTGTGTCTACCAAGTCTTTCACAGACAGAATGCTTAGTTTTAAATGAAATAATGAAATACATTTTTTTAAAAATGTAGGTAGCTATATATAATCTCTTTTGTTAGTTTATAGTTAACCTGTTACTTTATAGTTAGTTTATAAATAATCTGCTGGTTTATAGATAATCTCTTCATAGATTTAAACTCTCGAGTATTCACGCTATACTGTTAAGCTGCAAGTTAACCATCTAAACCATCTAAAGTGTTTGGCAGATGCATGAAATGCTGGTTTGGGCCTCTTTGTAGTCGCACCACTCGAGTATCATTATCTTCATAAACCAAGATTATCCCTTTACACTTGGGCCAGAAGTTAAGAGAAAGTTAAAAACCAAAACGAAGTCTAATTTCGCTAGCACCAGTGTGTATTTTCCCACAGACTTGAATGAGAAAATCTTCTCTCTTATCTACTAAACTACCTGCTACCATTAAACTACCGAGAATTGATCAGATGGAAACAAATCACTGCAAAGACTAAGCATGGTCAGAATCAACCCTGTGACAACCATTGCCCTATTTTCACCAAAGTTCGTAACAATATAAAATGCTCCTTTAAAGGCTCCAAAAGGAACTGGAGCTGTTAATTTTTTCTCAGTGATCCAAAGCTTGCAAGAGTAAATAGTTTGCCTAACTTAAATTAGTTTTTGCATGAATTTCTGTGTAATGAAAATGGTTAAAAAAAAAAAAAATCAAAAGCCATATTGTGGTGAGAAATTTTTGTGTGGAAACACATCATGAAGGTGCTTGTCTCTTCAGTATCACGTTCCTTCTCTTTGGTACCATATTTACCGTATTTCTTTTTTATTTCAGACACAGTCTTTTTCTATCTTTAGCAAATACAAGTCAAGAACAATATGGAGATCAGATTAACATAATTTCCGCTGCTTTCTCTAAAAAGTGGTAAACAGTGAGCCTGTGGGCTTTCACGCACACTTCAGATTATTGGCACATTTATGCTATGGTACTAGAGAGGTGGATGCACCTGCTTGCTCTTTTGTATTGCAAAGAGCCCCCTCAATTTTAGTGATTTAAACCAAGCCTCTGAGCATGCCTTTGCAGGATCAAAGCTTAGCTGCTTCAGACTTCAAGCTTCAGACCTGACATACCTAGGTCATATTTCTTTTTTGTTTTAATAATCTGTTTCTGCAATTGTTTTTGTTAAGTGCTGTGTTCTTCCTCCTGTCTTCTATAATTAAATTTGTAGTTCAAACCTATACTTATTTAGCAATTTATCAAAATAAAGCTGAAGCTAGCTATGCTGCTTTTGACAAAAAAACACAGAATAAATAAAGCAGGTAAATTTTTTTTCAGGAAAAATGAACTCAAGCCAACAGGTCAGGCAGAAATTCATAAAAACTGAGATTTGTTTAAACACGCACACACAAGAAATCTTAGAATGAGACTGGAAAGACAGAAATAATATTTTTTTTCTTGCAGATTAGGTGCCTATGAATTGCACAAACAAAGATTTCACAGATATTTCAATTTAAAGCATAAAAAAGCTATATCTCAAAGCCTGAAATATCTCCATAACTGGAAACAAGATAAATAATGGAGTGACACACAGGTAGAATGGTTATGTGTTTCTCTTTCACAGAGTTTGAAAGTGCAGGCAGCCCAATGAGACTTATGTGCTTTATATTTCAAATTATTTGCATGAACCTTACTACATGACTCTCTTACCTCTGAAGATTTTTCTTCCTGTCACTTAGACCTATGTGCATTCATATCATACTGGTTTGCTAGGTGGAAAAGTAACGTCTTTAAAACTGACTTTCTGATTTGGGAGTTTTGCTTTGTAGATAGAAGGCAAATTAGTCAGGCTTTACATCAGGGATTCATGAATCAATTTGACCAGGCTTGTCTATGGTGGAGCTTAAGCTGCTTGTTAGCTACAGATGGAAGTGAGCTTTATTGGATGACATAGCATCTAAGAGCTTAAAAATCACCAGTTTATTATTATGGCTATAATAATAGAAGGTGGATTAATCTTGTCTTTGTTGATTCTGATCAGCCTTCAACTTGATTATTTGCCTAGGAAACATTATGCACAAGAGAGAGGGTCTTTGTGCTTTTTACTCTGGCTGTCATAAATGGCCTTGAGCATTTGGAAGTTGACTTTTAGGCCACTGCTTTACTTCTTTTTTTTGTCTTCAGAACATGGTCAAAAATCCTGAGTGATGGTACTGATTGCTTTTGCTTTATCCAATTTTTCTCCTGGAGTAAGTGAGCAAAGTACTTGATATTCTTCCTCAGGTCTTGCCTCTTGTCTCCTGGTTTTGGTCAACTAAAGATTCTTCCAGACGGTGAATAATCATAAGGAAAGACAATAAATGTTATTTAGAAAAAAAAGATATGAGCAGACTGAGGCTGAATGGGAGCAGTATGATTTCCTGTCCCTAATGATCTTCCAGCTATGCTCCACATGCTGGAAATATCTCATCATCCACAATATTCTTATCCTACTGTTGCTACCTTCCTGGTACTGAAATTAGCATAAGTTTTTTCCTGCAGTAGCTCTATTGACTAGCAACTAAATACAACTAAAGACATTTACTTACTTTATAATTTATCTGTGCAACTGGGCTGTCTAATAATTTGTTTCAAACTATGCATTATCATCTTTATTATAAAATGCAATATGGAGGAAAACTTGTACTGAAGAATTACTGAAGAATTTAGTGGGGCAGCTACTATTAACGTAAGTAGAAATCAAACAGATTGATCCTTTTAAAGTTTGTTGGCATATAAATACTTAAATATTCTAAATATTTTGTAAGAAAACAGGATACTTCCAATAAACTTTCATGTCAAAAACTTACCCTATGTGTTTACCTACTTCACCCGTAGGAGGTGAAAATAACTTCCTTTTCTATCAGTTTTATACTGCTGGCCAAAAAGTCTTCCTTTAATATAACAGAGCCTTAAGTTTTGCCATTCACTGAGAATTTTCAAACTTTTGTGATGAGTGAGGCAAGGTGCTTTAAGAAAACAAATATGTAATCATGCAGTTAAAGATGTAACACACACATTCACACGAGGATAGACTGATACCAGCCTGACTCTGACACTTCCCAGCTCAGTGTATTGGCTTTCCGGCCCAAGTAACATTCTTCAAACCATTTTTTTGGGTGAAGAATTGGTTTATGTGAATTAACATTTGTAGGAAGTGTGATTCAAATAAAGAAAGGAATAGTCTGAACTAAATTCAAGTGTTGCACAACTTTCCAAATAATGTGAGTTCCTTGTGCATCAAGTAGACTAAGGAACTTTTCCTACTTTGCTTTCAGAAAGCATTGACTTGACATCATCATGTTACTCTATATCTTTTTGTGCCCCTGAGGCAACTCCTCTGCTCTTTATCATAGCATGTAATTATTTGTCTTCCTCCCAGGTAAGTTTATCTACAGTTATCTGTATCTCCGGTCTGCAGGTTAAAGAAGTGACTTCGTTGAATTTCCGAGTCAATCTACAGTAGATCAGTATTTGAGCACTGTAGTTTAAAGACAGGGCAATAGTAACTTTGGAAGATTCTTATATGGCCTTACTTAACTACACTAGTTTTTTGTAGAAGGCAGACTTTTTGGTGAAACTTTTCTGAAGTAAAAAATATACTCCTAAAAATATCTGTGGAAACTAGATGCTCGGAATCATATAATCTTCCATTACTTTTTCAGTTCTGCCATTGTATCTATCCTGCCTTGAGGGAGCTGAGACCTTTACTGATAAGAAACTCGTGCTTGGTTCTCATAACTTAGCCCAGATGGATGGATATGAGTTCAATACAAGTTCATCAGCTGTGAACAGAATAAATAAGATGGGATTTTTTTCTCTGCTATAATACTGAGATTACATTTGAGCCTACAATTTCTTTATTAAAACAAAGTAGGAAAACAGGCAATTGCATGTATAAACCCAATCTACGGGGTCATAAAAAGATGACATTTTTATCATGTTTTTAACATAGTGTGAAACAAGCAGCAGATATTGGTCTCAGTGAACACAGCTCCATCTTTTTCTTAGCATCTGGACCTATAAATTTCTAAAGCAACAATGCTATAATGAAGACAAAGGTGCCTGCCAGCTGTTATGTTTTATGAAGATTATTTGTTGTCCTTGTGATTTTGGAAAGTTTCCAGTAAATATTCCAGCAAATTTGGACATAGAAATAGTCAGGTATGAGGCATATGACCATTATTGTGTCTGATGTGCTATAAAACATGAAGCAATGAGGAAACACAAAGGAGAAGATAAAAATAGAGCACCAAACATAAGGAAACAAATGTTAGTAGATATAAAGGACATTTGACTTTTAAAACATTTTTCACTAAAAATTAACAATTCTATGCATAAAAAAAAGCAATATTAAAGCTGTGATTTCAAACATTTAAAATCAGTAAATAGGCTGTTGAACTCCTCATCAATTGCATAGAGGTCCTTGGTGGCTTTATGAGAAACTGTCCTGCCTGAGAGGAGCTCAGGTGACTGTGAGGTGTGGAACTTGTGACAAAGATGAAAAGGTACTGATGGCATGTGTGAAATGGGTGGCAGCAAACAGCTCTAAAAGAGGAGTACGAGAACGACACTTTAAACTAGCAAGAAATTATTGTAAAATCATTAAGTCTGGAAGAAGAATTGACAACACATGACATTTCTATTTCATTTTGAGAGGCACTGCATAAAATTTAGCTTTGCTGTATTCGAGTGCTTGAGGACGTCCTGTTGTCACTATGAACTAATGAAGTACACTTTCTGTCGTCTGCTCAAATTTGCAGCAGGAACAGTCTCAGACTTTCCTATACAATGTCTTCTAGACATAAAAAAAAAATAACCAGGTGCAAGTAGATTTAGAAAACCATTGTTGTGGCCAGGAGGTTCATTTTAAGAGGAATGGTGTTTTGAACAAAATAGAGAACTAGCTGTTCTGATTTCTATTCAGAACCTTGACACAGTTTTCTTTTTTGATCACAGAGAAGACTTATATGGAGGCTGGATCATCTAAAGAAGATAGAGACCCTTGAAGTTTTTCACTTGAAATTTTATTTAATTTTTTTTAGTTAAATTTAACAAAAAATTTAGTTGTAAACCTATGAAATGAAAAAAAGAAAGGAAAATTCCAGCCACTCCTCCAAATGTGAATGGAACAAAGTCTCAGGTTTCTTTTTCAGTTTGTTTCAGTTTTGTGAGCTGGCATTAGATGTTTGGCTAGGGCCTCTAGGATCGGGTATAGAGCTATTGCAAAATTCAGGTTAGAATGTTCATGGCAAAATCAACTCTGCTATCTCAGCTCTTGATCTGTATAACTTTGTTTACTGTTGCAACGTTGTCCTGAGTTGACATTAACATGTTTGACCAGTCAACAAACAAATAACACAAATAGAGTGCTAACTTTGAAATGAAAACAACAAGGCTGTGATCCATAGTGAAGAGATTACAAGCTGCCAGGGTTACCAGAGGACTAAGGAAATATGTTCCGGTTCAGTACTTTTTTAGAGTTTTCCCTTTTCATACTAAGATAGTCATAAATGAACTAAACTAAAGTAAAATAACACGGACTGCTTTTGTAAAGGCATCATCAGATAGAAAAAAAATACAATGTCTCTATGTAGCAGCTGTGGGAGGACACAGTCCTAGACAGGAAGGCTTCAGAGGATATTGATGAAAAGAGAGCAAGACCATGAAATGGAAACAAAGAGATAAAGAGTCCTGGAGGCATTGATTTATGAGAAAGATCAAAAACGTAAAAGAAATCTATAGCTAATCAGTGACTGAGGATGAAAGACAGCAATGGATCTGGGCATGCTTTATAGTCATGCAGGGAAATGTTACGGGAATAATAGGGGGTTTGGGGATTGGTAGCCCAGTGATCTCATTCCAAGATGATCTGGTAAAAGAGCTCAGTAGACTGACTAATATTAGAAAGCAATGGAAATAATAAAGGCAGTGATTGAATACAGGTGACAGAGACAACACAATTATATTTTTAATTTCAAATTCAGTAGCGTATTAATGTTAAACCAGAGCTGGGACAAAGAGTTGGCCATGCTGACTGTTATAGTGACTGTCCTCAGCCTGCATCCCTTTTCTCTTTTTCCATTCTTATGTCTATCTCACAGAGCAAGGAAAATGTAAGGATCATGTATGCCTACGGTGCTAAGCAGCTTGTGAGGCAGGATAAATATAAAATATTAATTCAGCCTAAACTCAGTGCGTGGGGCTGTGGAAAGTATTGAACCTTGCTCACTCTTAGTAGTGACTGACTCATCTGGCCATTGTATGAGGACAAATGAATGACCTCTCACCATAGTGAGCCCAGACACACTGCCATCCAATTCTAAAAAAGCCTTCCTGTTGACCTGAAATGACATATATTCATATTTATATATGAATATATAAATGAAATGCTGAAGAACTTTTCTGGTGTGTGAATTGATGGAAAGGTTTTAATATCAGCCTCCAAAACTCCTGAGTTTATCATATGAATTACAGAGTTTGATTGGTACATCTGGAGGGGAAGAAAGCCAGGAGGGATGTGTTTAAGTTTTTCTCTTTTTGATGACATGTAAATCCCTGTATAATCTAGTGAAGAAAAAAAAGCACAGTATGTCTATGAATGGACCTATTTGCCAAAGAGAATCCTGGCTCCAGGATTCCTGGCACTTAAAAACCAATGAGTGGGATTTCATATATAAGGAAAGAGGGAAAAAGACATTATTTGAAGATTCAAAAAAATTTGATACTGCTTTCAACAAAGGTGGTTCAGATCATGTGTTCCTCTAAAGAAGCCCTATTCAGAAGCAAAGCTAACACCAGTGTTGCACTAAATGAGCCATGAAAGTCACATGAGAGCACCAAAAATGACCATTTCAATAAAAAATTATGTTTGTTTGGACTAAGAATGGCTTAGCCTTCATGAGCTCTCCAGTTCTCACTGTTAGGTTGACTTGTGAACGACCATCTTGCATAGACTTCTGTCTTTAGATAACTAAGATGTTTCTTGGTGATAAGTGTTTTTGGTAAGAATTTTTTTTGCCTTGGGAACCAAGTAAATAGGTAAGGGCTAATGGGCAGGGGTATGATTCAAAGTGACTTAAACAGGCTGGAGGAACGGACCAGCAGGAATGTTTCAAAATTCAACACCAAACGCCAAGTCCTGCACCTGGGAAGAAGATCCCTTGTAAAGACTGAGGAACAGGTCTGCTGAAAAGGAACTGAAGATCTTGGCGGACAGGAGCCTGAAAGTAAGCCATCTCTGTGCCCTGGCAGGAATGGCCAGCAGCATCTGGGGCTGCTTGGGAGAATAGCCAGCAGGGCAGGGGAAATGATTAACCCCCACTATTCAGCGCTCAGATGACACCTAGGCCCTGTGGGGAGGCTCTGGGTCCCCCAGGAGAAGACTGATAAACTCAAGTCATTCAGTGAAGGATCACCAAGATGCTCTGGTGGCCGGAGCACTTGCCCTGTGAGACGAAGCTGAGGGACTGGTGCTCTTGAGCCTGGAGAAGAGGTGGGTTTGGGGACACTCATCAGCTCTTCAAACCTACACGGTGGTCCCTGATAAAACTAAGCCATGATCCTCACTAGTAGTACATGGAGAGAGAACAAGCCATGACGGACATAACCTTAAAAAGATAGAGAAAAGTTTTCATTCTGAAGACAGCCAAGCAATGGCTGCTCAGAGGTGTCAAGTAGTCTCTGTCCTTGGAGGATTTCAAGACTCACCTGGACACAAACCTGAGCACCTGGTCTGACCTCAGAGCTGAGACTACTTTGAGCAGGACATTGGACCAGAAATGTCGCAAGGACCGTTCCTACCGGAATTACTCCAGGATTCTTACTCAATGAAACTGCCAGCTCTGTTGGGTGATTTTCCATGGGATCGAGGCAACTGTAATCTACTGAAGGCTTTAAATGAGAGTACTGCATTGAACTGAAATCAGAGAGGACTGAAGCTAAGAATTTTACTGGAGGACTAGGTTTAATACCCAAATCTGTTTAAATGTGTCAGAGACTTTGTAAATGCTTCAGTACCACCTACTTAAAGAAAAAATAAAAGGTGTAAGCCAGTTTCTGCTCACAGTTACAGTGACTTAAGTGCTTGCTTTTCCACATTTTTCCATATGCAAAGATGTGTACGTTCACTGATATCCCATAACACTAACAAATACAATAGAATGATTCAGTGCTCAACCACAGGAAAATGAATTGCACATGGAATTCATATTGTCCTCTTCTGGTTTACCTGTATAATGTTTTTGGTAAGAAAAAAAACCAAAAAAACAAAAACAAAACCAAAACCCAAACAAAAGGTTTTAGCAGAAAGAAAATAAAACACAAAAACTTTTTAATGGATTGAACCCCAGAAAAATATTAATTCCATTAGTTCAATTTATTATTTAATCAAGGAATGCAGAATTCGAGATATGCTACCAAAGCATTTTAAAAAGCAAGTTAATAATGCTCAAGTGACTGACAATACAGCAGCACTATCCTCAGGTTTGATTTTGAATCTAATTTATTTAATCCAAAAAGGCCAGCTATTCAGTAAGCAAGGTAGTCTCTTCTAGTTTAAGTAAAGATTTGGAGGTAAAGAAACTACATGCTACAGAAACTATACATGTTAACTTTTTTTGCTTGATTTGCCATTTAAAAATTATTTAAAATAGAAAGACATCAATTTTGTCCTGTAATTACTTTTGTCAAAGTTACCAATTTTATATCTAACCAACTGATTTCTTTTTCCTGGTTCTATTCTCTGTGGCAAAAATATTATATTTGAATGAAAGGCACTTCTGGTATACCTGGAAAATTTACTTTTAATATCTGTACACACTATCTATATTAATATACATTATTATTATAACAAAGTTTATAAAGTTTTTATAAACTGTATTAACTTGGAATGGATACATACTTTCATTTATGTCTGTTGTGCTGGGTCAAGAGTCTCCACACCACTAGTAAACATGGTTTAAAATTATCTTTTTTGTCTATTAATTTTCCTTTTACCTTGTGAATACTTCCTTTCTGTCTTCCTTCCTCCTTCTACCTTTTGGAAGTTCCCCAAGTTATCTCTATATTTGAACTGCACATTTCTTCTCTAATTATTTCTCTTCTAATTATTCTCTAACTGCCTGCTTCCTTCCCCTTCCTTGTTACAGATTTGTCTCCCTTTCATTCCAGTCTGTGACTTGACATTTGTTACTCTTAGGAGAGGACCTCATGGAATCTGTAACATCTTATGAGAGATAACAGCATGGAGGAGAAGCACATGACCTATTGAAAAGAGGAATGGAAAAAATTCAGTATGGGAGGGTGGCAGTCCTCACTGTCCCGTAAATATCAGGGGTCCAAGAGTGATAGAGGGAAGAGCTGTGCAATGAAACATCAGAAGCAAAGAGCAGCTGTTGTGGTGGCCATGTTCAAGATGAGGAGAAAGGCAATATCATATCATAACAAAAAAGGTTACATATATACATCTTTATGCACTATCACTGCGGTTATATTTCCTTTCTTTGTGTTTCTGCTCTCAGAGCTAGAAAATCTTTATTATTTCTTACAATGTATTTTGCTATCAGCATTGATCTCTTTTAAAACACTCTGTCTCAATTAACAACTGTATGCTTTCACCACAGGCTGCATAATTAAGAAACTAATGTGACTATCCTAAAGTAATGAGAAATGTGCAAATTAAATTGGCTGTGGAAGATGTTAAAAATTTCTAATTGGGGAATGCATCCCCTTGGAATATGAAATCATAGAAGTACACAAATCAGAGTACTGCTTAACTTTCATTCTAAGGACAAGACTGTAATTCTTTGCAAGTTACACACAAAAACCAGGTATCAAACTATCTTCAGAAGTCACACTAGAACTGTGATTCTGGAATTATATTCAAATACAAGAGTGTATATGTTTTATCAGAAGAGTTTTATATACATATAGTATTATTACAGCAGAAGAGTAATCTCCTGGACTGTAAAATGTCAAAAGGTATCACTTCTCTGAGATTGATATTAATTTTGTACCATATTAAAGACGGCGAGATCTATTTTTTAAGGTTGGGTAGTTTCCCAACTATGTGCCTTGGGATTTAAAAAAAAAAATTCATCAAGCAATTAAGGATAATGTGAATAAATGTCACAAATAATGAAGATATTTTGACAGCAAAATATAAAAATTTAGTAATATTTATCCAGAATAGGAAGAACTGACTTTTTTTCTAGGGAGTGAAAAGAAAAAGATACTTTTCATGAGGACTTAAAGTACTTATATGAAACACACAAAATATTACAGAAATACTGTATGCTTTGTGTTGAAAACATTGAAATAAACCAAGTTAGGCAAACACAGGTTTTATTGCTCTGCATAAATCACCATGTGTCATTTGTCTCAGACTGGTGGTTTCTAAAACAGTGACCTGCTGTAATTTTAAAACACAATGTGTCTTCTTCCAAGTTTGATATTAAGGCAAAAAGATTTGAATCCTTGTGCCAGTTTAATAGAATAGGTGGTCATGCCCTACTGCCATGGGTGTAAAATAAACCCTTATGACTGATGGTGTTGTATTAGCCCAGCTCCCCAGGAGAATTGGGGACCATGCTTCAACAAAAATAGAATAATGAAAAGCCCATATCTGAAAGAAAGAAAGAAATACTGTCCAATACAGCTACACTGTTAAGGCCATATGATACTGAAATTTCTCAACAGGAACATAATTTGGTTTTAAAAGAGGATGACATGAGTGGGTGTGGGATAACAAGCCATGAAGATAAAGCTTTTTAAACATAAAATGCTCAGAATAATGAGAAAGTTACAGCTCAGAATGGAGAAACACAATATAGCTCCACAGGGACATTTTCTAACAACTGCCCTGCTCAGGAGACCTTAATCATATATGCTGTTCAGCTCTTGTTTTTAAGATCTCTAACAGTCATCTTTTCCTTTTTTTTTTGTTCATTAATATTCTATGAACATCTTTAAAGAAGAGAAAGATGAGACATCAGTGTGTACCGTCATACACAAATTATCCCAGACTCTCAATAGCTTCTTCAATTTCAGTTGTTTGTGCATGGGATTCTGATATTCTGACCAGGGCTACTGCTGATGTGATGGTCCAAAATATCTCAGTTTCCCTTTCTTTCCCTATGTTTCTTCCCTCAAAGTCATCAGGGATAACACAGACCTTTGACAATGCAGGGGAGGAAGGGACAGCTCCTGTCCTGAATAAGAGATTTTGGTAGAGCCACTCCAGTGATGATCCACCCTAATAAAAAGTGGGCAAAGAGTAAGAAAAGACACATTTGTTGTGTGACTCAACACACACTTTACTAAAATGAAAATTACTCCTTAAAATTGTAATCCTGACACATTTCAGAGTATTGTGTAGGCACAGACATTTTAATTAGAATTTTGTGATCCCAAAAGGAAAAATTCTCCATGAGATGAAGGAGTACTTCAAAACTGCTTTTAGAGTTTGAATTGTTTTCTTGAAGTTAGATGCTAACATTCGCACTGTGGTCTCTGAAGTGCCATAATATATGTCTTCGTTTGTAAAATCACATGCCATTTCCCAGATAAAGTGCTACTATACTTGCAACTCTGCTAGATGATCTTGTAATCATGTAATTTATTTTTCTTAGTTCCTTTTTTCCCCACTTTTTAGGCTGGTGCTATCTTTCATTATTCAAAGTATATTTGATATTGAACCACATTTTTGTGATTTATATTGATCACACTTTTATGCAATCAACCTTTTGTTCCCATGCCTCTGTTTCAGTGACTGCCAGTGTGTACATTTATTACACAGTTAGCAGAAAATATTTCTCTTTAGGAGTAAACCTCTATCTGATTTGTAATCTACTAATATACAATTTGATAACTCTTTTTTGTATATTTCAAAGACTGAATATACTTTCTAGACTGAAAATATTAAATGCTACTTTCTCCAAGTACTCAATAAGTATTATTAACCATTTAATGAATGGAAAGTATTTTGAAATACATCCTTAGCATGATATTTCTAATTAGAGGAATTTAAATAAGTGAAAATGCATTTTTGTGTTTGCAAGTTAAAATATGTTTGTTTCCAATTGCAAAAAATTAATTAATATTGTCATTTGATTCTCAATAATGATCAAATATTTGTGCTGAATCATGAAGATCCTTATCCAAAGAAAATATACCAAATGTAACATAATGAATATGAGACTAAGGAATGAAGGCAGAAGGATAGTAAAGTAAAAGTAGAGGACTTGCCTGCATAACAGGATCATATTTTATCACAACTATGCTAATGTTTGGAAGGATAGATCCAAGTCAGAATTATTTATTATGCTGTCTAGATAAATAGATACAACATATCTAAGTTGATAAATGACGGATAAGATTCTTGCAGACATCACAGAAGAATAGGCTGATTAGAAGGGATTTAAAGGAAAAGGTATCTATGCCCTGTAGGCATTTTTAGAATGATGTAAAAGGAGATCATAAGGGAAAGAAAGGGTCATGAGAGAAATGAAAAGAACTTGAGGGTAGAATACCCACCTTGAAGCTATTGAGGTACCTTCAGAGCGTGCAAACAGAAACACCACTACATTCTGCACCCGAAGGCTTGGCTACTAATATGGACCGTGTACACATGTGCATAATCCCAATGGCAGTGGAAAAGAGCACAAGCCCTGGGAATTGCAAAGAGGAATTAGAACTGAAGGAGTAACAATAAATATAGAGACAAACACTTGTAGATTTTCAATCTGTATGACAAAAACAGAAACAGAAATTGTGCTAAGACACAGCATTATTTAATTTTGAAAGCTGTGTCAAGGAAAATAGCTCCCGGAGAAGACACAGTTTATTTCTAAACCTATTGCTGTCTGTAGTTAAAATGTGCTGTCATATAGATACTCTGTACAACTCTATGTAGTGACTTGGAGCTGTGCTTCACTTTCAGACTGATAATTGAATTTTTTCACAGGAATGGTTTACTGGGAATGGAATAAAATTGTCCCCGAAGAACAGGCGTGAACAAGTGAATGCCTATAGGATGAAGAGGAAATAGTGCCTGAAATAATGCTTGATTTGAGCATTCTTATTCAAAAGCAAAACATTACAAAAATACACAAATCTTGCAATGTAGTTATTCTGGTTATGTATGAATAGTTCTCAGCGTACAGAATCTTTACAACTGTAATATTTAGTTTCAAATAATTTAGTTTCATTATTTTACAGGAGAACAGTAACCTAAAAAGTACTCAAAGAAAAGATGTTATCTAGGGTACTGCTATTTCTTAAAAAATAAGGGTCACAGTCCTGTGTTCTTTCGGGTCAATAACCTGAGCTTGTGAACACAAACAGGCATTTTCATACCCATCTGGACCCTGCAACCAACCCTGCTTTGCTGCTATAATGAGGATGAAGTTATTCACCTACTCAGTGAACCCCAGGTGTGCAGTGAATGCCTGGTCTCTGTACCAGCCCTCCTGTGCACCTGACCCAAAACCTTAGGTCCAGAAAGTAAGATCTATTAATTGAAACAACACTGTTAAAGAATTCAAGAGCAAATTTTTATTTTTTCAAAAGCCCCAAAATTCTATTTCCTCTTTAAGTCCAATTCTGGGCCATAACATGTCACAGGGACTGAGCAATTTACTGAGCACTTAATTATTGAGTACAAATTTTCTCAAGTGTCTCGATAATGAGTTCAGTAAAAACAAGTAAAGGACTATCCAGAAAGAAGTTCAATTTAGGCTGATTTTTATGAATTTAATATCGGTGTCTTTGCCAATTTGCATGTGGGTAATTCCTGTCTTTATTGCTTTTGCAATTCAACTGGAAAAAGATAGGTTTCTTTTTTCACCTTTGAACTTCTCTATTTTGTTGCCACATGTCATTGATCTGTTGCTGCATTTTGACTCCAAAATGATCTTTTATTTTTTGTGGCCTCATTTAACTTAGTTCTCATTAAATAAGGGACCCATCCTTCATCTTCAATTCACATCTGTACTTTTATTTTATTCACAATTATGTTCTTTACTTATTCAGGCTATTTGCTCTTAAGAGTAAATTTGCAAAAATAACGTCATTCTAAAGCACTTTCAGATGAAGCAGGAATTAATGTTCTATAGCAGATTTCTAGGCACTGTGCTAGGCAATCTCTTGCCTCTTTTTAACCAATGCTATAGGGCTTAGAGAAAGATTCTAGAAAGTTTTTTTTTTTTTTTTTTACATAATATATGTAATTTTCTCAGGTAGGTGTTTTCTCCAGATCTCACAGAGACTCGTTTGAGCCTAAAAACACACAGCCTCAAGACTTTTCATAATGTTTATAAGTAGCAATGGTAATACTTACAGCAGATCTTGGGTTTTATTCCCTTTTTATTGTATGACACAAAATATAATGCCAATCTGGTAATCTCAGGATTGTTCTCACAATATTACATCTCATGGAACCACTCACAAGTCTCCTAAGTGGATATAAAAACATCAGAGCCATGCTGGTCTATGTCCATTCTTCTTTTTTTTTTTAACTTTGCACTGGTAGGCACGTGGTAATAAAGGTGAGTGGCAAAGAAGAACTTCCCTTTAGACAGTTTAATTTTGGATCAAAATTGAAGTGCTTTAGTTTAAGTGTCTAATATCCACTAAGCTAAATTATAAATTCTACTAAATTCTGTGTATTGGATGAAGTATCAGAAGCAAATTCCATTTGACTTAGAATACAAAATATATGTTTCTAGCTTCATAGAAATAGGACTCCTCTGTAATGTGTATTATTGGGAATTATTTTAGACTTGATGTCAAATAGGCTCACCTAACTTTCAAAAAGCCTTACAGTTTTCATTCTGCATCAGGAGATAAAGCTTGAACAGTGAAAGGGGCAGGCAGAGAGGAAAGTGCATTAGTTGAACATGCCAAAGGGTAACCAACAGAGAGAGAAACCACTCATCCTTTAAAATTAAATCTCACTCCGTGTGTGCTGTGTATTCTATATTCGGTGCTGCTCTTTTTACTGTTATTGAAGTTCTTTTCCAGTTCAGAGCCAACAGCTATAAGTATAACTGATCTGGATTCATTTACACCGTATTTTGTAACATTTATTTTGACAAGTAAGATTTTTATTAAAATTATCCATTTCAGCATATAATTATCAGCCATAACTTTCTCCTGCAATATTACAAGCAATTTCAAATAAACTATCTGCCTGAGAAATAAATAGAATTTAAGTTCTATATAAGCATAATATAAGCTCCACATCTGTAAAAATTAGAGATCAATACTTCTGAGGCTGTGGAGTGCTCTAGTTGTATGAAAATGATGTGAATTAAGTTACTGCCAGGACTGACGTATTAAAATGCATTATTTATTATTTTGTCTCAATCTCATTGAAATCTTTGTCTTGTTCTGATGTGTAAGTTGAATTCTCCTCATTTCCCCCCAATTACTAACTGACACAGCCGACAGAATTGCTCTCAGGAGACTCTAAGGCAAAACTTCATATGCTTCAGTAGACACGGTAAATTTCTAGCAGTGTTAATGTATTTTTTTAAGAACTTCAGTTTCTGAACTGATCTCTTTTATGCTTGAGATATACTCTTTCTACATGTGTGTAGTCATAAAAGGCATGAATATGAAACCAAAGTATGTGTGCTGGTAGGTAGCATTTTTGATATGAAGATGTGATTGGAGTTTAAATGTGAGATACTATGATGTGTCCATAGTTCTTCAATTTTGGGTATTTTCTGAGGCCTTGAGACCTGTATTAATATAAATTCCACAATATATGGACCGGGAAGTATCAGAGCTAAAGGTCATGAAGAAATGAAAGTTCATAATGTTCTGTTTCTATGCCGTGTTCTGCCCTGCCACGCTGTGCTGGATGCACTACTCTGTTTTGGATGCTGTCTCTTGCTAATGCTGGTAGATAAACATGCTGTCCTTACACACTATCTCAGCACCAGGGATGTCTAGAGGAACGAGCTCTAAATTTAGTACAGGAGATTATTGAAAGCAGCTGATGGACTGGACTAGTATTTCTTATGTTAGAATAATATTTGGCAGAGCATACATCTATGGCTTCACCAAACTGAGTCTTACCTTAGGACACGGTAGTGTTGCAACAGCTTTGAACTCCAGGTTCTGACTGTTGGGTGTGTATGAATGCTAAGTCATAAAATAACACTAGTCCAGACTTCATGTGTTTTGTCTGATTTTTTCAAAATTATGAGCTGTGACTGATCAGTAATACTAGGAAAGAATTCTGTAAGGCATGATTGAAAAATAAAAACAGTGTAAAATCAAGTTTTACTTCCTGTTCACAATAAAAATGGAGTAAATATGTACAGAGAGAAGAAGAAACCTATAATTCAAAGGTAAAAATTGTTTTCTTCCTGAAACAAAACAGGAAGCTCTTTGGAGCAGATTTGGAGTAAATTTTTTTATAGAAGAAAATCCTAAGTTTTCAGAAGCAAAACGAAAGTTTTTACACAGTCAGTGATTTATTTTTTCCTTTTTTCTTTTTTCTTTTTTTTTTTTTTCAGGAAGTGAATCTAATGAATGAATGATTACCAGAAGTAATGAAACTTCTGGTCAGACCCATGAGCATGACCAGATTCCTCCTGTGTGAAAGACCTTTAACCCAGGATTGGAGAGCTAAGGTTAGATATTGAAGGCCCAGTTCAAGTATTGGATTCAAGAAAGACAGCTGATTGCAATGAAAGTATTGGATTCAAGAAAGACAGCTGATTGCAATGAATTCAAGGTCACATGTACAGATCAAAATCCACGCCAGAGCCTGAGGATTACTTATGCCACATGGCTATGCAAAAACCTATTTCTCCTGAAGTGGGACAGATTTATCAATACTGCTGGCTGAACTGACTCTGTGTGTTTTGTCATGCTCCAAACCATGTTTCAGCATTTCTTAGCACCAGAGAAAATTAGGGCAGGGAACATGCTAAAAACAAACCAGTGTAAGATGATGACAGTGACTTGTTTCTTTTGCTAGTGCTGATGTAGCCTTCATGTCCCACATTCCACTCTTCCCTTCATTTTCAGGGTTATAATTTTCAGAAGTTCAGCAAAATGTAAATATTTCCGCTCAATAGAAAAGGTCATGAGAGGATCAGCTCAACCTTTCAGTACAATCACTCTGAATCCCCGAGTACAAAGGCACTGGCAACAAAGCATCTGAAGCAGGTGAGAAGAATTGTTATGCTCATTTTAACCAGGTCAGTACTGAGAAAGGTCTTAGCTTAGTTTTTGATAGCAGTTATAGAGAAATCTGTGGCAAGTCATCAAACGTCCACATGACTCGCCTCTCTCCTTTGTTTAGTGGGCTTACCATGATGCTTTAAATAGCAGAGAAAACCCCAAGGTGTTTCTCCTTTCCTGATTTGCAGTGATGGTTACTCAGGCACTTGGCTAAAATGGATGCTGCCTCTCTGATGCTTCCCATTCCAGAGCTTGCCTGTTGGGGCAGGGAACCTCTACAGATGGCTACCCTACAGCACTAGGATGCATATGCTGTTTTCTTCTCTGGGTATCAGTGTCTTCGTAACCAAGCACTCAGGACTGAAAGCACTTTAAGTTTTAGGCTTATGAGGCTTGTAAGGTTTAAAGTGATGCTTGAGTTACAAGTTTTGACCTTTTGTATCTATATGTAAAGTTATATAATAATTATATTTTACTAAGCTTTTATATATAATTAACTTTTTAAATATAATAAGTTACAAGGTTTAAGCTGATGCTACTGCTGATGTTACTGCTCTTCCTCATAGTGAGACAATGTTTTCTAATTAGGCTTTAGGTACTACTTCTAGAGATATGGCCACATCTGAAGCTGCTTTTTAAAACTGGGTATCAAAATATATTCAAATTATTGAACCACATGTGTATTTTGGCTGCACAACTTTTTAAATATTTCCTTACTACTAACTATTCTTGTCTGTGAAGATGTTTTCTCAGACTTTTTTTCCTTCTGAGAGGAATTTGTTTGGATAATTTTCACACATTCAGCAAGTTGCACAAATTTCAGGTTTTAAATTTCTCAATACACTTGATAGCAACAGCTCTGAAAATATCTCTTTGATTCTATTTTTCTTCCCAACTAGTTATTACAGATGCTAGATAACATTGCAATTGCCAACAAAACTTAGAGAAAATTCAAAATAATCAGATAATGTCCTCAAGATTTTTCATTTAATTAGTCCTTCAGAATTTGAGCTATACGGGTTCATAATCAACCAGAATAAAGACAACATTTTTATGTAGCTTTTTCTTTTCTTTTCTTTGTTTCAGTACATATTGTGGAAAAAAAATTAAAAGAAGGCAAAATGACGCTGTTCAACTTTTCATGGAGTTTTATGAATTCTTTTGGTGTAGGACGAGTCAGATGAGCTACATCTTTCGCAGTTTAAAGGCATATCACTCTCCGTAGACAGTAACAGCACAGAGTGATACAATGCTTTGTAATCCTTAGAAGAAAACCTGTCATCTTGTACTATAGCAAAGCATATTATTAAGAATCATTTAATCTACAAATCACTGATACAATGACACAGAATAAGATTGTAGCATTTTACCTGCACTTCTACAAGTCATGGCTGAATTGTCAGTTCTTTTAAGATGGATAAGATTTTGGTGGGATTGTTATAACTGTACATCATGATAAGAAAGTAATCCCTATCACGTAATTCCCATAAAGGTACAAGACCCTTTTACACAACTGTTTGGGAAACTTTTTTGTAAGGTACAAGACATGAAAAGGCATCAACTCAGCGGGGGAGCCCATGCACTCAATTTTTGAAACAGAATAGCTGAATGAGATTGGGACAGGAAATGTCTTCCCCATCCAGCAACATGATGTTACAGACAGCTATGAGATATTCCTTCCACCTTCCTGTTTCCTTTTCTCTCAGGATCATGGAACTATTTATACATCCATATCTATATATCTGTATATCTGTCTATACATAATCCATCTTCCACTAGCATCTTGTCACAGTGCTCAGCACTCAATAGGACAAATTGATTTTCGTAACGAAAACAAAATGAAGGTTCCTCATAAGTAGCATCCAGAATTTATTCATAGTTTTAAAACATGCACTTTCCTTAAACCCCATGTAATTCATATTTCTGACAAGAAAAATTGTTTTGCAGTAAATGTCTCAAAGGAAATTCTGTCATTTCTCACTACACAGCCAACTGTACACAGAACAGCTAAAGAAGACAAGATAATTCATTAGTATTCTAGTGACCTTCTAGAGAGACTGCACAGGAATCCTGAAGGTTAATTTAGAGTTAAACTAATTAAGATAGCACATAATTAATACACAAAAGAATTAAGACAGAATATTTTCAGTGATGCCCAGTGACAGGAAAAGGGGCAGTGGGCACAAATTGAGACACAGGAACTTCTGTCTGAATATGACAAAAAACATCTTTATTTTGAGGTTGAAAGAGCTGCCAAAAGAAGTTGTAAAGTCTCCCTTTCTGGAGTTATTCAAAACCTGTCTGGACATGATCCTGTGCAAATTACTTTAACACAGAGGTTGGACCAAATGATCTCCATAAGTCCCTTCCAGCACTAGCCATTCTGCAATTCTGTGACTCTGTGATAAGATACAAGGTCAGACTGTGGTCTTTCCAGAGCTCTTCTGTTGGAACAAAACACTAGTTCTTAATTTTGTTCTTTAAAAAAAACAAGTACTTATCTGTGTCACAATATATACAAAATATTTGGGAGAGCAAAGAATAATGAATTTCTAATGCACTTTTATTCCTGCTGAGTTATGTCATTCAATTATCAATCTTTTTATTTTTCTATTTTTTTCAGGCATCTTTTCCTTAATCATAAATAAATGAAAAGGTGTAAATGATGCATTAGTCCAGTGGTGGGGCAGGGGAATTAGGGAAAAAACATGAGAAATGGTATTCAGATGGAAAGAAGGTATTCAGGTCAGAAAAGTGGTAAAATAGGAAGGACACCCATTGTTTATATATATATTTGAATGCCATTCTCATTTGAGTACTTGCATCTTTCCATTAAATGAAATGACATCTTAACTGAACCCATTACATTCTATGCAGGAGAGCAAAAATGGTAAAATACTGAATTTGAATCTAAAAGCAGAAAGCACAGCTCAGATGTGTTTGATTAATTTTTGCCTTACAAATATTGGGAGTCTCCAGGGATTGCTATTGACTGTCTAGGCCTATCAGGTCACATGGTGTCTCCTTTTCCTTTCGGCCATAAGTAATAATTGCTTTTTTCCATGGCTGTGGCCCTATAACAACCATTGATCACTTCATAGCTTTTAAGGCCAGAAGAGAACACTGCATTCATTTAGTCTGACCTGTAAAGTGACATAGGCAGCAGCACCTCACCCAATGACATCCACATGAAGTCCAGTAATTTATGGTTTAATACAGTACATCTCTGGAAAGAAACCCATATTGATTTTAAAATGTTGTACGATGGACAGAAAATCTACTTTCCTTCACAAAATGACCCAGTGGCTATTTTCTCTCACTGGTAGAAACGTGTCTCATATTTCCACTTTGAATGTGCCTATCTATAAACTGTAGGCAGTGAGTTTTGTTGTAGTTATAAATAACATGGCATCCATTAGCTCTCTCCTACTGCATACTCCTCGCTTATTATTATGTTATAGGTCAGTCTCTTTACTTTCTCCCTATGGATAGATTGCCTTCTCAAGTACTTCCCTGTGAGGGGGGCTTTGAGCTCCATGATTCATTCTGAGTAACAGCTAGAAGTCAGCTTTTCAGACTACTACTTGAATCTGGGAGCTAGAAACAGGTCATGTATAGAGACATCTTGAATCTTATTGAGCACGTAGCTGCACACGTACAAATGATTTAAATTAATATCTGTTCTAAAGATCTTATGGAGATGATGGTGGACCTTGCAAATATATGTCTTAATATGGAAACAGCCCCTGCAGATTGGCAAATGGGATAGCACTTACAGGTGGCTGTGCATGAAGAATATAAGCTATATTAAAGTTATATAGTCTGAAGGGGCTTCCTTACCAGTCTGAACTGCCTAACGCATTGCAGAAACAGAGGTTTCTAGGAGGAAAGAGGTAAGAGAGTGCCAAAATACGTTTCCTTACATAATATCTACTGCACTGGCAATATCTGTATGTAACATCGTTAGAAATGCAAAATATATATGTTTTATTTAGTAAACATGTTAAAATGTGGTTTGTTTGTGGGTTTGTTTGTTTGTTTGTGTTTTTCGGGGGGTTTTTTTATCATTAAGTGCTACAAATTAGGTCTGAGCTTGAAATATTCTTAGGAACTCCTAAGACAAAAGCACTGGCAAATTTTCTGTCCTTTTATGCTCCTCAAATGTATTGTAGAAGTCCTATTTCACAAGGGCAAATGAAGTATTCTAGATTCTGAACATTCTTTTTCTGAACAAATTTTTCTCTCTTCTTTCAGAATAACCCAGTTCCCAGTATAATCAGCTCTTCTCCAGCATCTCAAAACCTAATGAGCCATGTTGGATTTTCTGGACTGTTCTCATGGCATAACCTAGTTTCCACAAAAGGCAATGGAAGATTTATCAATTGTTCTAATGGAAGATTAAATGGCAAACTTGACAAAAAAAATTGAACCATAACTAGCCAGCTTTTGTGTCAATGCTAAATTTGCCAAGCTGAGCTGTACTGAGTAGCCAACATAAAGTGTCAGGATACCTGATACTGCAACTACCTTCCTGTCTGTCAGAAGCCCTTCTTTTTTGACAGCAATGCCATGTTTTTGTCACCTGAAACCTATTTAATTTTCTCTAAGAGCTCATGGTGTTCAAACATTGACGAAAACAGTTCTGTGTTTACAATGGACATCATAAATTTTAGGATTTGTTTAATCTTATTTTTGCAGTATAAAATCTTCCAATCTGTGCAGTAATGCATGTAAACTTCTAGTCCATGGATGAAGGTGGAAAACCATGTGACTGACCTTATACCCTTCTACAGCACAGTGAATGGATCTGTGGACAATGATAGAGCAGTGCATATCATTAGCATGGGTTTTAGCAAGGCTTTTGACTGTCTCTCACAATGTTATCGTATACAAGTAAGGACATTATGGAATGGAAAACTTTAGGGATAGAAAGATGACTGGAGGGTTAGCCTGAGAGGCTGAAATTTAATCGGTCACACTCTACATGAAGGCTAGTAACAAGTGATCATCACAGGGTCTAAATGGGGACCCCTTCTCCTCAACACTTTTATCTGTGACCTAGAAGAGGCAATTATTATCCCTGACTCCCACAAGTCCCGGAGAGGCATCAATAACTTGGAGAGGGCACAGGAAGGGCAACAAAGATGCTCAGTGAGCTGGAGCACTTGTCCTCTGAGGAGAGGTTGAGGGAGTTCAGCAGAAGAAGAGGCAGCCTTGGGGAGACTGAACAGCATCCCACTGTTAGCTGCTGGTGGTCACTGAGAAAGCAGAGCTGGCCTTCACAGTTGTCAGCAATGGAGGGGAGATGGGTAGTGGGCATAGCTTGAAAGATATAAGATATATACAGACTAGATATAAATAAACACAGTGGAATAGGTTGTGTGGAAAGGTTGTGCTGTCTCCACCCTTGGAGGTTTCCCAGGTCCAGCTGGGTAAAGTCTTGGAAAACAATGAGTTGGACTGGAGACATTCTGAGGACTCTCCTGCCCTTGATCCTATGACTTTAACACTTCATAATATCTAATTGCCCAACAGGGTGCCTAAACTGCTATGGAAGGAGCCTTTCTTGGGTTAAGATGCCTGATTTTTAAGGTGCCAGTGTTAAACAGGAATATCATCCTATCAGGGAATATAGATGGTGCTAATAAACTGAGTCATAATGTTAATCATAGAAAAGGACTCTTAAATGACAAGCCACATCTCACCCCTGTAGCAGCGACCAAAGGTCTTTTCCCCTGGAGAAGCCATTTTCTGCAAATTCCTATCATAAGTATTTAGATATTTTCTCCCTTCACCCACACATTCACACACACACTAACCATGCAGCTGCATTCCAACTACTTTCTGAACTGTATTTATGCCAATTTTACTCATCTCAAGGAGCAGAAGGTTACCCTAAGTCCCTGTTTATGCTTGGGAATGTGAGATCCAGAAGGACATTGCTGTCCTGCTTTCTATAGACACTGGACTTCATGCTTTTCAGCTTGTCTTCCTTGAAAATTTTCCTCCTGAATCTGATTATAATCAGATGGAATAGGTAAGGACCATGGTGCTACTGGTCATGCTTTATTCCAGCCATGCCTTTTTCTCTAGTGCAAAAATGTTTGCTTCCAAAGCAGTATTTGGCTTCAGGTCCAGTGCTCTATTAGATGTCTCTGATGAGCATTTGGCTTTTAGCTGCTTACAACTATGGTTTATTAGTTAATTAATACAAGAATAACTAAATTACAAATGCAATGGCCTTTGGTACCAGGAAAGAAAAGTGTCTTAAGCAACAGCAAATCAATAATAATTTAAAGATATGTAAAGTTATTGTCTGGAGTACAGATGTGAGATGATGGGATGAACACAAGGGGATCTGATAGTCTGAAGGGTAAACTTGATAGACTAGAATAAATTATATATGACTAATTATTAGATTACTATTTTCCTATCTCTATTAAAATGTAGGATAAAGGGACATAAAATAGAATTAGCCTTGAAGGTCTCTGTAGAGAGGCTGGCAGGAGTCAGCAGGAGCAGACATGCAGATCTGCTGCCTGATCTTCTTTACACTCTGAAATAAGCAGGGGGAGCCTGAAGAGCAGGAGATGTCTACGAACAATATAAAAAACTTTAAAGAAAAGGTATGGACCTTTTAATCATATGAATACAAAAATATTATATGTGTCTTAAGCCTCTTATCTCCATCCAATTCTTCATCAATTATAAAATTAGTGAATTCAATTTGTAAATAATCAGTAATTCTTTCATTTACATGATTCTAGTTTGCATAGATTAACAAATTTACACAGCTTTGAAGAACTCTGTCCTTTCTTGTTTTTAACCTCCCAGTCATGCCATCTGGTTCTGTGCAATGGCTGCTGAAATCGTTCATTTCTTTTTTAAGGTGACCTTGGGTTGACTTCACATTTCACATAACTGATTAAACTTAGTGGCAATTATTTTCAGATATTTTAACATACTCTCAATCCTTTCTCATGTACTTGCCAGAAATCTAATTTTAAAATAAATTTGCACATGTAACATTTTTGCTGTTTGCTTTAAGTGAATCATTATACTGGTACCACTGTGAAGACACCTTCAGTGTGTCCAAAATCAGTGTAAAGACCTGCCAGCAAATGTATTCAAGACAGTAATTTGGGCATCATCTTTCAAATGTACAGACAATGATGAAACAAGTGCCAGAACACATTCTTTAGAATTAGGCCTGTAGTAATACATATGTTCCAATAGAAAAATGTCTTGGGTGCTATAATGTGTAAAGCATCATCCTGGTCATTTATTCTGCGTAGGAAATTTCTTGAATCTTTCCCATATGCTGAGGCAATCCCAATTCGGCAGGCCTGTTGAATTACCTAATAAAATTCAAATGTCATTCAGGCATTTTGTTTCAATGATTTGATTTTGTATTGTCATTTATACTCAGAAGTTATTATAAATTAATTAAAAGACCATCTGAAACCCCTCAGGTAATTTTCAAACACAATGAGAATTTCCCTTGTACTGATACTGCTGTCCTGTCAGTCTGTGAAGATATTTTAATCAGTTACATTAATTTTTCTCCATTGAAATGGAAGGGGGAAATATATGATTATGGTCTGTTCCTGCTGTCAGCAACGCATAAATCTACTGGCATAAGTAGGATGCACAGGGTGTAAGTCAATGGCACAAATCCAGTATATTATTTCACTTGAAGTATAGCAGGCTACAACAAAGCAAAAACGCATTCTGTGTAGGCTGTCATGTGTAAGAAAGCCAAGATGCAGAAAGATTTATTTAACACCTTTGGCAGTTAATATACATATGTGTTATGATAGCTCATGGAAGCAGTTGGCAACAGTACCCTCTAAAATAGCAGTTCAGCCGAGATGCTCAAGGATACAGGAAACCCACGGGTGACAAAGGATGTCTGTCTGAAAGCTGCTTCTTTCTCCACATCTCTCTGTTAGTCTGACTGCTTGAGGTTCTCCGCATGTAACACAGTTCATGATCTGTCATACTGCTGGATGGAGTGCCAGAGGATTCATCTCCCTCTCAAGTTGTCTTTTTTATGGTTTTGTGCAAGTGAGACACACACCACTTCTCCTTTTCTGGGTAATTTTGGTTGTAGATGCCCAATACCTTCGGCTTAATGAAAATACAGTTTATGGGAAGGGTCTTTTACTGCTTTGCTGCTCATGCTGACTTCTCTATTAACAGTTAGCCATTGCAAGAGGTGGGTGAGCCTTATTTTAATTTAATTTTACCAGCATGGAGTCAAGGCTCTAACTCTTCAATTGTGTTTTTTTAAGATGTTACTGTCTTCCTGTAGGTATTGGCTTACTGCTAGCTGATAAGAAAAGTGAAAGGGCATTGTCCCCTGAGCTGCCACAGTTCACAACCTGTGACACTCACATAAAAGCCATGGATTTCTGTCTAGAATGATATGCTGAGCCCCAGGGTGTCATGATCAAGAAGTTAATATACATTCACTTCTACTACTAAGGAAGAAAAAGTCTGGAGCAAATAAAAAAAGATGAGCATTTCTCAAAATGTGTCACCAGAAAGCAGAAGACTTTACTAATCACAGCCATTTGAACTTTTCCTTCTGATACTATTCCATTTTCTATAGGTTTGGCCAGAGGAATCAGTTTTTTTAGGAGTGGTTCTTCTGGAATGGAGAATGACAAGGAACTTATAGCTAGGTTGCAAGCTAAGCTGGAAAGAAGTAGACTCATTAGAGTCTAATGAGACTCATCAGAGCTAGTGTGTAGTTTGGTGGAGCTTTTCATATCTTTGCAGATAGTTATGTTTCTTTAAGTATTCCAAATAAATTCTAATATTTATTGTTGAATCCTGATTCCCTGCCATGGGTGTTGGAATTTATAATCTTGGTAAGCGAGATAAAAGTAAAGCAAAAAAAAGACAAAAAGATCTCAGTTTCCTTATATGTTTTGCAGTTTTGTATTCTTATCTTCAAAATATTTTTTTTGGGCAGCAATCCCAATATTTCCTGTTACCCGCACTAAAATGTAAATGGTGGTGTTAATGGGCTACTCTGTAGAAGGGTCAGTACTGCCTTAGGCTTTTTTATCTTTTTTTTCCTGTTATCGTACTGAAACTGCAGAAGCTGAGCAGGCAGTCAAGGAGAGTAGAAGAGAAGTAGGCTCACTTTCTAAAAGGTGATCACATCAACTAACACAATCATGTTTGAAGGAAGAGTGATTGCACCTCAGGTTCTAGGCTCTCTTATCATCTTTAAGATAGGCTTAAGTATTTCTAAGGTTAAAGTATCACAGATAGCAAGCCATTTCAGGACAGTTCCTGAGGCTTAGTTCCATGCTCACTCAGAATTAAAAATACTGTACTGCATACTGGACATCAGAGTCACATCATTTTTGCTTTAATTACCCTTTAATCACTGGCTTTTAAAATGAAGAATGTCATTATCCAACACTCCCTTTGTAATCCATGTGTTTAAAATCTATTGGGAGGAGTGTGTTAAAGAATCAAAAATAAAGGGAAACAAAGTAAATATCTCATATCTAAATATCTACAAATTAGATCATTGACTAATATTGTTTTGATTTTTTTTTTCCTATTTAATGTTTTAAAAAAGTTTCTTAAATTTTTGTATAATATCTTGGTTTGGTGTCTGTCTCAACACTCACAAGAAATCTTCTCATGGGAGTCTTATAGCCAGATTTGAGACCACAGGATTTTTTGACCAGTCAAGCACAATTGTAACCTATATTAGAATATACAGTTGTTTTATCCTTTACTAAAGGTAAGGAAAGTCCCTACAACATACAATCAATCCACCATAAATGGAAGAAAAACTGAAAATAAATCTCTGTAAACATGCAAGAGTACTTTAAATTGGGTTGGAACTGTAAGTATCCCAAGTTTCTATTTAGCTGTCATTTTATTTTCCTCAAATAAACAGGGGATTAACACTGTAAAAACACCAGCTAGAACTGCTACAATGAAGAACAACCACTTCTGTGATCATGGACAAGAGCATTT
The DNA here is from genome assembly GCA_013397915.1 of Daphoenositta chrysoptera. Taxonomy (NCBI): domain Eukaryota; kingdom Metazoa; phylum Chordata; class Aves; order Passeriformes; genus Daphoenositta; species Daphoenositta chrysoptera. The sequence continues at coordinate 252,009 of VZRO01007277.1, read as the reverse complement.
CCATGTATGTCTGTCAAGTTTATAGCAAAATTAGCTGAGGAAGTCTGAATTCTACTGCTAATAAATATTCCCACTAGATACCCTGGAGAGAGACAAAGAAAATGAACAAAGGAGAGAGAAAACAGCATATGAAGAGAGAGGGAAAAAAGAGGAGACATAAGAGCACAAAGTAAGAGGTAGATTTGAAAAGAGAAACAGAGAAAGGTGGGGGGGGTGAAGGGATAATGAATACATGTTAGAAACAGGGACGCTTTGGATAACACCATACCATGAGATCTCATTTGTTCTTTCTTTTTGCTCACAGGATATTTAAAAGTACTACCTATGGAATTGAAGATAAAAATAAAGAGATGAATTATACACATAGCACAGCATACTTGAGTCCACAATTAATGATTATTGTGGAGTGACATCATTATGGGGCTCACAAGCAATTCAGAGGGATCTGAACCTACAAACAATGAAGACATAAAGAAAGGAAAGTGCTCAAACTAGGAATTCAGTTAATTATATCTTGCAGAAGTCAAACAGATGAGAACACTTTTATTTTTAAAAGATAAAATATTTTTTCATTATTTATTCACAAAAAACAGCACTGGAAGAAAGCAATACTTCCTGGCTGAGTCAATTCAAGTACAGTTTATTCTTTTGGAGACCAGGGATGTTCCCATTATCAGCAAGAGAAATTAATTTTTAAGAGGCAGTTTAACAATCTCAATTACTCAGAGGAACTGATAGTATAATAAGGTCCTGGTAGAATACAACTCCTGTAAAGGAAAAGTTACTTTCAAAGGTTAATGGGATATCACTTACAATAAATTTCTTTTCTTGACTGTAGCTGAAAGTCAGAATGTGCTGAACTCTCCCAATATTCAGACTAAAAAACATACTGATTCACATTTTCTTCCCCAGTCTTGAAATTTCTCCATGGCTTTACTCCTCTGGAGCTTATGCTGTAATGTGAGGTGGGAAAAGCTGCAATAGTGAATCCTAATATCTATAACAGTACTTAAAATATGGTCTCAGATTATAATCTTAAATTAGCAAATTTTGGGTAATTTAAAAAGTAATTTTTATTGCTCTTTAGAATGAGACATTAAACCAAAAAATCTCAACAAAGCTTTTTCATTCTGAAAATGTACTTTTTGGCAGGGAAAGGTTCCAACTGAAAAAGAGTTTATTTTAATCTTTGGAACAACCTAAGCGTCTGCACCAAAATTTAGTGAGTGGGTTAATGTCCCTTCATTTGGACCTCAATTACATACATTTCAGTTCTTTTGATTTAGATCATTGTTCTCCTTAGAAAATCAAATAATTTAGCTTCCTAGGAAATACATTATCAGAGAAAAATCCAGTGGACTTTAAGAGAGATATTTTTGAACTTTCTAAATAATACTGGGAATGTTTAAGCAATTATTGTACAAAGCTTGTACAATATCATGCTGTTAATGAGTTCACATTGCAGTTACAGTTACATCACTTACTTTGCCAGTACAAGCCATTTTCTTACAATTTATGTTTCTCAACTGTTTATTTTGGTAAAAAAAAAATGAAATGGTATTGCTCAATTTTTCTCAGCTTGAGTAAATCCTTTTTTCCTTTGCAGTAGCCAATTGTAATTTTTTACTTACAACACAGCCTAAAGTAGACTAAAGTAGGTACTAAAAAGAGATCTTCCCAGGGCTGTGAAACAATTGTGGAGCTGACTGTCCTCACCTAGCTACTCTAAACCTACCCACGGCCCAGGATCCCACTTTAGCACCCTCCAGAGGTGCTGCAGGGTCTCCCGCCCTGTTCCTGAGCAATTATTTGGATTTCCTGGCTTGTCCTTGGCCCTGAGTTGTTACCTGGTTTTTGGCTGGTGTTCATCAGTCTGTCACCAGGGTCTGTTGCCATCACCACCCTGCTTGTCTTGGCTGTCTCGGGTGCTGTGGCTGCACCCACCAGTGTGGGCACTGAGCCTCAGCAGCCTGGCAGCCCCCGGCCCCCAGCACTGGCCCTGGGAAGCTGCTGGCCTGCACATCACCCTGCCAGTCAGCCCAGACCTTTGGAGCCCTGAGCTGGGCTCCAAGAAGACTGAAGGTCCCACAGCCCCTGCTGTCCCCCAGACTTCAGTTCTGCACCCAGAGCGTCCCTTGCCTCGCTCTGCCTCCAGCCCTTCCACGCCCACTGAGAAAGGGTACAGTGGTTTCTCCATCAGATGCAGTTAATACTCCCTGCCCTTACCCAGGGGACAGCCACTATCAGGCTGTTGCAGCACTCTCTCCTGGCTCTCAGAAAAGGCTCTAAACTGGATCAACTCCTATTTGGAGCCAAAGGAGTTGACTGTGACCGAGTCTCAAACATTTATAATAGAAGAACGCTCAGAAGAGAAGGGTATGGATGATGTACTCAGAGTGCTCAGAGCAGAGGGTAGAAAGTGGTAACAGCTATGGTAAAGGGAAGTGAAGCTGAGCAAGGAAATGGGATTGGGTGTTCTCAAGAGGCCCCTTCCCATATAAAGCATTCAGTGTCAAAGTTTGCTGCAAAGATAAAGAAAGGAATAAAACCAGAACTGACCAAGTTGCAAGAGAAGTTCAAGGTTATTTACCTAAGCCTACAGTTTTGTACAAAGCCTCACTCTCAGAATGGTACCTTTGATATAAATAATGTATACAGATACATAGTGATTTATCTCTAATGGAAAGGTAAACTTAAGCCTAAAATTTGGGCCTCAGTTCATGCATTACAAATGAGAGGTATAATATTTTACCTACTCAAAGCTTGATTTGCTGCTTTTCAAAGAGAAGCATTCATTTTTTGGTGCTTGAGATGACTTGATTAAATCCTGGAACCACTGAATTCCGTGTAAGGTTAGACAGAGTCTGGCAGAGTTTTGCATAATTTACTCTCTGTGAGAGAGTAAATAATTTACTCTGTAAGAGTCATTACACATATCTGTTGGAATTCCTACAGTGCATCTGCAAATGTTTTAATGAATGGATTCCTCCCATTCCCCTCCACTTTCAAGTTGTCTTATTAATGTGTGCATCTTCCCTGGTGGACAGTGTGCTTGCTGATCTACTCTTTCTTTTCCATAGTCTCAGAAAAGTTCTGGTCTAACCTGTACAAACTCCTGCTGCAACACTATAGCACCATTAGCACCACAACACTGAGTAATTAAGTGAACACACAGCTTACAGGACTCAGAACTGAAAAGAAGCACTGCAGCTGCAGGATACATCCAGATTCTCCCTCAACAGTGGCAACTCTGCCAAGTCTCCTCAGCACTCAGTAAAGCCAAATGAGCAGAATCAAATGGGCATTGGATACCTCACGTAAACTTCTGCAATTCCGACCTAAGGAACAGGGGTGGGCCCCTAAACTTTGCAGACAAAAGAATAGGTCTGTATTCCCAGCAAGCTGCAGAGTGTGCAGGAATGCTCAGAGAAGAACACTTAGCTGCATGCTTTGGACCTGTCCACATGGAACTGCTGTCCAGTTCTGGACACAGCTCATGGTCTCTGTTTTTCCTACACAATATGACAATAAGATACTAAACAACTTGCAGTGACTGCAGTGGAACCCACATTGGAAGTCAAATTCTATTCAAGATGACAACATATGAGCAAGTGACAGGAAAAGCAGAAAACTATGACAGTTTGGATTCACTCTTGGTAAGATGTGATATGCTTCACCTTTCACCACTGACTGGTCTGAAGAAGGAATTGTGACAGAGCTGACTTTCATCTAATGCAGTTTGAAAATCCCGTGCTAGGGGTAAGACATGATGAGAAACCGAGAAATATTCCATATAAGCAAAATAAATAGGCAAACAAATCAATAACAAACCCTTCCCCCTCCTCCCCCCCATACAAAATCAAAACATTTAGAAAACTGTCTCTTTTTAGAATCTACTGCAAACCTGCTATTTTCACCACAAACTTTATCATTCTGTCAGAAAATTGAATTCTGACAGCAGAGCAGTTATAGACTGTATAGCATGCATCTCTGACTGCTGATGAATTTTCAGTATTCTTGTCTTGAATATTCCATACCTGAGACCATCAATTGTCTTAGTGTGGACAACTCAGGAGAGTGGGATTGTTTTTTTTTCACTCTCTCCACTACATATGTGTGAAGAACTAATTTGTGTTTCCAACTGAAATGTCATTCTATTCTAAAAAACAGTGCTTATAGACTTCAAGTGACTGACTTTAAATATGAACTTTTAACCAGAGATGGATGCATCACTTGTGTATAGAATAAGAGAATCATTGAATATCCTAAGTTAGAAGGGACCTCTAAGTATTTCCAAGAACCTTCTGCTGAGCACAGCAGTAACTTCGATTTCCTTGTGTTCAACTTCCACTGGCTGCTCTCTATTGCTAGGCTGTATCTACATGCTGTAGTTGTTAACTGCTGCTGTCTCAGTCCCTATGGAAATGCAAATAAACTGAGATGATACTGAAAGGTTGCTAGGAAACAGTCAGATGATGGTGATGAGGAGGACAGCATCCTCTTATTCAGGATATTTCTCTACAGTTTGTCAATCAAGATGGCCTTTGACGATTTACTAATTATAGGTGCTGCTAAAGAATTACATTTAAAAGAATCAGGAATGCTTTTTGTACCTGCACTTAGGAAGACAAATGCAAAATTATTTTTTGACAAGATTTTGTTGCTTTTCTCAACTGTACATGGAACTTCTCTGAGAATTTATTCCAACTCTGGCTGATCCAGAGTGCAGCAAACTATCTGACAAGTTATATAGCACACTTATTATACTTTATATATCTCTTTATAGCATACTCACAATAAATATTTGAGTGCTTTCCAGTAGTGCATTAAGCAATGTGACTAATGCTTGTTACATGTTTATTCTTTCATTCCTCTCCCCAGGGGAAAATGTGTCTACTGTGTAATGCTTTGTTTTACAACATATAATGCTTGTCTGACTGTTTGTCTAAATGTTTATGTTGCAGAAGGAAAGGTTAAGAAAATCTAATTTGCACTTGGAAAGGAGGATGGCACTCAAACTTATTCTGGACCTTGCCTCCTGGAGAAGTCGATTTCTCAATCTCAGACTAGCCCCAGCAAAAACACTGTTTTCTATTTAATAAGATTTACTGTCCTTGGAAAGGTTTCCCTTTGCCAGTAGAACAAAATCGTCAATCACTCCTTTCATTCTGAGACTTCAGTTTAGATACCGTGGGTCCTGGCCACAAAAAAAACTCCATGCAACTTAAAATCCAATTCAGTAGCTGGTGAGACTGGAAGTAACCCTCTGTTATCTACAGCAGTTGTTTGTCAGCTGGAAGAGTTTGGAATCCCCCACAGCTCACCAGGCTACTACCACAGAGATTGTTTCTCCTGCCACATTGTGTTGCTGTGACCTGCAAGGGCAACGAGGATTGACTTTTGGCAAAAGGGTTTTCTGATGGCCTTTGTTTTGGGAGTAATGCTTGCTTGTGCAGGAAGCTTCTGAATAGGAAAAATACAAGAACTGGCATCATCTAGGCCCCAACAGGAAAATCAGATTGCTGGTGAAAAAAAAAACAGGTGTGAAGGGAAAAAGGGATTTGTTCTCTGGTTTTGGGGTTTTTTTTATATATTGCAGAAAAACTATTAAAAGACATACCTTCGCTAAATTTTCAATAAAATGTAGAATTTTTTAATAATTATGTAATGATTTTGCAGTGACCTGCAAGCAAATTTGTAAAAGGGAAGCATAAACGAGATATTGATTTCAGTTTCATCTTTATTTTATTTGCCCTCTATAAATTGTAGAATTTCATAATAAAATTCTTACATCACGCTTTATGGTGTTTTTAGATTTTAGTTGTATTACTGCCATTACTGTGTATTTTATGTTTCAGAGCATATAATGTTTCTCATAGCAATAAGAGTGTCTTTCCTGGTAACAGGTTCATAAAGACTTCTGGTATCATAAAGACTTCTGAAAGTATGGCATAACTTCTGGAGATGAGCTATGCAGCAGTCAGGACCATGTGCCCAGGCTAAAACATCTGGAATGGCCATTAGGCTCAATATTTGCATATTAGTGAAACTGAAAACAAAAGGTTTCAGCAGATGTTAGCAAATTCAGCAAAAAGACTACCTCCATGCAGCAATGAGTAGATTAGCTTTCGTTAATATATATCACTCTTTTTATCTTTTTTTCAGATGGCAAACAACTTCTCTTTTTTTAATTTTCCTTTGCAACTTGCAATTATCTTTAAAACACAAAGGAGAGAGTAATGGATCAATCAGGTTTTTAAAACTATTTTCCAGGAAAAAATTATGACTACCCTAAGAGATGAACTTTTTTTTCTTCTCTGTTCTCCCTTTATATTTTAATAGATATTTATTATAGATTGTCAAAAATGCATCTGAAATACCTGCTCTTCTGAAAGAAAATAAAAATAAATCATTGTCTGTTTTACTATACTATATAAACAAAAAGTGTTCTCTTTTTATGGCCTGGGTTTAAAAAATATAATCAATGAGATATATAAAGGCAAATTAAGACTCCTTTGCACACCTTCTTATATCATGAAATACATTTTTATGTTGGCAAATGTTTTTCTCTAAAATGGAAGTTTTTCTCATCTCACCGGTTAGTCACAAGTAAATCAAATGATGACAGTGAAGGACCAATCATTTACTACAGGATAGCAGATGGGTCCCATGGTTTAATCAAATAATGTTGCTGCAGGCCCTAAGACTGAACAGAGGTGTTGAAAACTCCAGTGCTACAGAATTTGCTGCCAAAGAGCAATGCAAAAATGGCTGCTTGGGAAAAAATGTAAGAGGAAAAGTCAAAACTACGCTATCTTCAAAAAAGAAATGTATTGGAAACCTACTGCTATTCTTCTCCTTACCTGGCTATCCTTTTCTCTGATCTTCCTTTATACTTAACTGCATTCTCAGTTGAATTAATTAAAGCAAGTCTTCTCCTATTCCTCATCTGATTTATACCAGTTGTAGCAACATGACTCTCACAGGACTAATCCCAGAAAAATCTATCTGCACTGGGGTGTTTTTTACAACACACACCTTCAAAATCTTGTGATAACATCTTTTGTAATGTCTATATAACATCTGACACCATCTAAACCTCACATGTTTATTTGTTTATCATCTTTGGGTTAGATTCTTTCATCAGGAAAAGAATCTTATTTGTCCCAGTTTGAAAAACAATTAATGATTTTTCTCCCCTGTTTATATCACACAATGTTTGTATCTCAGGAAATAAAATTCTTCCTGTAAGTTTCCATAAACAGAAATTTTCATTCCTCCCATTTATGTAAAATTTATTCAGTCAGAAAAATGATGTAAAAAGCCCTACTATGATGATCTGAAGGAGGTTATATCCTTTTCAGAGAAAGTTAAGTGGCCTAATAAAGTTGAGAATGAGAGGCCTTGTGGTGAATTTTTATAAATATATCATAGTAAAAGTGGGAGATAACAAAATACCCAAACTGAAAGGTGACAGACACTGGTAATTTAATCAATGAATTCCTCTAAGAAGCTACCATATACTTAATTCAAGCATAAAAATCTTTTTCTGTTAATTGAGGTTCCAGGTTTCTTCTCAATGCAGCTGAGAATTGGGCTTTAACTTTGGACCTGACTAATTGCATCTTGCTATATAAAAGACCCTGCAAGAACTCAGTTAAACATTATTAATGATAACATATTTTGTGTTTTGTCACTAAGTTTATGAATGAAGAGTTCTCTTACTAGTCCTGTGTATATGTCTAGTTCCTTTCTCCCACGCAATTCTCAATATTAAAATGAGATTCTGCCTTTCTAAAAGTCGTTATGGATTTATACTATTTATTCAGAACATTAAAATCTATGCCACAATCGAGTACTGTGGAAGTGTTTTTTAAATCAAGTGGAAACCACTGGTAATGGTTCAGCCACAGTGTGCTACAAAAAACAAACTCACAAACTCCTGTGAACCCTAGAAGAGTCTAAACTCCTAGAATGACTATAGCTGTGAAAATTAGCAAAATAAAACAACAGGCAGTCTATTATTTTTCTAAGCTATCCAGTTTTGACACAGTTGTGTAAAAACTTGTCAATGCAAGTATTCATGCACACAATTATAGTCATGATTGCATGTGGAGACAGTGGATTTAGTTGGGATGTTAGTGGAACATGTACTAAACCACTGATAATATCTCAATTTAAAACCTGCACACAAACTGAGTGGGGCAATCACTGTCAAGAATTATAACAGTGGGGACTAAATATGTAACTGCTGCTACCTGTAAAAAATAGTGGTAAAGGTGGTCATTAGCACTGTCACCGTACATATTTCCTGCATCCTGATTTAGTATTTTTTCTGTAAATCTCCTGTGGTATGTATGGGCTTTGGTTTCAGCAAGAAAAGGTGTGAACACAATTTTAGATTGCTGGCTAACAAACAGGTATATCTTTTTTGGGTTCAGCTTCACCAAAGCATTGTTTTTCCTTGAAAAATTCTACAGAAAGTGCTTTACCTATGCAGCCCAGAAATGGAGCCAGATCTGCAGTCACTGCCTCAGAAATAGTGCTACCATCTTTTACATTGTCAGGATGTTACTAGTCATCAGTGTTTTAGGATTCACTGTCCTCTCTGGTCTGGGACTTACCAGAGTTCAATGATCCAGATAAACTGGACATAGTATCAACAGAAATAGGAAGTCAATATGAAGATGATCTGACAAATCAGAAGAAATATGAAAGAACAGGGAAGAGACAGCCAGAAAGGACAAAGAATCAATTAGTCAATTGAATGGAAGGATATGGGATTCCAGAAAGTAAGAACAAAGTAAAGTTGGCATCAGAATAAAAATTAGCTGTTTCTGGAAGATGCTGATGAGTTCAATGGAGACCAAAGAAATATATTTTATTGATGGAAATAGAATCCTAAAGAAACTTGAAATCTGAGTATGTGAACCACTTAGGCTTGCTTTGTGCTATAGGTGAAGGAAAAATCATGTAAGTAACCTTGAACTTGAATTTTGAAGAATAATAATGCTATGTTGTCTATAAGTGGTCAAGTCTATCCTCAAAACCACTTTGTGCAGAAAGAGCTCAGACAAAGCTCAATCTGAACAGCTCAAACCTAAATTTGAAACAACACAAGAGAAAACAGTGTGAATTATCTGCCAAATATTGTTCCATACATACATATTGCTTCTGCTTTTTCATTATTACTTTTTGTGGGAAAAGGCAGATGGATGAAATATGTATCACTTAAAGCAACCAGTTCTGGGTGTAGGCTCTTGTAAAAGCTATGTAAAATCAAATGCATTGAAGGACCAATGATTATGGCCTGGAAAGTTGGGAAGCAGAACAAGTAGCAAGTTTCTAAATATTACCATTAAGTAGGAAATACATATGCAACTAGATCATCTAAATTTATGTACCAATTACAAGGAGTATTTGCATGCTTAGCTGGCTTTCCTCAAAGGCTTACCCACCTCTTTTTATGCTCCTAATTACACAGACAATTGCTATTATTAGGCAAGTAGTGCAGATGAATCTGTCAGAAAATTCATCTTACAAAAAAAAGGAGAAAAAGATTGTTGGCAAGTGTTAGGTTTTTTCATTCTATCTCAAACAATAGCTTCTCCACGTTTTGGAGAGCACATACCCTTCCTTTTGTCACATGTCTAACATGGAATTCAGATTCTTCTAAAACTGAAATCTTAATCTATTTAAATACATGCAGGCTACACCACATGCTCCCTGTCCTTGCAGTAGCAAAACAGGATCTTGGGGAACATTTTGCTGGAGAAGACACTGCAAACTGAGTAATAAAGATGCCATTTTTTGTGTTAGTTTTTGTTTATCTTTACGCTATAATGAAACAAGACTATAATTTGTTAACCTAAAAATATGTGCCAATCACCAAAAGTTTGGCAATGTAGTACAGAGATATTTATGAATGGGAATATATCTTATAGCATTCTGTATAATTTGTGATTGCTTTCATTTCAAATGAATTGGGCACGACTTCTGTAACGTATGGAAAAGTAAAATTTCAGGGCATTTTTGAGTAGGTAGTTGCTTGCTAATCAGTTTTTTTGGTCTGTTTGCATTTTTTAGATTAAATGTGTGTTTTGGTTGGTTTATTTGAAGAGTTTTTCTTCACAAAAAGATGATCTTCAGTGCCATCACATGGCATGTGGGGGATGACCAGGTGACCGGGTCCCACCAGCATGCTGTGCCAGGGGAAGTTTAGATCGAGTATCATGAAAATGGACTTGTGGAAAGGATTGTTAAGCATTAGAACAGGCTGCCTGGAGAAGTGGTAGAGCCAGTCTCTGGAGGCGTTTAAGAGACGTGTAGATGTGGCATTTAAGGACATGGTTTAGTGTTGGACTTGGCAGTGCTGGGTTCATGGCTGGACTTGATGATCCTAGACGTTTTCCAATCTACACAATTCTATGATTCTATGACATACAGCAGCGTTTCCATTTGCTCAGAGGACTGATGCAATTGTAATTTGGGTCAAAGATGATGTATTCAGCTCATACTTTTCCTGGTAACCAAAAGAGTTCTGCCATATTGCTACAGCAGACTAAAGCAGAACACCACCATGTGATAACTTGAAACTTACGATCGCTTGCAAAGCAGTATTAAAAGTTAAAAATGAAAATAATTTGTGGCATTTTCATACTTTGTTCTTTGGAAAAGAGCAACCAAAGTGGGACTTCTCGGGGGGATTGTGATGGTTTCTCGGCCACTTCCAAACAAAATAAGTTATTTATTCAGCAGCAGTTGATAAGACAAATATCAGCTGTCTGGTTAATTTTCTCTGCTTATTCTGTTCTTTATGTTAGTTTGACTTGTTCTCTTTTTCATTGCCAACAGCTCTTCAATCACCTTTTTATGCCATACATTCCTCTGTGCTTTTTTTCCTGCTGTATAGTGAACTTTGCAGTGAAAATGCATTATAATACAAGAGATGGAGAAAGAAGCCAAAGGAAGCAGACAAGGCAATAAAACAAGAAATCAATATAAAGCCAGCTGTAATGCTTGACTTCCTCATGTAGAAAGCCATGGAAGAAGAAGTGAGAAGGCTTAGCTGGGAACAATGAGTTTGGCATTCTTGGTATATGTGCCTTTCCATTACATCCCAGATCCTTCCCCTTATCATTCCTTGCTAGGAACCCTCCAACACTCAAGTCTTATTCTTGCTGTCAAAAGCCCTAATCACTAGCAGAGACATCTCTGCCTCCCTAGCAACATAGACAAATTCCCATTTTGGTGCTGACCAAATGTGTTTTGATCTTGTTGTTCTCAAGACTAGACATCACACAGGCTTTCAATATTTGGAAGCACACAGCTACGCCAGGCGTGCTCACGGAAAGGGAAGGAAAACACATGTCTTAGAACAAGATAAATATTGCCAGTCACTTGACAGTCACTTCTACCTATCCTAAGCACAAACCCCCATTCCCAGGAGGCGTGCCTTACATTAATCATCCTACATTATGCAGCCACTGGATACAAAGATGATGGAAGCTGTGCCCTTTGTGAGGTTGTTATTGACACGTTTCAGTGTGCCTCTGTGTTGAACAGCTCTTATTTTTCTTGCCTCCCACACATGTTTCTAGGCACAGAAAACAATATTTAGCCTTTGCGGTATGTCACAGATTCAACTATGATTCTCTGTTAATTAGACACTATTAGTATTTATCAGAATGCCTCATTTTATTGGGTTTGAATATCTTTGCTTAAGTATGCCTTATGCAGCAATTATTGGTGTTCTCTTCAAACCACCTATAATTCAGTTTCTTTCCTTTCTGTGCTTACATAAAATACTATAAGCATCTTCTTTAGGTAAACAGAAAAGTGTGCAAAATGTATTATTAGCTGGGACATAAAAAACGAAATGTTCCTGCAGAGTAACTAGTTTTGATTATGCCTGCTTTACCCCCACATTTTTCAATCTATTTTCAGCTCTTTTCTCATAGGCACGAGGGATTTTACACTGTAATAGCTTCTTCCCTATCCTCAAAGGAAATAAAACTGATAACAGACTTTTCTATTAAGCAAGCAGTAAAGTCAGTGTGCTGACAAGATGTTAATTTTTTTAAAGTTTCCTCATTTCTTTTTTCTATTGCTACTTCATTGAAGATAATTGGCCTTGTGTGTATGTTTTTGTAGTTTTAAACTCAGATGTCAATTATGTTGTCACTTGTTTTCTCTGTTTAAAATATTTGTAAATTCATCCATTGATACGTCAAACACTAATTTATGCATTTTTCACATAAGATTATTATACACTTAGGTTTTATTCATTTAAAAAGAATGTGCCATATTACTTCTTCAAAGTGATGCCAAATCATTCAATTATGTCCTTAAATGTAGCTTTTTCATTTTGGAAGAAAGCCAGTTTCCCACCCTTTGCTCTCTCCCTCACTGTCCCTGCCCTCTAATTCCAGTGGTCCTGAAAAGACATTTTCTTTCTTGACTGCTTCAACATTGAGTGCTCCTCTCTTGTTAAAAAAGTCAAGCATTTCCTACTAAAACTTAAACTGACATTTTTATTATACTGCTGATTCTGCTGAGTGAGAAGACCTTAGACAAAGGGCACTTTTATAAGGGAACTATTCACAGGAGGCTCTGCGCTTCTCAGGAATGGGAAAAGCTTTACCTAGTCACAAGTAAGGGCAGCAAAACAGAACAAAACTGAATGCTGTAACAGAGCCTCGGATTTCCCAAGCTGAAAGACTGGTTACAGGCTGCAGCATTGACCCTTTAAAGGTAGGACATAATGAGGTTGAATATCAAACAATAAAAGAAGGTGGGTCCAGAGAGATGATGTGATATTTCCTCTCAGTTTTTAAGACTATGATAATTAAAAAAAGGTACAGAACAATGAAAACTGAAAATGTCATAACTGCAGAAGAGACATTATGCAGGCTGGTCCCTGATAGTAAGAACACCAGCAAGACTCAAATGAGGATGAAAGAGTTTGTGCCTTTGCTAATAATTCAAAAGTTAGGAATTACTATTTTGCTTAATTCAGTACCCAAATACAGCCCCTACCTTGAGCTAATTTGGCTGCTCATTTAGGATTAGAAAGAAATAATTCTTCACCTATCATATTTGGCTTTAAATAGAGCTAGTGGAAATTGTTTTTATTATCCATTAATTTCGGACAGCTTTAGTCATAGAGAGTTATGTGCTCCTGCAAGGAGCTCGAGGATAAAAACTCACGGGGTAAAAACAATCCCTTGTTTGGACATTTCCCTCCCATTCTGCTTTCTTCAGCCACTCTAACATTTTCCTCATGCTCATGAGCAGGACACAAGAATTACTACTCTCAGTATATACCTGCTACCTGAAAATGATGATCCCTAAACAAAGCATAATCAGTATTTATTAAATATTCTCGAGCAGCAAAATATGTTGGGATTCCTGAATTTGGAAGGTCTTTTTAGGCCCATGACTGGACTCCATACACTGCAGGTCCCCACAGGTTTGGTGTGGAATATTTAGCTAATCAAACTCTGCATGCCAAGAGACCAGACTTCATTTTAAACTGGCAGTAGTCCCTATCTACAGACATGAAAGAGGGGTATCTAAGTGGGAATTATATGTAGTCTTATCACCCTACAGTGCCCACTTCCATGTTTTCTTGAAGATTAACAACCCACTTTTAGCATAAAACTAATTTAACCATTCCCTTTGAAAAAGAGAATTGAGGAATACATATAAAGCAAGGTAGGTAGCAACCATTCATTTTTTAATATTTGAAATAAGTGTCATCTCATGCATATCTTGGGGGGAAATGGGATTATCATGCAGGTTATAATTCTGTTCTCAGAAGTGGGAAGGGCAAAAGAAAAGTGTAGAATGAGGCAGCCTGGGTGATACTGCCATAAATGACATGGAGTTGGACACAACCACTTTTGCTGTCAGTCTTTTTTTTTATTTTTAGCAAAGAGTAGCACAGTCTTTTCAAGTACTTAATATGTGACTACCCTCATAAGGAGTCTTTGGATGGAATCTGGGGGAAATTTTCACCTTGATAATTCAGAAAGCAGTCTGCATAAGCCAGGAATTTTGCACTTATCTCTTAGTAAATCACTGGGTCCTCAGAATTTATATTAAAATTTTTAATTTTACAGACACACTTCCTTTCTTGTCAATTTTAAAGGTAATTTCTATTTCTTTGACTGGAAACACTTTGAGAAATTATTTTTGTAATGCAGCCATCATGTTTTCAACAATTTATCTACAGTGGCTGCTGCAGTCTTCAACATTCCTTATTCCTTCTATGTCCTTGCTCAGCATAAAATACTTCTATTTAATTTTTCTGTCTTTAATTATTTCCTTTAAGACCCTTCTCTGGATGAACATTTTCACTTTGTTACATGCGGCTGTTATGTTCAGTCTTTAAAAAACTTTTTTCCCTACATCTTAACACAACTTGGAAAAATCATTAAATCATCCACTCTGAATGATAGGTTCACTGTAATTTCTTTCTAAAGACAAAAATAATTTTTAATCATAAAGAGGCAAATCCTCTTGGACATGAAGTTATGATTCATTAAAGAAGTTACTCTCAATCTTAAAGCACACAAAAAAAAGCACACAAGCCAACCCAAAACTTCATGAGGCTGGGTTCAAAAGGAAATGCTCCCTCCTTGAGGAAATGGCAATGCAGGCATGTTCATTATCATTCAACTACAGTAAAAAAACTTAGGAGTCCAGGGTTAACTACAGAGATCTGAAAGGTCACATCTTAAACTTGTTCTTATTCACTACAAATTCTGTGCCTTGAAAAAAAGCCAAGCTAACACATACCTACTCCCCCAAATCTAATATAAAGAATAAGAAAACTTCAATTCTTTTAAATATTGAAGCTTATTTATTCCTATCAGTGGAGTGTAAATGTCTTGGAAGACAGCCTGTGTAACCAGCAGATAAGTTTTCTCCACTCCAAATGACCTTGTTAAGAAACTGTTTTGGTTTTTCTTTAATGATGCTATTCGTATCAATAATAAAGTTCTAAAGATAGAATAAAAAAAGAGATTCTTAATCATTAGTGTAATAATTTCACTCAGAAAGCAGATGTCTCACATTTAGTATCACAGCAAGAGTTTTTTTTATTGCCTCCAAAAATATGTACTGAACTGTGTTTGATTACTTTCTTAAATAAATAAAAATGATTGTTGCTGTAAAGAGATAGTAAGAATCAAAACCAGAATAAATTTGAAGTGCCAATAAAAATATAGATTATGCTGACCATACTGAAGCAATTTTCTAAAATTAGCATTAAAGATCTAATGATATGCATGCAGTTTCACATTATTTAAAATAAATATATGTATAATCAGCATAATTCAGTTTCACTTACCATCACTATGAATCTATATAAAGAAAACCTATTTTTTAAATCCAATTTACTCATCTTGACACAGTCATAAAAATTATGTTCATTTCCAAGGACTGAAATTTACTGCTTTCGCCAAGAACTGGCAAGTTCTGGAGAATGGACTGATAACAGCACAGTGGCCATAATACACAGAAATTAAATTACATTGAATGCAACAGTTAAGGCCTTTTCAACATCCTTTTAAACAAGTATGACAAATGCCAATGGTTGGGATCAGGTTTCTTTTATTTTGAGAAAAAAAATACGTTTCCTTCATTAGAAAAGTTTAGAAAACAATTTTATTCAGCAGGTGTGAACAGTGTATGTTCAGGATTTCTCAGAGAACAGGTGTTACAGAACGGTTATAATTTCCTTTGAAAACAGGGTTTGTTCTGTGGTCTCTGTGAAGAAGGAGATCTGATTTTCCAGATCTTCCAAACCTATTTTGGAAACCTTCTGTGGTGTTAGTGAAGGACTGTGAGGTTGAATTGTTTCCCCTTATCTCTGTGGTAAGTTCCCTGTGAGAGCTGCCCCACTGATGAGGGCAGCCCGGAGGGTACCCAGGGAGGAGCTGTGCTGGCTGCTGCAGCCCAGCATTTCCAGCTTCACAGCAGCAGGGAGGAGCAAATCCTCAGTTCACCACGGGCTGTTTATTTCTCGGGATGCTCCAACACATCTGTGATGTTCCCACCTTGCACAAGGCAACTGGGCCAGATGGAGCAGTGGGAGTGAGGCTCTGAAGGCATTCAGAGAACACTCGTTCTAGGTGTTGGTGAGGCTCCTTAAATGGAAAACTACTTATCTGAAACAACAGGAAGAGCATGAAGCAAAATACATTTCCTTTAATACTACATGCCCATGTCTAGAGCAAAATTACGTTAACTGCAAACCACATAAACCTTTCAAAATACATATCCAAACTGAATATTCTCTGACGTCTGGGCTCCAGTATTAGTCTGCTCAATCTCATCCAGTGGCATGAAAACTGGCTCTTAAGGGTGGTAAAACCAATCCTCAAAATTCTTCAAGAACTTTCTCAGTCTTGTACCAAAAGTTAAAGGTGAAATCTATCTAAAAATTGATATTTACCTGCATAGGACAAGAGTATGGTGATCCCTAAGTCATGTTTAGAATATACGGCTGGACTACAAAGTAGTTAGGTATCACATTAAATTAATTGAATTAGGAGTTTCCATTTCCAAAATCCATTTCCAAAAAAAAACCCCAAAAAACAAAAGGTAAAAAAAAAAAAAAAAATCCAAAATCAAACACAGGGTGACCTAAAATTCAATGATCTGAAGCAAACAAAAGGTTTTCCCAAAAATTTTAGAAACTAAATCCTGTATATCATATGGCCACTAAATCACAGTTGTTATAATTCTGTAGAATACCAGGGTCTAGAATGTAGTCTGTGAATAAAATTCAAAACAAAAACAATTATTGTTTGTGGGTATTACCAAGAAAAATAGGAAAATGCATTAATTTCTAAAATTATCTAGTAGACAATATATTTAATCTGTTACAGAACAATGTTGATAATACATGAAGAAAATCCACATGCTTATGGAGTTACTGGTTCCTAAAACTGGTAAAAGATACATAAAGCTAAAACTCAGATACAATCTTTTGTGATTAATGATAAAAGAAATTACTTAGTAAACATGAAGTGTAAGGGATAGAATTACTGCCACCTTTTTGTCTTTGGCAAAACTCAAACAAGAACCTCTCCCGTGAAAGTGGAAAATCATCAGACACAGAAGATATTAAACAATGCCTTCTCTGTCCATATGGAGGGCTCAGAATGAATGTTGGCAGCACACAGCCAAGGACCTGAGTATTTTCCAAGGGAAAGTGATAGTCAGAGGAACTGTTTCCAAGAAGTGGCATGGGCTCATGGTGCAGCAGACCTTTAGCTCTTTATACAACTGATTTAGCATTTAAAACTGCAGTAGAAAAGCGAACACCCCTAGTATTCTGCCCCCCACCCGGCTATTTTTGTTACAGTTACACTTCTCTCCCACTATTTTCTTGAGGTATAATTTGAACCTGCATTCACTCATGATTATAAAACCTTCAGCAATTTCTGCTAGAGAAAAATAAAAAGCACAGATGAAAATACTTGACCGTCTTGGAGCATACAGTAGAATAGGTGTGATGAATGAAGCAGTAATATATAACGAGCAAGACCTAATGAACAAGTAAAATTTGCAGAAAATCAAAGGCCTAGCATGGAGCATTATGTTTATCAGAAAAAGCAGCTGCTCTGGGAAAGCTGCAGCTCATGGCATCAAATCATAGTGAGTCATCATCACCAATTCCCCATGCCCTATCCCATAACCAAAAAGCACACAGGCTAACCAAAGGTTCAAGTACAAGGCTTATCTTCAGTTATGAAGCAAGACCAATAGTCAGGGGGATTACTACTTTGTGAAAGATTATAATTACAGCATTAGACATTTCCATGTTGATTACTCACCCTGATTTAAATTCCTACTGGTGAGGAGGCACACTGATATCAATAGTACTACCTGCTTAAGTATATGATCATCCGAGTACAGCAGGCAAATTTGGATTAAGATTCACTAAGGTTAAGATTGTTCAAATTATATATCAAAAAGATAATTTCTTAACAGTTTGCCCATGAAACTATTCTGCATAGAAGTGGAGTGATTTTTTTCCTACTGTCCGTATTTTTTATCACAAGAAGTAAAACTTCTATAAGCCAAAAAATTGCCTTTATTTCTGCACAACTTGATAGTTCTGAAAAGGGTTCAGAAAAAATAAAATTACTTAAAGATTTGTCAAATTCTATAGAGTATGTGTAAAGTAGAAAAAAATTCCATCTCATTTTTGAAGCACAGTTTGATCCAACTTCAGTGGATTCAGTCAGACTCATTATCACTCTCCAGGCTTCGTCTGAATTGCCCTAGTGCTACAGGTAAAAAAGAGCTCAAAAATGGTAGCTCAAACCAAATGAGACTATGAGGTGGGCCCAAAAATTATGTGAATTAAAAAGAAAAAAGTGAATACTTTTAAAATATGCTTTACTTTTTTGGTTTGGTTTGACTTGTTTGGTTTTTTTCTTATGGGATGCATTTTGAACATATAATCTACACTCATGATATCTAGAAAGTAAGGATTTGGAAAAACATCATCCTTCATCATCCTCTGGTTACAGATATGATTACCTTAATTAACTTCCACCTCCCCTCTTCCCATCACCTGTAAGTTATAATTTCTCTGATCCAGAAGTTCAATTCCTCACATTAGTATATGTTCATAATTTTTTTTAGGCTAAAACATCTAGTGCAACCTAAATACTTTAATTAGTGTCTGTTTGCTAACAGAACTGAGAAGACAATAATATGCTTAGCAGTTGGAAAGGATTTTGCATAAAAAGTGTCCTGTTACTGTGTGTATATTTCTAGCTCTCTTTTTTTTTTCTGTCTAATGGCATTTGAGATTTTCATGCAATGCTATAATTTTCTAAGTTGGAGCATTAAGAGAAAAGAAATCATAGCATATATCACAGAATAATGAGATTAGGTATCACCAGCCCTTTCATGTGCCCATAAGTGGTAGGAAAACTATGCAGTGAATTTTTAGGAGTAAAGTCAATGTAAAGATATTGCTGCTATAAAACCAGTTTTAGTTCCCTTATTTTGTGTGCCTTGTTACTTTTAAACCAAAAGTCCAATAAGAAACCAATATGTATGTGAAAGAATTAAAGTCAACTTTCTGCCCCAAGAAGACAGAGCTGGATCTCAAATCTGCTGTCTCCATGCTTTTCTCCTGGTACAAAGGCAACTTAGGGATGTAGAACAAGTTCAAACGCTTGTGCTGTCCTGACAGTTCTCAGGGAGGGACACTAGCAATTCCCTCAGAGCAGGTCAGCTCCCAGCTCATCTCAGCTGAGAACGACAGTCATAAAATTAGCTGAGCCCTATGTTTATTGGTTTAGGATTTCCAAACACACAGATTGTCAGTTCCCAACCTAGAAGTGCTTTTAGGTGAAACAACACAGACTTATACTTGTCAAAAAGTGTAGTAAACCAAAACTGAGACCAGTCTCTGTACCAATGTAAAGATATTTTTCCTGGCAAACAAAATTTGATTCTACGCAGTCAAAATACTTTCTCTTACAAAACCCTGTGTAGCACTAATATTACAAGGTCTAACTTAAATGACACATTCAGCTGGCAAAATAATAATAACTACAGAAAGACAGACTTGCTTCCCATGCTTTCACAAAAGATTGCAGTTTTATCCTCCATAGTCTTGCAGTTCTGAAAGACATATTGATATGTCATGAAAAGCTTCAGAAAATCTTATTAGGAATGGCACTGGGAGCATTTATTGCAAAATATAGGTTGCGTATCCTTTTAGTTTAGAAGTAATTAATGACATTGTCTTGTCTACTTGCACTTGTCTACTAGCATTTAGCTTGCATTCATTAACAAAAAATAACGAAAGGACTTTTCTGTAGTTTAGTTAAGTTGAATTACTCCTGAATATCATGATGTTCTCACTTTTTTCCTGCTTAACATGTTCTTTAACATAGATGTGCACACATGTAGGAATCGGAGGGTGATTGCATTGCTTCTCAGGAGACCACACACTCTGTAGCAGCAAATGGCTTGTATGAGATGTCTCTGAGATGTCTCTGGAGGCTTATGACGGTCTGTCAAAAACCAAGTTAGAAACTGAAAGAACGTGGTAATCTGGAAGAAACTTGCTAAATAAATGGGCTTTTTTAGTCTATTTGCAATAACAAAAATTCATATGAATTTTTGTATTCTGCCTGTGAATTCTGCTGGTTTCAGCAGTGTTTCTTTACTCAGTGTGCAGTGCTGCATGAACACAGCTGTGCTGCTCCACAATGGCTTCTGTGCTGGCAGCTCAAATATCTCTGTGCCACAGTCCCCCGCTTTCACAACTGCAGGGGTAGCACAGCAAGCTCATCTGGCTCCTTTCCTGCTCTCTACACATAACCCACATCACCCACATTGGAAACTGAAAGTCTTGTAGAAACATAATTTATAGTCTTAAATAACGCCGTCGTATTTTGAAAAGAATTTGGACATATTCTCCATGGTACTCACGGAAGCCCCTCTGTAGTGCTATTTAGACTCTCCTTTATAGAGGGAGGGACTCTAAGAGACAGGTCCAGAAAGTACAGAGGACTGCCCTCTCGAGATGGCTTTCTCTCTCCTAACTACAGACAAAGCCTTGAAGGTTAGCTGACTTCTTGGTGGCTAAAGTTACCTGAGGGAAAAACCACTCATGAGTGCATTTTGAACCACTCCAGGCTCACAACTTTCGGTCAATTATATATAATATTACAATATTACAGGATCATGACCCTGAGTGATAAAATACTCCTAGAAGAGATGGGAAGACAAAGAAGATGAGAAGGAAAGGTGCAGATTACTAGTAACAAAAAGGAGAAAAAAACCACAGGGATTAAAATACAGTGCCATATTTGTACTTAAAATTTAGGTGGCTTCACATGGAAGGTTAGGCTGTCTTTCAAATTAATTAGATACTTAACTGTCAGAGGCACACCTCTATCTTAACTCATTGACTTTAAAGAAAACTCAGTGATTTTGAAATGCAAATATTTAAAGTTGGCTTTCCCAGATGTATTAATGTGCACCCAATCCATAGCTGAGGATTTGACTCTAACAGGAAACAATGACCATTCTGGCATATCTGTGCTTCAGAAAGAAAAGATAGACTTTCCAGAGCTCACAGAGAGACATAAACCCAAGACTAATTCCAAAGATTAACAGATTGTGGAATAGATATATTTTAGTCACTGGACTTCAAGTCCAGGAAGAATTCAAGTCAAAATTGTCTATCAAAGAATTGCAGGGTAGTCATCTAAAAGGAATTACACATGCAACAATTAAGATACACATTATAATCTGAAAAATAACATTTTCCAACCAGTTAAAACTTAGATAGATATATTTTTTGCATGAAAAGACATTGCTTTAGGTTAGAGGAAGTCATAAAAGGTTAATAGGTCATAGGCAGCTTACTGCCTGCCTACCACCAAGCGATTGCAGATATTTTTGCAGACATTGATAAAATAAAATTTGGGAAATTCTAATGCTCTTTTCAACTTAATCCTGCTTCAGAAAGGCTTCATTCTAAACAGAGTATAATAAATGTCAAGGGTTTGTTTTCTTCCATTTTCCATATCATGGAAGACTTACCACAAACATTAGAGTTTTCTCTGAAATGATATCTATGATTTAAAAATCGCTCAAGGAGCATTAGGAAGTATGAACGCCTAGCTGAACTTGAATAAATTATATTTTTAAGGACATCAGCAAATCAGTTTTAGTGCTACAGAAACCTATCTAAAAAAAATTGTAAAAGGTATATTAAGTTGAACTATTATGTTAATTCAGAGCTGCTTTCAAGGACACAGGAGCCATGAAGACTTAAAAATCTTAAATAGGAAGAGCAACTGGTAAAGGACTAGTAAAGTAAAGATCTTTTTGAGTAAATAGTCTGTCAAAACTGACTATTTATGGTAAGTGATATTAACTTTCATCTGAAGTCTAATTCCCTGAACTAAAACATTTTTCTACTCCTTTGGACATTAACTTGTTTTATGCTTTTGCCACTTGAATACTTTCTGACAACAAATGGAGACAAAGTGGTGAAATAAAGACAGAAAGCTATATTATCACTCACTCCACTGTATCTCCTACATGAAAGGAGAGCGATCTTTAGTTCCCCAAACTGGATACTAAGATCTTGCTTTAAAATGTTAAATTTATGGAATGTTTCCCTTATTAGTAGCTTTCTGCATTTCTAAGTGTTACTTTTTAAAACCCTAAAATGGAGTACCAACTCTATCAAGGGATTTAGTTGCCACTTTGCACAATACCAAGCTGAGCATTCAGACACCACCAACACTTTCCAGCCTCCACACAACTGCAGCACAGTCCAAGCTCATGGTGCTCATGCACCAGCTCCCTCAAAACCTGACCCTGCCAAGATTCTTGGACAACAAACTTGCTTGCAAGAGGCAGCAGTCTCACCCCACAGAGAACCATTATGTTTTCTGAGAACGTGCTTGCCACAGCAGATGTCACATGCATGGGAGTTCAGAAAAATAGAAGCAAGACTTTCTGAAACTGCAGAAAATTAAATTCCCTCTCGGGAATCTGACAAGACCACTTCATCTGATCTACAGAGAGTATTAGACATAAGACTGTCTGCCTCCCAGGAGGTTCCCATTAAACAAAAAGTATTTGTTATTTGACAAGACAACTTTTTAATTTTTCCCTCTTGGAACTATTCAGTTTGCTTTTAAATATTTATTCAGCCAAATAGCAAGCAATTCACTCCACAGACCAATGTTAGTCTGCTCTTCCGTGAAGAAAGGGGGTCAGGTTTAAGTTCCTGCTCCATTAGCTATTTAATCAATTATCCAAATTGGCAAGGTTTCAAAGGGGAGAAAGTCACTAACTTCATCCCAAAATAACCATTCAGTGAGTAGCTAGGGCACATTTCTGACCTGAAAGTGCCTGTGAGTGAAATTTTTTCTCAACTCAGGAGTGTGGGTATGTGTTAAAAGGTCATCCACCTCAGTGGTAAGTGCTCTAATTACTGGATATTTGGGCATCAATTAGCAGCATGTTCTAATAATTTTGGAGAAAAGGCAGATTGGCCTCACATGTTTATTTTCAGGGAACAGTAGAGACCTCCTCAGTGCTGAAAGGGGATATCTTAAAAGCATAGGTTTTACGTGTATTATTGTTCCACCATATTTCCTTGAAGATATTCTTCCTTCTGCTTGATGATTTCTCTGGTTGCCCCTCTTAGCCATCTATCTCCTGTGCTTTGTGGAGGAAGCCTAACTCAGGGCAGAGGAGTCTTTATAAACAAAGTACCTGTCAGTTAGACATTGCAATGCTTGATGGTTGCATCCAAAAAAAAAAATGTTAGGGTGCTGAAAGGCAGAAGCAATTCACTACATCACTTTTGGTGTCCTATCCCCACATTGGATGATGCGTCCATACTTCAGTGTTCATGAGCTGTATGGGCATCCCCCAGGAAGGTAAATGGTACAGACTGGGTAGTGGGAAACCCAGAGAACTATGTGATGTCGTGGCACTAAAAAGTAATTTTGATACAGAGGAGAGTGTTAATCACAAAGTCCATTTCCAATTTTACCAAGCTGGAAGTTAAGCACCCTGTCTAAGACTAAAAAGAGATGCGTCTATCTGTTCAGGCTTCAGATTTTGTTAGCAAAGTAAGCTTATTTTTAGAAACTGGAGGGAGGGGAAAAAGAAAAGGAATCAAGCTTTTTTTAAAATAAAAGAATAAGAGATGTGCTGGTGTTCTCTTATTGACATTGTGATTAGATTTCGTAGCCAAAATATTGACAGTCTGAGTTCAATTCTGCTGATTCCCTGCTGTAGCTGTGGCACTGCAACCTACTACTCCCAGAGACTGTATTAAGATAAAACGCTGGCCACACCTGTAGGAACCATGATCAGAATGAGGGAAATAAGTATTTACTTGCCCACACAGTAGTGGTGAATGATTCTTTAGCCTTGTGCCTGACACAGCTGCCCAAGGAATGAGTAACTGATGGCAGTACTTAGGACATGAGCCAGAACAATTAAATATTTACAGTTCTCAGACTTGTTCACTCTTCAGAAGACTTAAGGGTCTTCTGGCAACTGAAACAAACAAACAAAAAGACTAAGGACTGCGTTAGGAATGTGTAATTTCAGGACAAGGTGGTGGAGTTTGTTTTTGGGAACCTAGGATATTGCCATTTGACTGGGAGACATGGTGTTGGTTTGCAGTGAATCCCAATTGCCACACACTGGTTAGGCTGGAAAGCAGCCTTGGTGTGCATGGATTAGATTTCTTTTGAAGCAAACTGGAAGCTCTGCTTACAGTCTGAACCAAATGTACTGTAACCTGCAGCGGGGACAAAACTATCAGTCCTGCAAACAGCCTCAAACTGCTTTCAGGGTAATAAAATTTTGTCTGAGACAACAAACTGGACCTAGTCTGTGGTAAAACATTGATCACATGCTTAAATATAAGGACCTCCACAGCAGATGCTTTGATATACTGCTCTGCTCCTATTGTGCTGAATTGGTTGCTAATACGGACAAAAACATCCAAGTCACATTTTCTGCTGCCTGAAAACCTTTACAGAGCTGTAAGTCTCTATGTGGATTTCGCTCTCGTTCATCACAGATAATTGTTAATGAAAACTTCAAATTTACCCCATTTTTTTCCCTTCTCTAGGGTAAATAAAATGACTTTTCAATAATTAAGTAAGAAGGGATAATTGGGGAAATGATACAAAGGACAAGATGGAAACTAAGAACTGAAATAAAACAAATATGAGGAACAAAATGCAGGAAGAAAGTGTCACAGAAGTTAAGGAAATGTTAAGTAATGACTAAGAGGGAACAAACTAGAAAGGAGAACAGGTGGTAATGAATCAGGAGGAAAATACTATTTCAAAGTGATACTTTGTAGAAAGCTTAAAAAAATATACATACAGAGATCATTTTGTATACATTCAAATATATACATACCAGTAGATAGCTATCTAGACTGATCAGAGATTATCTTCTCAAGTCTGTACCAGTCTTTACTCATTGCTGGTGAAATAGCCTCTGATTATCACATATTACCTCCCTGTCATGGCATCAAAATTGTTGCCCATATTTTGGGGAAAATCTGTGCTAAACCAATTTTGTACTATATGAGGAGGAATGGCTGGAGCTAGGGATTGGGAACTTATAGCCTTGGCTTCCATTTGTAGTTGTGCATCTCTGACCTCCAGGGAGGGATAATTCTGGAGTAGTTTTTTCTACGTACCTGAAAACTATAGATAATCCATAGCCATTATACAGCATTAAGCACTTACAAAAGCAAGGCACAAACATCAAAATAACTTATCCTACAACAACCTATTGAAAGGAACAAATATCTACATAGTAACGTGAGCGAGAAGAATTACAAATCAGGCCAATCAAACAAAGTCCAAGAAAAAAAAGGTCACTTCATAAATCCAACACAGCAAATTGCTCTGTTGGGAAAAAGACCTCACAACTGCTGAGTTTCAGGGAGGAGGATTTCAGCCAGGTAGGGTGCCTGAGGAGTTCAGCTGCTATTGTGCACCAGGAAGAGCAGAAGTATGTATTTGTGTGTATGTACATATATATATTTCTTTATATATGCATATTCCTTTATAAGTGTATATATATGTATATATATATGCATATGTATGTGTATATGTGTATATATACACTAAACAATTATATATACGGATATATATGTGTGTACACACACACACACATATATATAGAAATATATATATACACACTAATTATATGGTTAAGACAGAGGGATTCTGTTCATCAGATTAGACCACTGCTGTTATATACCTTATAACAGAAAGCTACAGCTTTTCCCAGTAACATCTAATATGATATTATATACTTCATGTAGATCTACAGCTGCATGAAAATTTTTTTCAGGGAAGAATAAAAGACAACTTGACATTTTTACACCAAAAAACCACTAGGAACTGTTTAAATTTCAAGAATAATTGTTTTGAAAGAAGTATATTTTTAAGGTTTCTCTTCTGAAATGCCTTTCCACTGCAGTGTCTTTTCCATCATGAAGAAGCAACAAATTAGTTTGGTTTTATCACAATCAGTCTTTTAAATTTATCTACCACTAAGTTGACCTAAAGTAGAATTACTGACTTAAGAAAGATCCACTTATTAAACAACCAATTTATGTTTTTGTTCTTTTGGAGAACTGGTGAAACTATAAAATTTCCATAAATTAAATCATGTTTTCATATGGCTGAGCACTTCATTGATAACATAACAGACTCTACTTCTCTCCTTTTATTGAATTGAGTTGATTCATTCATACTGTAGTTTGCATGTACACACACATAGCAGCCATCTTCCTATTTATTTCATTGATTTCATGAAATTAAATTATTTTCAAGCTCATTCTGGGTATTATCAACAGTATAAAAATTCTCAGCCTTGAGTTTCATAGCAGTGCTGCTGTGTTTCACTCCAGTGCAAGCAGTTTGGAGTTCCTTCCCATCGAATATTGGTACCACTTGCCATGCAAGGCTTAAACATATATTGTCTGGAAAGACCTATAAACCAGATCTAATTATTGTTAATTTGTTGTTGTTGTTGTTATGATTGCTTTAAAAATACAGATGCTTTCATCTATTTGCACTTGTCTTCCCTAGAATGTCTGTGGAAAGAAGACTTTTCATCTCAATGGGGCCTTAAGGAAACACACTTCTAGCTATATGCATTTTAACTGCCAAAATATTTTAAATGTCATTTTGAAAATTTCTCATTGCTTTCTCTTTAAATGTTCTTTAGTTTGAATCTCAAATACTGTCAGCTTGCTGCAGGTGGGCGTGCAGGCCAGTGCTGGAGGTCCAGCAGGTCAGGAAGCTATGTAGAGAGAATCGAGGCTCAGTGAGGTCAAATAATTGGAAATTTTGGCTGTGTTCCCCAGGAAGCTCTGCTGGGGAGGCAGCTGGTCGTTCCTTTGCTGCCCAGGCATGCTGCCCAGAAAGGGTGGCCAGTAAGCATCTGCAGGGAAGGCATGGAGACCATCCAAGCAGTGAAGTTCAATCCCTTCTCTGAGCTCCTACCTTCCAACCCTAATACCAGTCCTAATACTGAATGTAGGACATCAGCTGTCTCTTAGTGTAGCTGGTTGAGGTGAATGTTGTTTGTGGCAAACGTTCTCACTGCAAAGTCTCTTAATCTCTGCAAGTTCTAGAATTAACAAGCTTGTTATGTTCCCAAATAGCATTTGTTGGATACTACTGCATTTTCTTTCTCCATTCATCTAAATGAGGTTGCTTGAAAACTTTTTTTAAAGTCTGGTAGTTGCAAGAAACTAATTAGCATTTGTGTCAGAGCAATCTAACTTCATTATGCTTAAACATTGGCCTTTACACTATGGGTATTTAGAACTGCTGAGTAACAGTCTTAAACAGCTAGTTTGTGAAAATCCTCTATTGTTAGCTTAAATAAATCATAAAATCAGTATAGCCTAGGTTGATAGCCTTGACTGATAAATTTTATTCCAAACATAACATACAGCCAATAACTTGATTGCTTTCTAAGTGTAGTTGGGTGTCCTCTCATTCCATTTAAATGCAATACTCAGCAGTAGTGGCCGTAAAATATTTCCCATTTCAAATTCTAAATTGCAAAACTATATGTTTTTCTGTTTTTCAAGGTAAATGAGTGGGCTTCTATTACTGACCCACACTAAAGCCAATTCTAATTTCAAAGCATGAACTATTTCCATTGAAAAATAATATTGATGGATCAAATGCTACCGTAAGTTCTGCCCTCTCCCTCTACGACAGGATTTTCACCGCTTTGCAAAACAGCAAAGACTCAATTCCAATACAGTCAGAGTATTTGTCACATGAGTAACTTGATGTACATAATCAGTCAATTTCTTGGAATACACACACTCCCCAAGCTCTGCATCTTTACACACAATTTCGGTATTGGTGCTTTCATTCACCACAACCTTAATTTTAAGGAAGGCGTTTCTTCTCTAGTTTAAGCCATGGATGAAACTTCACTGACATCCTATTCTGTCAGAATATGAGTTCCACTCATTTTGCTTCCCAAAACTGAAATGATTTTGCTGGTTTTAGTTTGACAAAAAAAGAAATATTTAAATTTGTTTTGATAGGCTGGTATGTGTATTACAATATTTTACCTTTCAGTCTATCCAAAACATTTTGGTGAAGAAGCTATTTTTTGAGGACTTCTAAATCTGTGTCTTTCATTTCAAAAAGGGGTATTTGAAATTTGAAATGTCACGCTGATAAACAGAGAAAACTGTTTCTGTTGCTATCTGAGCCTGCTTCACCCCGTGGTGTCTGGCATGGTCTCCTTTGCCACCTGCATCCATCTGTCCTTGGTTTGTAATCTGCTCTGGGTACTGCTGTTGGTACCTGACTTCACAAGATGTGGTGACTCATTTGAAGAAAGTCTTTGAATATACAGGGAGTTAATGCTATTCAATTATAAAAATAAAGGCTCTTGACAAACACAAAATTCCCACTCCGCCCAATATCCCGTATTTTAAAAAGCCCATACTCATTGCCTCAATGAGAAAAATAATTTCGAAGCAAGCATATGTTTTATGTCATTGTGACCTTCAAAGTTTAGACCTTATGGATCCCTGCCTCTCACCTCCAGTCTAACACTGGAATGAGGAAACAGTCTTTTCTGCAATTTCAGCTCTAACACACGTTCTCAGTTTAAAATTCTTGTAGTAGCTGTCCTGGTTCAACTAAGAGGAAGAAGACATCTGTAGAAAAGACAAGAGACTTTTGAACAGCTGGATTATCAGTTAAATATTCATTTTCAGTTTTTGTGGCTTCCCTTAATTGAAAAAATGCTATTTACATAGTAGATTTGGACTGTAGCATAAAATGATTACAATCGTTTTAAGCTGATTTTTTTTTCAAAAGAGTGCTAGGCTTAAATTAGACAAAAGCCATTTTACATAAAAAATCCATGATAAATAACAGATGTTTATTTAATCTACACTTGTTTTTACATATATGTATTTATTTGATCTTTCAGTGGCAGACATGCGGGAAATCCCAACACCCCAAACATTAGTATTGGAATGTTTCAATTTAGCCAGGTATGGGAGTGTATGGTTAAATCATTGTCTACTGTCAAATGGAAAATGCAGCATTATGTGGTAAAGAAATACAAATCTACGAGGCTGTTTGCTCACAGATTATGTTATATTATCATTATATAATATATTATATATATTATATTTTATATTATATTCCAGAATCAAATATCTGGCATTAACAGTCTGTCTACAAAATAACAAAAACAAAAAACAAACAAGAAAAAAACCCCACAAACAAAACCAAAACCAACCAAACAATAACAATAAACCTTCCCTCCTCCCCAAAAAAAAACCCCAAAACTATCTGTGAAAGCACTTTTTAGAACAAAAGAAAAAAATATTTGTGTCGTGTTAATTCATGTTTCTCTGCCCCAGTTTCTGAAATACAAATGAGTATTTCCAGTAAGATATCCTTGAAGAACTAAATGTCTCAGAGGACTGGTAATCACATTTTTGGAGCCTTTCACGTCTAGTTCAGTGATTCAAATACAACCAACATGCAGTAGTGACGGAAAATCATTGAGATTTGAAAGCTGGTTTGTGGCCTGTGTGAAATGAACTGGTATTTCACTCCATTTCTTGGATGATCTTGAGAAGGCACTTGGCACTTCTGAAAGCACTGATGCTGTGCTCCTTGCAGGATCCCCTCAGGTCCCCGTGGAGTCACAACCAGGGCTGGTTTCTTTGAGGACGATAGAGGCTGAGGTTATCAACTAAAATCCCAATCCAGACAAATTTCCTGAATACACTGATCACTTGGAGCAAATTGGTCCTTAGCCACCAGTGAGCAAACATTTTCTCCATGTCAAGAAGCCAGCCAAGCCAGGCTGAAATGGCAGATCATTCTGGGGTCACCACACTGGGCTGTTGCTTCCTGTGCTCCAAAAGGGCTGCGTGAAAACAGTTTAATTTTCCTTTTTTGCTAATCTAGTACTTTTCATTGGCATTAAATATACTTAATTTAGGAAGAAAAACAGCAGAAAAATGTTTCTTTCTGCAGAAAGAAATTACTATATTCTTTTGAGGGCAAGGGTGGCTTAGTTTCTTTAGACAGAGGTTCATCCATAGTTAGGAACAGTTAATAAAATGTCCTTTGTTGGGATCATGCCTACCATATTCTAGAAAATTTGACAATAATTTTTTTTCATCAAACTAAATTATCTCAGTTCTGTTTCCCAATGAAGGCTTTACATTATCGCTTAGATTATTTCATCTCCTTTACATTTGGGACTTATCTTGACAAAACTTACATATATTTTTATGAAAACATAGTCTTTTTTTTTTTTTTTGAGCATTTAATATGTTGTATTGGGAGTTTCCTCAGAGGAAAGAAGGAAAAGTCTCTCTTCATTAACCACTAAATATAACATGGGGAAATTAATACATTCGGATGTCATGTCATCTATATGCATTATCTTTTATGATGTCACATTTGATTTTCTTTTTTTATGACTTTGACAGCAACATATTAAAAATTTGATTGCACTATGACAGTATAGGCTTTGAATTATTCAGCTTACGGGTGCAGTCTTGCAGGAAGACGGTTTTGTATTTCTTTCCATTTCTGAAAAACTGACATTTAAAAAAATGTAAAGAGAAAGGGAAAATGGTTACTAATAACTAATTACTAACTTGATCTTGGCAAAGGCAACCTCATTTTAATAGAACATCACACAAATTAAAACCAAATTAACTGTAACATGCAGCGTATTTCAAAAGTTACTTGAAACATAATTCTCAGGTTGACATTTTGGCCCAGAGAAATAGACAGCAAGCCTCCAATTCATTTTCAGTGAAGTCAGGACTTCCTTCTAACTGAAGAAAGCCCATACATTACTAATCTGATTTTAGTAACGATCACTCTGAATTCCTGTGATACTTAGTTGAATTACACATCTCTTCTCTTAGCATACACTTGCGCTGATAATGTTTACTGAAGTCAATGGGGCTTTTTCCATTTGACTCCCATAAGGGAGTCTCTTAAAGTTGGAGTCTCTTGGGTAATTTTTGCCAGTCTTTCAGGGTTTACACTGTATTTTTTCCCATGATGACTTGTTTTTGCCAGCTTTGTTTTTTGTTCCATTTTACCTCTAGTGTTAAATCAGTGCAATCTGTTGGTTCATTTGTGTCAAATAACTTCATTTGGACTTTCTTTTCAGAGAGTCCAAATTTGTCTTTTCTTCATTACAACTTAAGGTTATTTTTAAATCACTAAGGATATTTTTAATCACTAAAGATGGAAACAACTACCTTCCATCTTGATTAAATTAATCTAGTCCTTTCATATCAGAACCTTAAAGCAAATAATGCCATTTTAAGAAACATGTTATTCCCACCCTCTAATATGACATTTCAGTGGTATTAGATATGAAAATATCATTCAAAGTCAAACGTTTTTCCAGTAAACATGACTACTGTTTGGTCAGAATAAAGCTGCCCCTAGAAATACATGTATTATTCTTTCCCACAAGAATTATCTCAGCTGAGCTGTCTGGGTGGGTAAGAACTATAGGCCTGAGTACTGCTTAGGACAGTAAAGTGTGGAATATTCCATACAAGACATAAAATAGACCCTTCCAGATATGGTAATGGGGAAAATTACAAATGATCTTTTTGTGTCCCGTTTCCTCAAAAATGGAGAGCAGGGATGTCTTTGATTCTGCTCACAGCAGTGCCTGGGGAGAATCTCATACTGATTTAGCTGGGATCAGATTCATGACCAAAGTTATACTAAGAAATGTGCTTGCATTTCCTCAGAAATATCTGATGTTTATTCAAGGGTTTAGTCTGTCATTAAATATATGTATTTTGCTGTTCTTCATCTCTCCTGCAGCATCTCTAAATTCCCACTTGAAGATAACAAGAGTGCCTGTTTTCATTATAAGCAGTGAAAATTAGTTACGGATCACTTACACTACATTATTTTAGTTCACTTATTTAACCTGAATCTAGCATGTTTCTACACATGAATCACCCAGGGAAAGCATTTATTCATCCTTAAATAAACATTTACACATTTGTGTTGCTTTCCTACTGATAAGCCAAACTTATTTCAAAATGTACAATTGGAAACAAGATATCACAATTCAATAACATTTCATTCTGCAATATCAATTTCAGTCTTCAAATATTCTGGCGAAAATAGAAATGCAGGAGCTACCAGGACAAAATCTTCTGTTCTTATCATTTACTGCTCAATCTCTACCCAAACAAACTCTGGTTGAAGAAAACAAATGGTATCTATAGAAGTGCAGAGTAAAAATGGCAAAGTAGTATAGCCCTCTACCAATTTTATGTGGTTTTAACGTACACCCTCCTCAATGGTTTCAGGGTTTAAACAGTGTTTCCAAAAACCTGACTAAACTGAAATCAGAATCAGAGTGTTTCCCTTAGAACTACATGTGTTTTGACTTAGAACAGGCTGACCATTAAACATGACAGAGAAACTTACTTCTGTAATAACCTTTAAATCTTACTGTTTCAGACTGTCACCAGCTGTGGCAGGTAAGATGTGCTGAAACCATTCTGCGTCTCATAGAGATTCCTCTCTGCATTGCAAGGAGAAAACTATCATCCTGTGACTTGTACAGAAAAGCAAAATCTACATAATTACAAGATTTTTGCAAATGATGTGCTTTACTTGTATGTGAGACCACTTGACTCCCTTTACTCTTTAGTGTAATGCAGGACTAAGGGATCCTGTGTAAGTAAGAAACATCAGTATGAAAAAGTATCAGTGAGTCACATGAAAAAGCACAAGGCACAACCAAGGAAAAATTTCGATAAAATTTAGCAAAAAGCAGGGATTAGGTGTCGGGGGAAAAGACATTTTCCCTCCGACTCCTCCAGTCATAAGTGTTATCACAGCACCAGCTTCTGGAGAAGGGAGTGAAGATTGAGTGTGAATCTTATATTTGTACTTGTTGGCTATTTGGCAAAGAGGCAAGAGGCTGCCTTTTCTTTTTTCTTTCATTTTTCTTCTTTTTTTTCTTTTTTTTTTTCTNTTTTTTTTTTTTTTTTCCTTTTTATTAAGGCAGTTTCCAGGTCTTTAACATTACTCTGTGCCAGAGATAAAAAATTAAAGAAGCGGGGAGCGCTGCTGCCATAACAACCCTTCGACAGGGAACTATTGGGATACAGATAGTTACTATACTAGCTACCACCAGCCGTGTGCATCATGACACATAAAAACCAGAAAACCCTTTTCAGACACAGCATCCCGTCGTTTGCACTCGCGGCTCTGGGCAGTGAAAGCAGAGCAAGCACAGCCTTCTAGCCACCTAGAAGTCACCAGTCACTAGTCACTAGTCACCCCCCGTCACTTTATTTAATTATTTGGGGAGGGGGGGAGTGTTAGGAAAGTCCATTTGAGCGCTGAGCTGTGCCCGAAAGCCGCCTCCCGAACCCCGCGGGAAGGGCCGCGCTCCGCTTCACCCGGCGGCTCCGGGAGGGGACCGGGACCCTCCGCCACCTCCCTCCGGGGCGACTCCGGGGAAGCCGCCAGTTCTGCTGAGCTGGGTCTTCCCTCCCCACCTCCAAAGGGTCCCTCGCAAAAGTTAAGGCGCTGCCCCCTCCCCCGAGCCGCCCCGGGCGCCCGGGGGTGCGGGCACAGGGGGCTCGGGGGGGTCCTGGCCGCCGCTGGGGAGCGGGGCTGCCGGGGTGTCCGTGTAGGCTTGTGCGAGACCCCCGTGGGAACGGGCAGCGGTGCCCGGGAGGGGCAGCAGGGCGGGAGCCCCTTTCCGCGCATCCCGGCGGAGCCGCGGGGATATCCCTGCTGCCCCGCGGACCTTCCGCACCCGCGGAGGGGGCGGGAGCGCGGGCCGGGACCCTCCGTTCCCCCGGGCGGGGGCAGGGGGTGAGCGCGGAGCCTCCCCGGCGGGCCCCCCGCTCCCGCGGCGCTCGTCCCCGGGGCCGCTCCGGGATGGGAGGCGCGGGCGCGGAATGGGGGATGCAGGGCAGGTGCTTTTCGGGGCGAGGGCGCGGGCCCGGTGACTCACCCG